>WOVY01010990.1:0-509659 GCA_013436015.1 Rhipicephalus annulatus
AGAACATATAAAAAGGCAGTATTCGTTGTGTAATCCGCAAAGAGCACAATCCATAGTCCGTAGCAAACCTCAAACTGTGCCCGGGATTTCCGAAGAAAAAAGGCAGCTCGGAAAAAACCTATGTATAACCAGTGCCCCCAAAACGGGTCTGATTACAAGTATTACGCTGCAAGTTTTAAACGCACAGTCTCTTTAGCTAAGGAACAATATGATAGAAAACATTATGATCACCTTTCAAAACCTAGTAAAAAACGCGCTGTTTAGAATAATGAGATCAGGTAAAATGTTTGTCATCTCCAAATAATATAGGATTGAGATGATTTGCCCTTGGAAGAAACAAAAAAATAGTTAGAAATCATAGCTAAAGGCCTGGAGTGTAGATTTACATCAACTAAGCCTTACGATCTAAAAAACCAGCGTTAACAATTGAAGTTACTGATGTTACAGAGGATGAGTTAGCACAAGTGATACAAGGTTTGCCCTCGTCAGCTCCTGGTCTGGATGAAATCACAGCTGCTATGATAAAATTATATTCAAAATATCACCATGTGACCTAGTAAACACTGTAATTATTAGTTAAAGTATGCCTGTATTCCGGTTGAGTAGAAATTAGCTAAAGTGTTGCCAATAGAAAAATGAAAAGGATTCGGATATGTCATAGGAAACATTCCACCCATTCCTCCTACATCTAGTATGGTGAATCTTGTTGAAAGAATGCTCCATAAAAAATTATATACTGGATGGAAAAAATTTGATTTTAAACCCAAATCAAATCGCCTTGAGAACAGATTGTTCAATCTGGTGTGCACACGCAGATTTAGGAAGCCGCATTCAGCTTGCTCGCAAAAGAAGACAACATATGCGGCACTAGTGACATTGGATATAGCTAAGCCATATGATAGCATAGGACATTCAGTAATATTAGACATATTAGAGAGCCACAATCTCCCCAAAATATATAATGGCATGGTTGAGGGGAATTTTCGAGAGGAAGAGAGTTCTAGTCTTTTGAGGATTTTTGCGCATTATCAAAGTGCAAACAAACTCGCGGTGTCCCCCCAAGGCACTGTATTATCGCCAGTTTTATTTACCATCTTAATGAGCACAATCCTGCACTGCCAGGACGTGAAGTATTTGTATATGCTGAAGATATGGAAATTTCGCGGCACATAGTGACATATCGTAATTATATCAAAATCTACACAGATATGTGAATATGCTGTAGAGATGGCTAGATGCAGTCTGCATGACCTTAAATGTAAATAAGAGTGCAGCATTGATATGCCCGTTATCAGATCCCATCTCAATTTCCGTATGTTTTAAACAAGAGCCCATTCCGCTGGTGGAATCTCTTGAATAGTTGGGAATAATTTATAATGCCAACCTAAACGGGACTTCTCACATAGAAAGCATGGCACTAAAGCACAACTCGCCTCAGAAATTCTTCGTAGACTGAGCAGCCGTGAATATGGTCTACGCAGAAGCACATTGGTGATGATATACCAAATGTATATGCGACCAATGCTAGAATTTGGGTGCGTATTGTCCTCAGGTAGCCCTGGTTACAAATAAGGTCTCGGGTTATGCTTGAACGAGAAGCCTTGAGATTGTGTCTAGGACTTCATAGGTTTGCAACAAAAAATGGTTTGTATCAAGGAGCACGATTACCTACATTGCTCTGCTGTTCAGACGTTTCTGAAATTTTATAGCTATGCGCCAATACGATCTGATTATGCTTTTATAATTGACCCAGACACCTTTTTTTTCTTGCCCAGTGGCCATGGTATCGAACACCTCAGAGTGCTTTTGTCCAGAAGCAATTAGATAAGATAAATGTAAAGCTTCGAGATGTGATTGCGGTTAAGCTTACAATTAAAACTGAAGATAGAATTCGATGAGATGTTTCCCTCTAAGCTCAAATTACAATCGTATAGTGTGTTAAGTAGCCGAATGCAGGATCATCTTGCACACGCAGAAACGAATAATAATGTATCCACAGATGCTTCAGTAATGGATGAAAAGACAGGGGTAGGTGTATACTCCTGTTCGCTTGAGTGGTCTCTTTCATTAAGATTTCTGGATTTCACCCCAGTTTTTCAAGCTGAATTGTTGACAATAATTCTAGCGCTGCGAAAGCTACCTTTGAATGCCGGTAACGCGATCATAATCACAAAAGAGCAGCCGCTTCGACGTCGTCTTCCTCAGAGCGACCGTGGGTGCTGTCCACGCGCATCACTTCGTCATTCTCTGTCTTCTTTCTTAGCCTTTAGCCGTGACAATATATTTAGCGTCATTTCATTACGTGTCGCTCAATAAAAAAATTGGCCCCGTATCTCCAAGCAATCTGCAAATGTCGTGGAAACAAGTCTTGCATGCAGAGAGAGTGAACAAAACATTTATTGGATGTTCTGTGCAAGAAAATCGGTAAATGGTATTCCGGAGGCGCTGCGTAAGAGTGCCTGGAGCGTGCAGCGGACGCGAAGGAGCGCATCAAGTTACGTCACACGTGAGACATGAGCGCCATCTGGCAGTTCTTTTTTGAAAACAAAGCGCTGGCACTGAGACGGGCGCGCACGCCCGTCTCAAAGTTGATAAGGTGTAGAACGGAAAGCGAGGGGTAGGTGCCACTACTGTGTTTCCAAAGCATTGGAGTTTCCAAAGCATTGAAAAGCGAGTTTCCAAAGCATTGGAAACTCGCTTTTTCGTAAAGCGTTGCATGGTCAGCGCAGCGTGATAAGCGCTACAGTCCTTAGAACTACTTATGTATGCCTTTTCTAGTATAATACGAGCCTGCAGCATATGTATGCGTTATTACGGCATCTCAGATATGCGCAATTATTGCTTTTTATTGAAAATCGCACACGTATGAACGCTGATTCTTGAGCAACAATGGTGGGTGGGCCCTGCGGGTGGGGTCGGCCGTTCTAGATATTTGCTGGTGCGGCTGGAGCTGAGTATCCGGGTCACGGTAACTGTGAACATACAGACAAATGTACAGACATACAGACAGACAGACAGACAGACAGACAGACAGACCAAAGTTTTTGCGTGGAAGGTCCCCAAGAAAAACTATCGCCTTTAAAAACATGCAACATGGTCACCTTTCCTTCGCATGCTTCGCATAACGTCGATTTCCAGGTACGTGGGGTCTGGCAAATTTTTTCTGTAATTTTTATCCCGCGCGTGACTATTGAGCTCTATTATAAAATGTTCTTGGTTGCCTTTCATGCATCTCTTTTGCTCGAGAGTAAGAGGAGCGTTTTTTCCAATATATGTGCGTCTATTTTTATTGCTAAACACCATTCAAACTGCATAATATCGATCTTTATATCTGTTTCTGTTTATTTTGTTTGTTTTGTTGAAATATGCATGTCATCAGTGTAAAGGTGTAAACAAGTGCATTTTTTTTTCTTTGAGGCCTTTATAATCGTAAAAGTCCTTCCGCTGGCGCTGCTGTTTGGGTAGCACGGCCCATGTCAGGCAATGTTTGCCTTAAACCGCGTCTTTTTGAACAGTATCAGTGATTGTTCGTAATGAACTGATAAAAAAGATCTAAATTTGGACTGTAAAAATGTAATTTTGTTACCTAATTTGACCTGCTCGAAGCTGAGATTCTCGCTGTATGGCTGGAAGAGAAAAAAAGGTGCCGCCTTTCTTTTAATTATTCGTGTCTTCGCCGAACCACCAGAGTAGGTGGCACCCATCCACATTGGTCATCATGATCATCATTATCATCATAATCATCATCATAATCATCATCATCATGCATTGGTTGCACCTGCACGCAGAGTAACATTTTCGCCAGCACCGTGTTGCTTTATTCATGTCCGAGGAGAAGTTCCAAATGTAGCAGCCGCTTCTCCAAAACATGGCATTTTGGCCACGCGAGAAGCTGTGCAAGAACTTGAAGAGGCGGCGTACTGGCACGCGAACCATCATGACCATTGAGCTACAAGTTATTTGCGATCTTCGTTTATGGTGCTGAGAGCTTCGTGAGGAGGACAAGTTCAAGCTTAAGCGTTATTCGGCATGGTGTTAATGATTGTAGAGGAATGTGACAGAGCAATATTAAACACAAATTTAGGCTATTTCTTTCTTCTTTTAAGGTATTTTGCGCAGGTAAAGCTGAAACAATGTGATAGATTGCGACAGTCATAGGAAACGAAGTTTACAACTGCTGTTTAGTTTTGTCAAAGGTGATGACACAATTAAAGGGGGGTAGCCTTATCGTGGTGGTCTAGTGGCTAAGGTACTCGGCTGCTGACCCGCAGGCCGCAGGGATTGAATTTTTGCTGGGCTGCGTTTTCGATGGTGGCGAAAATGCTACAGGCCCGTGTGCTCAGACTTGGGTGCACGTTAAAGAACCTCTGGTAGTTGAAATTTTCGGAACGCTCCACTGCAGCGTCTCTCATAATGATAAAGTTGTTTCAGGACGTTAAAACCCACACGTCAATCAATCAGATGAAGGAGGGGTATATTGACCATACTATCTGATCGTGGTGGATCTTTTACTTGAAAAATCACACTGAAGGAATGAAAACCATACATAGTGTTCGCACCACAAAGTCAATGACTTCAATATGCTGACATGTGGTGACAGCCACAATTAAACGTAAAGCGATGAAAGTTGAGCTTGGCATTCGTCGCTACAAAAATGAAGGTGTTGAATCACCATGTTAAGGTTATATTGCATATGGCTTGTTGTATTGCTGTTGCCGGCTTCCTTCTAACCCACAACAAACTATGCACGTGTATTGACACAACCCATCGGATCACTGCACTAGAGCCCACATACTAAGGCTCAGTTCACCACGCATTTGTGTCGAAGCTTTCTGCCTTAGGCCGGGAGTTCAGCGCTGGCACTCGTGGCCAGGGTGGTAAATTCCTGTTTGGCATGCAAATTTAGTTAATCTTGTGTGTGTCGTGTGTTAGCGTATTAGAGGCTTCAGTCATAGTTATTTTTTTATTATTGCGGACGCCTCTTGTATTGAAGCCAAGAAACGTGTTACGAAAGGGCACTGGGTAAAGGAAGCAAAAAAAACAATGTTGTGATTAGTCATATTCACGGAAAACCGATAAACATAGGCTCATGTTAGATATGGGTGGGCGGATGCCTGTGTTGTCCTCATGGCTCATCAACAGTACTGGGAGCACAGTAGTTGTTGCTCAGGAGCTCTGCAAATAAATAAAAGTTATATCTGGCTTTTTCTAAGGTATCGAACGATTGATATCATTAAACCATGTTGAAGTATCTGGGCAAGCAACTGAAAACGTACTAAAGTTTTTGCTTTCCACCTACCAACTATGAACTTGCAACAACTTTCAACTTGCCTTATTCCTGACAAAGGTGGCGGATGGCACCCTTCAGCCACAGAAACTAAATATAGGAGTTAATAATGTTAGCTGTTTTGCTTAATTGATTACCATCTGTACATCCTGTGTCTGTTACACTAGTTCTGATATCTGCACAAGCTGTTGTTCACTTTATGCCAGCATGTTTCTTGATTTCTTTCCCTGTGTGATCTCCTCTTATTTTCGGCAGCATTTTTAAAAGTTTGGTACATATTTCGGCAGTCTCAAAGATGAGCACTTATCTGCCGTTAGCATTCAACACTTACCCAAGTCACCTTTTCTTGCCACTCACTCATGATTACTAACGTTTCTTTGTTGTCTTATTTAATATGCTGTCTTCTTTTGGGTCAAAACGATGTGTCTGTCACGTACTCTTCCATCATATGCTTCGTGGTTCTTAACTTCTCAGCTTCTTAGTTGTTCTCCGTATATCAGTACTATCAGGGCACTGTGGTTGTAGAATAAATTTTGTGCTAAAAATCAGCATTATGAAACATTTGTCAAAAGCAGAGGGCTTTCGGTGCTATCGGAATACAAGTCGTATAGAAGCAAACTGAATAAGAATTTCAGAGCTGTTAAGTCTCAGCATTATGCGAACGTTTTCTTGTGTAGCAGTGGCTGTAACGACGCTCTTTGACGGTAGCGATTCATTCTACTAAACCGTAGATGTAAAAGTGAAGTACCTGACAAAATAATTTGTGGAGAAATTTAAACATGGGGTAATTCGCTTGTGAATTCCTTCAACAAATCTTTTCTTACGCATTCCTAGTTTTGCCCAGTGGCCAAGACAGTGTTTTACTTTCTTCTGTTGATAGCCCATCAAGTTATCACGACATTTCGTAGCCTTAAAAACAGCACTTTGTTACACAAAGACGACTTACAGATATCGCCTATTAAACATGTTATTGACCTGATTACAGCTCCATTGACTCATTTTAAACGTTTGTCGTACGTCATAACCTCTTTTTTTTTCAAATGGAAGTTCTAAGGTGATCCCAGTCTCTAAAAAGGCAAGAAGAATAAAGGTGTTAAATATAGTCCAATATCACTGCTCCCTGTTTTCTCTAAGAAATTAGAAAGAGTAATTTTCACGCGTTTATCTACTTCCATTCAGCAACATAACGTTATGAATCCATTGCAACATGCTTTCAGAAAAAATCGATCAACTTAAACTGCGCTTCTAGCCCGGTGAAAATTCATTCGACGAAACTTAGAAGAAAAATGTCTGGTGTTAGCTCTTTTTATTGACTTTAAGAAAGCTTCCGACACTTTGAATCATAAAATACTGCTTGTTAAGTTAGAAAACTAACAGATTTGAGGCTGTACCACTAAGCTTGCGAAGTCTTATTTGTCACGTCGACGTCAGTACATTAGCGTAAAGGAACACTCATCAGAAGTATTATGTTTTACCTCAAGTGTGCTACGGGGAAGAGTACTGGTGCCGTTTTTTTTAGTTTATAAAATATTGACATCGTCAATATTCGTGATAACTAATTTAACGTTATTTGTGCCAATTGAAGCAGCGTTTTTACGCAGTGAAAATCCAGACGAATAGATATGAAGGGCTAATAAAATTATATTTGCCCTAGAAGACTGGTCGAAATTACATGTGCTAGAAATTAAAGCGGCCAAAACAAAAACAACCATTTTCCGCCCTTGGCGTAGAACTGTATTATCTTGTGAGTCTTTGACTTATGGCTCCAAAAATACAGCTATTATACCAGTAATTAAAAGTCTGAAATGGAATGTGCATATCAATCACGGTTGTTCAGCTGTCTCGCGTTTTGTTGGTCTTTTATACCGCGATAGTTACTTTCTTGCAACTGATATGAAGTTGTTCCTCTTCAAATCTTTGTTTATGTCGCAACTGAATTGTTCTCAACTTGTATGGGGCACTGGCACATATACAGTCTTGAAAAAAGTTCAACGTTGTACTGAAAAAGGTTTTGCCTCTACAACTTAGCCAGAGATCATCCTTCCTCACAACTCTTTCAAGCTGCTGATAACCCAATGGTTGTCAAAACTTTTAACTAGTGCCTTGTTCTTCGTTATCAGTATAAAATAAAAATATTGCTGGCCGTATTAGCAGAGTTAGCTGAATATTCGTCTTTGTATCCCTCGCCGCTTGAGAAAAAGTTTGAAGCAAGGACATCACGCACTAACTATGGGGCCCAGATGCTATGAATAACTTTGCATCTGTATTGAACCTTTTATCGAAAAACAGTTTTTGTATGTCATCTTGCAGACTGGCGCCACAAGCTTTTTTTGTGAGATAAGTGAAATGTCAGTTTTTAGCTTTGTCTTTGATGTGGTAGTCTTTTTTTCTCATTACTTGCAAGTACGTGTAGTGCTATTTCGGTGACTATGTGTAAGAATAACGTATGCTTTCTTGTTCTTGTAGTTCCGTGCATCAGTTTCTGTATGCTATCACTGCTTGATGAACTATAACCGGCTGCGAAGTCTAGTAAAGCTCGCAGGAGCTCTTTCTTTCTATGCTATCTACTTGCGTAAGTGTAAAATAAAATTATTGATCGATTACCACTTTAAACTTAATGAGCTGATTTGACCCTATGGACAACATAGCACTCTCCTGAGGTTTTTAATTTACAACCATTGCGATCGAAGATCCTTTAACCAGACAAGCAGGCATATATAAATAAACAAAAATTTTAGTTAAATGGGGGTGGTACCTGCGGTGGTGTTACGGTACGGTCGGTATTGAAACTGTGCTGTTCGACAGGCAACAACCTGAAAATGCACATCTTTCAGCATCTTCCTTGGACATATGTACAACTTCTTTTGCTTATTAAACAGACATATATCTGGTTCATTGATTATAACAGAGGGATGCTGTCAGATTCCCGCCCGTTTCTGGGCGTTTTTAGGTAGCATATGCTCTTTAAGCGCCAGCAGACACCGCTGTCCTTCCGCCAGTTCAGCAGCAACCACGTGACTTCTCTGAACTCGCGTTTGATGGACCGGTTGCAGTAGTGGTGGGGCCTCCCTTGATTTGGTCTCACTGCTGCACAGAGTGTATGATGCCTTCACACCAGGTACCTGACACAATCAGCCGAACATTTTGGGTTACTTACTGTTTGTTGGTACATCACATCTAAAGGGGTGAGGATTCCTAATAGCATATTAGAGGCCCGGACGGCATCACAAATATGCTAATAAAGAAACTAGGACAAAATTAGGCAAACACTAGGAGAGGCAGCCCGCACAGCAATAATGAATGGTGAAGCCCGCTTCGGGTTGAAACTAAGATGAATGAGCATGATCAATAAAGGAAAGAGGGTTAAAGCTGATATGAACAAGTACCGTCCTATAACAGTCACATCAGTAGTTTATAGACTGGCGATGGAGATAGTAAAGGAAAGACTACAGACATGGGTGGAGAGTTAGGGACTGCTGGGTGAACTCCAAAATGGGTTCCGTAAAAGAAGGGGGTTGGAGGACAATCTATTTTCATTGATGCAGTGTATTGAAATAGCGGAAAAAAGAATACAGGCTCATGTGGCTGGCATTTCTAGATAACAAGGGAGCTTAGATGGCGTGATTCAAGAAGACTTAAGAATACTGGACACACTAGATATTGAAATGAAATAAATAGTCTTTTAAAGGATATCCATAAAAGTAACAAGGTGGTTATAAAATGGGAAGAACAAGTGTCTGAAGCTATAGAAAACAACACGGGGTTCGTCAGCAATGTCCTTTTTCACCTTTCTTATTTATGCTGTATCTACAGAGACTAGAAAGTAAATTAGAGGGAGTCGACTCGACTGCAGCCTCTTTTTTGCCAAGCAAGGGAAACACGTTGAACAGACATTGCCAGCATTGTTGTATGCAGATGATATAATTTAATAGTCTTGAACAAGGAAGATTGGCAGGAATTGATAGACATGTGCGGTATTGTGGGAGTAGGTTAAATTTAATGTTCAGCTGAGAAAAATTGCAAATCAAGATTTTTAAAAATAACAAAAACTGCGAGGCTAAGATAAAAAGATTTTTGCTAGAAATAGTTCATAAATATAAATATTTGGGCGTAGGAATAAATAACGGGACTGAGTACCTAAGGGAGCACGAAATATACGTAATGACTAAGGGTAACAGGGAGGCAGCTCTAATGAAAAAAAGGGCAGTCTTGAACGACAATAGGTATGACGTTGTGAGAGGGACTTGGAAATGTGTCATGGTCTCGGGTTTGACGTTCAGAAATGCGGTCTTGTGCATGCGATCAGAGCTTCAAGCAAGCATGGAAATTAAACAACATGGCATAGGTAGAGTTGCTTTGGGAGCACACGGGAACACCTCAAATTAGGGGGTACAGGGTGACATGAGATGAACATCGTTCTAGGTCAGGGATGCTAGCAGCAAGAAAAAGTTTGAGAAGTGACTTAGAAAAATGGGAGAGGAGTGGTCGGCTAGGAAAGTTTTCAACTGCTTGTTCATGGAGAATGTTCATACTAAATGGGAAAGGTGAACTCGAAAATTGTCAAGCAAGTATTCAGACAACAGCAGAATACCAAGCCAAAAGGAAACATCGGTTAAGAAGAAGATGAAGGAAACAGAGACGAACATATGGAAGATTGGATTGCTTACGAAATCGTCACTGGAGACCCACCGAACTTTCTCGGGGTAGTTCTCTGCTGTTCTAGGCCAGGATGGAAGTATTGCGGACCAAGGCGTACCGAGCGAAATACGAAGACATAGGCACCTTATTTGGTGCATGTGGAGAGGAGAACGAAAGGGTTGAACATTTGATAATGTTCTTTACAGGTTCCACTCTATAGTCCCCGAAAATGATGCAGAATTTTTCAATGCATTGCAGTGTAGGGACAGTGCAGCCAAAAAAAGAGGCTTTAAACGCGTACAAATTGCTAGGAGGGGGTTAACTGAATGGTGGCTACAATCAAGGCATGAATGAAATTCAATCTTTCAACACATTGTGATAGTACCTAACTTTATGGATAGGTGGCCTTAGACACCGCCTGTTCTAAAGGGAGCAGCCAGATAAATCCATCTATCTTATCCATCCGTCGGCCCCCCACACGTGCCTGCTTGCGACTACGTCCACTTCGTTCTCGTTGCGACGGAGGCAGAGCAGTGCTTGACAAGTTTCTACGATGAGTGTTACGCCGGGGTACCGATATCCTCCCAAGCCCCCTCACCTGGCTGCTGTGAATCCCGTTGAAAACCGCCTATAGCTCCACGTTTGTCATTTATGAGCGGTAGGTATTTGACTCCTGACAGGAGCCAGTACGGCGAAAAGGGGCAGGTGGATAGCGTACCGATCAACGTGGCCAACACTGTGCAGGACCAGCTACAAAACGTGCCCGACAACGCTGCCTTTGGCATACACATCACGTGTCGGCTCATTAACAAGCCTTTTTTTTTACAAAATGGTCTCCCTGAGAAACACCCCATGCCCTTCCGAGCAAGCTCATCTAACATCATTCACTTTGTGGATATGACGGTAATTTTCTTTAACTGTTCTTCTCACTAGTGTTGTTTTCGTCATCTTTTCTTTTTCTTCCTTTCGCGAGGAGCAGCTCCAGTTTTTGATGATGATGATTGCGGCTCATATGCCCTCTGCGGGATTTTCCAACAAATTATTCATAAGCAAAAGTGAACAAATAGGAACTTAAAGACTAGTTATTTACAGAGCCGTAAAAAATAGATTATAGGCGCTAATTTAGATGCTTCCAATTCAGATTATCCTGAGTCATGGAAAAAATTCAGTTAATCGCCAAACAAATGTCCCAGTGGCCGTAATTTTTGCTCTGGTGGTCCCATGCACGGACGTACGGGGGGACGGAAGCAAGAACGAATGGACGAACGGAAGCGCGAATGAACTGACGCATGCTTTCCTCCACTCATCATCATGTCCTCCGTGAATGTGCTGTGATTTTTTATGGACAACGACAATGGTTCTTACTGAATGTCCGCTAAACTAAAAACATTAGGAGGAGTATTGACCAGTGTACCCAAATAAAGCACAAATAGTATTTCAATATTATTTAGTGTCTTTCGAAAATATTTAGAGCAACAAAATTGGGTAGCCTGCTTCGGTTAGACGCTTGCTTTGTGTCTCGAAACTGGACGCCATCTTGTGGTAACACGATTGGGTCACCACAAAGTATTTAAAGCAAGTTTTTAGGTGGCTGAATTTTAAAGTTGTGTCTTAACTTCTTATCAAAAGCAATCGCAATGAACGCACTGGCTTGTACTTAGAGAAAAGCTTTGTCACAATATGCATATTGTATTTTTATTTTTATTTTATTTAATCAAAACCTGACTGTAAAAAAGGTTCCAGCAGGCAAGGTAGCCCTTGACGTGCGTTTGCACGCAGGCCAAAGGCTAACTTATATAATTAACAAGAAGATAGGTGGAATTCAGGCATTTCGTGTTTCCTTTTTGTACAAGTGTTTATGTGTTTTCAGCAGTCCTGAGTTCAGTTGGTCAGTCCGCAATATTGAACTCAAAAACAAACCTAACAGCTTTTCTTTGTACTGCTTCAAAATTTTTTTGTTACCTTTAGTACAGGGGACCCATAAAACACAAAGTAGGTAAAGATTCGATATTTTTTACGTAAAGTAACTAAGCAGTTTATTGTTAAAATGACAATTTTCAAGATAATGCTTTAGCAAACACAACTTTAAGAAGGCAGTAGAAAGTACGTTGTCTTGATCACATATGAAGCAGCGCACAACGACAGGCCAAAAAGGAATAATAGGGACACCGCTGCCTTGCCTATGTGTAAATTCTGAGACAAGTTATTAGTTACTGTTACGTCCAGTTATTTGTGGTTGTGAACATGTTATAGCAATAACGAGCCGATGTTATAACTAAAATGAATTGTTCCTATTTCTGATGACCACCCCTCACGTAATGTCTCTCAGGACCATTGAGGTACCAATATTTAAATAAATAAATAAATAAATAAATAAACAAAATGAACAGGGAGGTGTCTTTACCTTACAGAAAAATAAATAGTTTATTGTGGATTCAGTGTCATAGCAAAGTCATTACAACAGCCTAATAGGTGATAAATGCAGGGTATGTTGATTATTACTACTCACGAAAGAGTACACAATCGTGCACCATCAGTCTGATCTGAGTTCCTGGCAGTACTGCGTTTACAACGTCCTTTACAAAAATTGATAAATAGTAGCGGCTTCAAAACACTACCCTGTGGCACAGATGATGTTAGCAAAAGAAAGTTTGAATCACTCCCATATATTGACACAAACTGGGAATGTTCTATTAAATAGTGTTAAATTTTGGCAATCAATGAGTGGGGTGTTAATTTATGACCCTGAGTTTTGTAATTAGTTTGTGATGCAAAAATTTAACAAATATTTAACAAAAATAAAGAAACAAGACATTCGTTTGACCGTTTTATTGAAAGTTTGTAAAAATGAATGAGCAACTGAGACTCAGTGACGATTGAGTAGCCATTTTCAAGGCCATACTCAAAGTAGTTTGACGCATTGTTAGAGAAATTTTTCAACACGCTTTGATAACACATCTTCAACCCTTTTACATTTTGCTGACGGTAATGAGATGGAGTGGTATTTCTTTCACAAGTAAATGCTTGCCTTTTTTTAGGATGGGAACAACATGAGAACTTTTTTAGTCAATGGGTAGTTTTGTATTCAACAGCGAACTTCGAAAAAGCGCAATAACAAAGAAAATGACTTACAAGTAAATGATTGCCTCGCTTAAAAACGGAAACACAAAAAATTTTCCAATCAATGAGTAGTTTTGCACTCAACAACAAACATCGAAAAAGCGCAATAAGAAGAACAGGTACACTTTATCCATATTGACCAAAAAAACATAAGTGATATTATGCGGACTACACGAATATTGAGTGTTCAACTTCAAAGTTATTGCAAGGACATCAGAATACAAAATAAAGTCCACTTCATTAGTCTGAAAAAGTCTTTGTGGAGGGGTATACTAAGATTCGCATGCTTTGTTTTTTTTTCTTCTAAAAATGACGTTATTAAGAAGCAGCTCGCGACTTTATTTCAACTTCTTGAATGATGCTGCTTCTGGCATACCATTTTTTTTCAGATGTTCTAATTTGCGTTTATATTCAAGATTTGGCGCGTAATACGTTGAGTGCTTTTATCACTCTTTGTAGATTTTGTTGAAATGAATGACCCTATGCAGTGATTGTACTCTTTAGTGAATGTTTCCCACAACGCGTCAACATAACCTTCATTGCAATTAGTCACTCTTCACACATTTATTGTGTGTTCACTATTGATCTGAGAAGGAACAAAGACTGTCTTCATAGTAGGAACAAAGCTATAGGAGCACTGAATTTTCTGAAACGTATCCTCAGTTGATTGCCACCGCAACTCAGACAGCAATTGTATTTTACACATATCCGCAATATACTCAACTAGGCGTGCGTCAGCTAGGACCCTTACATCAAGCAACTAGTTCATAACCTTGGAGAAGGGAAAAACAGAGCAGTGTGGTTTGTCAGTAACAATTATAAAAATGCTTAGAATTTCATAAGTCGAAATAAGTATTGAATGGCTAGCTCTTCAACGTTGCCATGGTAACGTCACAATAAATTTTCACCAAAGCATTTGCCATTCAAAAACAGCAATAAGCAAGGAAGTGTAGTTTCAGCTATTCAACTTTGTTACCCAAAGCCGATTATCAGCTTCAAATATCTGGGATACCTTTCAAGGGTGACGATTTAAGCTACTCTCTCTTTGTGAGTACTATAGGTGATTTAAACACCTTGCAACCTTAAGCTGTGTGCTCATACTCCAATTACGCTTTTTTCAAGCTGTCTGGATGTACTGATTTGTGTTTATTTATATAAAATGTACCCTCTCGGCTGTAATGCCCCTTGGCGAAGAGGTACTCAATAAATGAATAAATTGTTTAATAAACAAACAAACAATATATAAAATACCTAGAATTCATGTAATCTTGCCTAATCTTTGAAGCGTAAAGTGGTTGCGCATTTGTGACCGAATGAGTTGGATCAAGGAATGGTAAAAATTTCAAGATGACGATGAGACAGGCCACTTTCAATTGAAACGGTACATTTATAAATATTGCTGCTTAGGAACGCTGAGTCTAAACAGCACTAGACCAACGTTGTTTTCGAGTAGGTGTCCTAACCACTTGAACGAGATCGTGAGTAAGCAAAGTGACAAAGACCATATTAACATTTTTGTTCGATTAGCAGCTTGTCTAAAAGACTTCCCATGAACATTAGGCAAGTTGAAATCTTCGATTACAATATTTTACTGTGGAATTATGTCAAATGTTCTTGAAATTTCAGCAAATTTTCGGTAGCAGCATCTGGTGTTCACGCGTATAACACAAAGCAGTGAATACAACGATTTATTTGAGACACCCACACTGGAGATCAGTTACATCAGCTGAAACAATCACTTGAAATGATGATGATGATGACCTCTTATGGATAGCGCTCACCCACAGAGGGGGATGGGCCAAGAACCGGGCGGCAGGATACCTAAATGAAACTAAAATGAAAATGAAGCCAATCTGAAAAAGTAGTTCCAAAATAATACTACCAAAAAAAGCAAAAATGTTTGCTGAGCAAGCGGTCAAACCATCTCTTGTTTTTAATAGACATAACTACGAACTATAAACTAAAAATCTGAAAAGGTTGGGGTTCACTAGCGCGGTAATCTTTTAGTTGATTTGATGTAATCAAACACAATGGAGCCTACATCCCTGTGGCAGTAACCAAATGAAGTTCCGCGAAGTGATAAAATTACTGGTAGATTTACTTGTATTCCTAACTTTTGTAATGGGGCTACTAAAAATCTTTTTCTGTGATAGGAATAACGATGGCAGAATAAAAGGAAATGTTCAGTTTTTTTTCAATTTCGTTGCACCAAATGCATAGCGGTGACGCCTTGAGTCGAGCTTTGTTAAGGTAATAATTTAGTTGTGGAACTCCACAGCGCAATCTGGTATAATTGACCTCTAACTGGCGAGATACACACCACTGTTTATTCCAGCAATAGCACAAATGCTCGAAATCTTTGAATTTATTCAAATTACCTTTTCCCCACTGCAGGCAAGCATTTCGGAACCTTAGCGCTGTCACGTGAGCCGTATCTGGCAAAACTGGAATGGTGGACCCACCCAGGTATACTGCTGCTAACGAGTCCGCCATTTCGTTCAAATATATTCCGCGGTGGCCCGGTACCCCTAGGAAATGCAGTTTTTTTTACGTTTTTTGGTACTAAATGGCGAACCGTATTCTTCAGCTCTACATTTACTGCTGCAGAAAGTGCATTACAAACTGATAGCGAATCTGTAATGATAACTGCTAATGATTCGCTTGAGGGCAATTTGAGTAGGGCAAGAACAATTGCCAATGATTCTGCAATGAATTCCAGGGTAAAATGTGGGAGTCAAATTGAAAAAGACCAGTCCAAAGAAGGAGAGAAGATGCCAACCCCAGCCTTTTCTTTTGACACTGATGCATCAGTCACAATGATATTGCTGAAGCCTTCACAAGCATAGCAGCACCTCTGCCTTTAATTGTTCGTTCTTCGAAAGACTCTTTCATTCAGACGAAAAACCTAAATAAAGATTATTTCAGTTGGAAACCACATTTAAGTGAGTACATTAATGTGCGAGTCATGTTCAATTAGGTGGCCTCAATAAAATTATTTTTTTGTTTTTAATGTTTGTGTGGTTATTACAATGCTTTTATTACAATGGTTTGTGCTTTAAAGGAGAAAAACGATAACGTTGTCGTCGTCCTCCTTTGGGTGTCATTTCAGCGCTTTTGCCGGGGGGATAGCTCCATACACGTGTCAATATTCAGGAGCGACCAGTTCTTTTTCACAGTTTCGTAGGGTTCCTGCCATTCTGATCTATTTGGCGAAATAAAACAACTCATTTATTGGATCTAGAAGGGCCGTCATTATTATCCCTCAACTCCTGGTTTCCTTCAGCGTGTAGCCTCGTATATCACGGCGCTTTGTTGGAACATTATTCAGGCATATATATGTTTGCTTATTGTGTATATTCTGCATGTGTGCCTATGCTGCTCTTCTTTTGCGCTACATGATCTTATAAACACTTATATTCACAATCGGTCCATTTGGTTGGTTGTAACATATACCCACTGCAAGTATGTATAAAATTTTATATTATTAAGAGAAAGTCATTTCTAAAAAAATTTCATTACGAACAATAATATTGTGCATAAAACTTCTTGAATTACTTACTGAACATATGTTCTATCGTATTGTTTGAACCTGTGCATCCCAGCGGTGGTACGTAGACGAGAAAGTCGATTGCAGGGCTCTGTTCGCGCGGGGTACAGTGCTCGTTGTGTATATATATATATATATACACACATCATTTTAGACCCACCATTACCTCTGTCTCAAATCGCATCTGATGGCCTGCATCGTTCCCTGCTCAGATATACTCCTTTTTCGATTTTCGGCTTTTCTTTCTATATTTTTTTTCAGCCCAAAATTACGTTTTCTTTGAAAAACCATTAGCCTTTTAGTTAAGATCCTGCCGCCCGGTTCTTGGCCGATCCCCCTTTGTGGGTGTGCGCCAGAGTGTCAAGGATCATCATCATCATCATCATCATTGTGGTAGAAGTTCTCGTAGCTTTTCCGGTTATAATGACGACCGAAAAAGAGTTCGACGAGATCCACCAGACCACCAACGAGCTTTTATGTGTGGACGCGTTCGACAGCACACACGAGGCCGTTGTTAAACAAGAGGTCAACACGTCGCCGCAGCTTGGTAAGAGTGCTTGGCACATTCAGTGACCTTGATCTGCTTTATTGGTCTTTTCCACGCGTGGTACAACCAACAAATCTACTAGTGACGACACGCATCTCATAATTCAGCATTAGTGTTTGCTTCTATAATGATGAAAGCGGTGAAAAGCAGTGTGACCAATGAGCGATTCGACTAAATCAGCAAGTATGACGGGAGATGATTTCACCAATGCGAATTGTGGGTGACGGCGCATTTGACACATCGGACAAACTTAATCTTGCCACTAACACCATCTTTCAGGCAAACGTGTGCCTTGGCTGACACTCACCTTTTCCTAATGCATACTCGTTAGCAGATATTATACACCATTTGAGTGATCTCTGCGCATACATTGAAAAAAAAATGTCGAACAAGTTTATGTTTCGTGCTTACTGAACAACCCTTAAAACCTTATAAAACTTGTTGCTGAACCAGTTGGCCCGTGCTTATAGATCAAAACGCGAGACGTAGACCAAGAAAGTGCGCTTGTTTTTGTTGCCTCGTCCGCAACTCTGTAATCTTTCACACCGTTTCCTGATATTTCTCTTAAAAGCGCTTTGGGAAAGCACCAACTTGAAAAATAGGAGTGAATAAGTCATAATTTACCAAAGTGTGCAGCATGTTTTTTTATGTTTTTTAAAATTTTTTTTCGTTCTTTCTTTTTTCTTTCCTTATTTGCCTTGCTTTTTGTTGCCTGATGTGTCACTTAGCCTATAATAATTACTTATCACTCTGTATTGTATAATTGATTTCCATTCACTCGTTGCTTGTTAGCTTGATCTGATCTATTGATTGTTATAATGCATCGAGGGTCCCGTTACAGTTTTTAACTTTGGGACCCTCGTCTGTATATTAATATTACGGTACTACTTTTTTGAAATGAATAATAAACTGAAACTGAAACTGAAGTAAACTGGCATCCAAAGGACAACACAAGGATACCGCATTGATAACTTTTAGAAGAGTAATGCCACTGCAAACTGTACACGCAGGCGAACTAAAGTACAGAAAGAGAGCGTAAACATCAATGAAATGCAACAGATCTAAATGAAACAGGCAAACGCACACACATATACAAAAAGCAATATCATATCAGAAACGACTGATCACCTACAAACCGCTGATTGAGACACCACTCAGTATTGGGGTGCAGAGCATAAAATTACGCAAGTGAGCAGCTCTTCTAGAGTCGAATTTGTCAGGGCTCACGTTATTCAATATTTTTTTATATAACCACAACGGCATTTGTCCGGAAACGAAAGCAATGATGAATTCATAAACATGAGCAGGTTTTACAGACTTACTCGAACACTCGTCTTAAAAAAAAGGCAAGAAACTTACTTTTAAAATGCTAGAAATTAAACAAATCACATACAATAATGAAAAACATCCGCATGAAGGAACAAATTCGGAATATCCCACGTGCCTTGAGAATACATGTTATGCAAAGCATGCACCTGCACGGTAACTGTGTTGTAATTTTTTAGTGAGCAAAACGTTACCAAGGGGTGCTCAAGATGTGTACAAATGCTCGCACAGACATAACTTAAACAACCACATAAGTTTTCTATCACCAGCTGTTTACAGTTGCGTAGCAATGCCAACAGCAACATAGGTATTAGCCACACCAGACTCGGTAAGTTGATATAAAGCCCTCCTTCTCACAAGGGTCGCAGCTCTGGACACCGCTAATAAACATGCTTAGTTGGATGACAGCTGACTGCAATGGATGTTAACCCGACGTGATGGCTGTATCGTGAGCAGTACATGTGTATTGTTGATGAAATGATAAGCTAGAACTGCAACCACAGTTTGTGTTTGACTAACAATAGGGCCCACTTAAAATGTATTCGAGGCCCTGCCTGGTTCTGTAGTAGAATGCTAGAGTTCTATTCCTGCTGAAACAGTGACATTTATTGTTTCCGTTCGTCCCGTCAAATCCTTTTCTTCGTCCGGTCAGCGTTTTCTTAACGCTCAAGCGTTAATTTTGCCTATGTGGGCTCTAGCCATTCCTGCGCTGATGTAAACTCTCATACACATGTAGCACACCCGCATACCAGAGTCGCATATACCTGCTCCCTGGTATATGCGACTCTTTTTTTAGAAAATGTTGGACAGCGTACGCATGATTCATATAACAATAAGTGAGTCGTATTCGTCAAACCAATTTACCCTCTCATACTAATTTTGGCTTAGAAGGCACTGGGTTCGTCCTAGTTGGTACTGATGCATAACTTATGTAAGCGCTAAATTCACGTACGTAAAACGAGGGAAGGACACAGGATGAGCACTGGTCCTGTGTGCTTCGCTCATGAGAGCACCGACAAGTAGGTGGCTTGATAGATAGATAGATAGATAGATAGATAGATAGGTAGATAGATAGATAGATAGATAGACAGACAGACAGACAGACAGGTACGCAGTTAGAAGCTCAAAGTGCCTGCAGTGCGCAAAAAAATGCTTCGCAATTAATCGACAATCCAAAATACACTTTCTTGCAGCAATACTACGGCCGAAAAGCGAGTGGTCCGGAACACGTTATGAGTGATCATTACAAGTGTAACATTGTGAGAGTGAGATCAACTTAATTTTAAAAAAAACGATGTCGGTCTTTTATAGCAGGGTATTGGAAGGGCTCTAGAAGTATTTCAAGTTACTCAATCGATGCAATCTCATCATTCGTGTGACGACAGCTGCCCAAATTCCAG
The DNA here is from genome assembly GCA_013436015.1 of Rhipicephalus annulatus. Lineage (NCBI taxonomy): Eukaryota > Metazoa > Arthropoda > Arachnida > Ixodida > Ixodidae > Rhipicephalus > Rhipicephalus annulatus. The sequence continues at coordinate 19,866 of WOVY01010990.1, forward strand.
TGCGCCAATAGCTTCAGCCTCCCGCTGTATTTTATCCGAGAGCGCGAGCTCTACTCCCTGGTCTGAAGTGACTTGTACCTCCCACTGCTACATAGTAGGTGTTAGGAGCTTGCCAAGAGAAGTGCCGAAGTCTCTCGATTTGCCATCACAGTCGCTCAATTTGTCAGCGTGCGTGACGGGATCGGGGTATAATTCATATACCAATAAGTGAGTCGTATTCGTCTAACCATTTTACCTTTCCATACTATTTTTGGTTTTGAAGGCACTGGGTTCGCGTTAGTTGGTACTGATCCATAACGTATGTAAGCGCTAAAGGCACGTAGGTAAGACGAGCAAGAGACACGGGACAAGCGTTTGTCCTGTGTCTTTAGCTGATGAGAGCGAATAAGTAAAGATAGCCGCGGAAGAGGCAGACACTCGTTACAGTAAAATTATTTTACAATAAAACAATGTAAGCTTTATTTTAGGGAAGATGAATAGAATTGCTGTGGAATTCCTAATACAAGTTATCCGCCAAAAAAGTCAGTTGCTTTTAGTTAGCTGGGACTATTATAAATTAAATTCCGTTCCTGAACTCTCACAGAGAAAGGTGAGTAGGACACAGGGCATAATGATGCTGCAAAATTAGTGATGTGGTGCTCTGCTCATGGCAAGGTAGTTTCAAGGAGCACTTTGTCGTGTCCTTATGTCATTTACCGTGTAGATGTGTCGTTTCACGCTGCATCAAAGTTGTACAGACAATTCACCAACAAGTGCACATCACAACACTTCACTGCGTAAACGCTCGTAAATTTGTCTTCTACATTGGTTAACCATTCCGTCTTTCACTGAGAAAAAGCCCATAGGGTAGTTGGTGAGAAAAATGGCTAAACATGTGGTTCCTGATATAATGCTGCGTTTTACTTCATGGTGAATTATCAGAATTCTCATAGTCATACTTGACATTCACAGACTGCTGTCCGAAAGCGGTCTTCCCGAAAGTGATAACATCGTCCATTATTATTTCTCATGATCACAAAACAGGCGGTACAGTTTCACATAAAGCCAGCATACGCCACTAGAGGTGCAGCTTTGTGCAAGAATGTAGATCTCCTGAAACTTCGTGATGTAGCGACGTATATGATTAAAAGCGTGTGTTCCTCTTCTATCTCTCCTCCGACCTCGAAGATGTCAAAGGAGAGATAGAACGCTTAAGCGTTTGCTGTAAAGGCTCTTGAACATTGCCAGTGAAATTCCAACGAAAAAACAATGCTTGTCTGTTTCGCAAATGTCTTCTGCAGAAATCTGTAAGGTATCGGAGGGGTTAAGAAAGGGACAGAAGACAACCACCCATTTGTAGCACAAGGCCACAAGGAAAGGCATACGGATATGTCATAAAGAAAGCCTACAGGTCCAGTGTTCGAACCCGGGACCAACGTCTATGAAGGGTGGTCACTCTGCCAATTTAACTAACCAGGAAGCTATCAATTGATAGCACGAAGGCGAAATTATTTTCAACTCGAAGCTCATGGGTACAAGTTTCGTAAACGATTTCCTTTTTAACTTTCCTTGTGGCTTCGTGCTACAAATGAGTGGTTGTCTTCTTTGCTTTTCTTAAGGCTTGTCTGTCGAATACCGATGTATAAATGGTACCCTTGTGAAGCGCGAACAAGGGACTTGTAACAGACTTGAATTTTCGACAATACCTACTATACTTACAGAGCAATATTGAACTATCACTCACTGAACGCTTACGTATTGGTGCATGTGTGAGAAGTTCTAATTGAAGAAAACTTTGATGACGCTTGAGCTTCACCTTCAAGAGTAGCACGTGATAGCGTAATCGGCCTCTATGTTTGTGGCCTCATCAGTTGATTAAAATTACAATATTACAATAATTGTTTAATTATAGACATCCTAAAATTATCTAAATGAGTGTAACTTCAGCCCAGGACAGCTCTGTTTAGTTCCACGTAGGCTATAAAATACGTGTGGAGATAATTCACAATGCCCATCAGTGGAAGCAACAGCTTCCGTTCATGCTGCAGATGCGAGACGGCAATGTCGCTGGTTGAGGCATCTAACCCTCTCACCCTAATAGCACACCAGCACGCATACATTATTTATAGTTGATAACTTCGAACAGCTGTACAGCTGTGGTCGGTTCATTAAGTGTTCAGAAGCAGCAACCATATTTCGCTATGCACCTTGCAGATGTAGTCGACATACGAGATATATCGCTGACAGGTAAATATAGCAAATGAATGAACTAGTATGCCACCGTAAGCGATTCCTTCACAACACCTCCAGTCGTGGATATCAACCTTCACAGAAAATATCGCGTAGACCATCGTGCAAAATGACACCTATACGTGAGGTTCCTGAACGATGAATGCACCCAGCGACTGGGTATGCCATGCGAGCTTTGCATAGCTTTCTTCGAATCGAAAGTCCCCCGGATAATCAATTACCGTAAAGGAGCTAAATACAACAATTTCCTGTGTAAAATACATGAACAGCCGACAAAAACTAGCGGAAAGTACCAATAATATTATTAGTTTTGGAACTCGATTTCTGTTCCTTAAGACAGCAGCATGAATTCTCAAAAGTTTCACAATCGCGAAAAAAAGAGACCAGTCGCATATCGCAGCTTTTACGGTGCAAGTTGCCGATTGCGTATCTTCAATGTTCCATGACTTCGCATTGCTTCGAGTGCTATTCAGGGAATGAGGAATCTATGACTGTGCAGAAAACAAAGTGAGACTAACTATAACCAATTGTATGAGTCACAGGAACAAAGAAAAGAACATACTGAAGCGCACTTCTTTTGTCAACAAGATCAGCACCATAGGAAGCGACTGGCACGCACAAAAATGCTCTACAACCTCAGTTCTTATTTCACCATGTAATTTGATCGCTCGACTGCAGCATAACTACACTTGTAAAAAAAATGTTTCCTCATATATTGTTTGAAACTGGCGACTTACTCCCTACACATGCGGAGAAGCATGTTTCATGAACACAGCTTGACGGCGTTACAGACAAACGAAAGCAAGGACTCACTTATTACACCTCCAGTTTATCCAGAGCTGCAGTCAGTTCTTGTCTTGGTGCGTTGAAATGGGTGCACTCACATAGAAGGTGCGCGATGGTTTGTTCGCAGCTGCAGTAAGTGCATGTAGATGGGATGGCCATTTCATTGAGATAGGAGTATGCGTTCGAGAAGGCCACTCCAAGCCACAGGCGGCATAGAAGAGTCTCCTCAGCTCGAGATATTCCTGAGGGAAGACGAAGCTTCAGATCGGGATCCAAGTTATGCAGTCACGCGTTTGTGAAGTCTGTTGAGTTCCGCTGTACCAGTGTGAGGTTGCGTGCAAGCGAACGAAGTCTTGTAGCTGCGTTGGTTCTTGAGAATGGGATGGCTGTGTATTGGGTACCATCGTGTGCAGATCTTCTCGATTACTTGGTGATGAAGAACCCTTATTTCAGCTACTAACTGTTCATTAGGTCAATGGCGATATGGCGACATAAGACATTGAACCTCATGTAACTGCGACCCAATTCCCGAAGGTTTTTCAACTATAAAATCCAGAGTTGCACGTATGGCGGCAAGTTATGCAGCTGTCAATGACGTCAAATGTGATGTCATAAATTTGATTGTGATGTGCCTAGCGGGAATAACCACCACCCCTCTTGCACTTACTGAAGAGCTTACATACACACACACAAAAAACACAGTCACTGCAATTAACATTTCATACGATGCCCCTTTCTTTCTAGCCAATGCCACCAAACAAACGCATGTACTTCGAAAGAAACATTTATTGCTTTGTTTGGGTTTCTTTTAGTAAGTAACTATATCTTGCAGTAAAATCTTCAAGATCAGTGGTGATGCCCGGCCGCGGTGGTCTAGTGGCTAAAGTACTCGGCTGCTGACCCGCAGGTCACGGGTTCAAATCCCGGCTGCGGCGGCTACGTTTCCGATGGAGCAGAAATGTTGTAGCCCCGTGTGCTCAGATTTGGGTGCACGTAAAGAACCCCAGGTGGTCAACATTTCCGGAGCCCTCCACGACAGCGTCTCTCATAATTATACGGTAATTTTGGGACGATAAACCGCACATATCATTCAAGATCTGTGGTGATAAACACACACAGTAGTGTTCAAAGCTATGGAGACCACTCAAGTATGTGGCAAACAGCACAGCGCCGTTTCTAGCGTCTACCAGAGAAACTCGAAAACGTTCGTTGCGCCCGCGAATTCTTTTCTACCTGCCCGACTGCTCTTTACCTCCATTGAAGTGCGCACACGACGGGACACCAAAGAAAGTGCTGAGTGTCAATTTTACTGTCGCTGCGCCGAGACGAAAATACGTAACTTGTAGAGAGAGCGATCATTGCGCGCCACTTCTGGGCCTTCAATGAACGCGTTCCACAGCGTGAGAGGTCGCTGCCCGACACATGTGTCCAGTTAAGAAACACCGATGCCTATGTGTGCGTGTGAATGTGTGGTGCATTTGTGTTGTATTTTTTTTTTGGCTATATGAGCTTGACGGTCGGCAGCCACATGGTCCGTGCAGGGATTCATGAATTCTGTGGTGCAGAAAGAGCGGGCTGTTTTGCACAAAGGAACGTAAAGTCGCTACTACTGAGAGCACTTAAGAAGGCGGTTTGTGTCTATGCAACATCAGTTCGTTTCCATTTTTAACACGAAAGTGTTTACGCCAACGCTCACCATGGCACCAATGACGAATTGTCGTGATGAATGTGTCAATGTAAAATACACACTAACAGATTGGAAAAAAAGTCAGGCCTGTGGGGAACGTGCAGCGTAGAAACAGCAAAGAATAAGGGCGACCTTTCAAAGCCTTTTCTAAACACTCCATGGAATGCTTCAAGCACACTGCTAGGTACCCACGGCACCATAAATATTCATAAATTGCGTGCGGTAGGCCAGGATTTACAATGCTATTCTTTGATATTCTTCGAAGAAGCGTTCTATTCACTACACACTTGTTGTACACTTGGTGCCATTTTTTTATGCAGGAGGCTGAAGACGATCAATAAATAGGCGTGAAGTCGGTAGGCGCCACTGTTACTAGGTCATCAAGAGCAAGTTTAATGGGGTCTTGCATTAGACGACGCAGTCGTTACGCAAGTCGTATTGCGTGATGCCTGGCTATTTCTTTGATGTTCTAAAACACTTTATTACTCATATGAACGCGATAGCTTTTCCGACATCGAGCCTGCCTAAGGCAAGATAAAGCTAGTTCCAAGCCCTGGCGTGGCTCAGTGGTATATTACTTGGCTAGTACGCAGTGGACCCGACTTTGAATCTCTCTATGTCATTGGTGTTTTTGTTTGCTGATTTCTATGTTCTAGCATGGCTCAGTAGTAAAATACTGGGAAGGTGCGCAGCCGACGCGGGTTGAGATTCCATTGTGTCATTAGTGTTTTTATTAACCAAGTTTTGTTTTTGTTCGATACTAGTTACGGACACCGGCGGCGGCAGACAACTACAGCACCACGCGTAACCCTTGTTATAATCTCATAACAGCATTCACAGTAAAACAAGAAGGGAAACTTGGTCGGGTATCAGCTTGCTTAGACTAAAATGTCGTCGATAGGCGATAATCTTGTTAGCAGGCCGTAGCGCATAAGTAATGATTGCATCCGCGTGAGATCTGGCACTGCGTGAGGTATGGACACCATCTGGCAGTGGCATGAGTAAATATGAGCTGGTGCAGACCCCAACACCACTTCCATGCGGCCGCACCATATCATCAGCAGAGGGCTTTTTCGTGTATACCATACATTTTCATCGGCCATGGGATCGCATTGTCAACGTCGAGTATGAAACAATCGGGTCTCTGCAATTACCTATCTACACAATTTCTATTATTGGAACGTACTTCCTAACCCTTAATTATTCATATTTCTTCTCAGATAGGCGTAATATATGCTTCTTGATCGACAATGTTTACAAGTACGAACACACCAACCAGTTTAAGGTGGCTGGGGGCTCAGCAAGTGCCTAAACACTGACCGAGTGGCTGAATCGTCCGAGAAGTAGACAGAACGACAGACCTGAATTTCTGCGTCCAAGTATCCCAATAAATACTATTGTCGTTATAAGTTTACGAACGTACGAGTCCTCGCTCCACAGCGCGCTGCTCGCGGCCACTAAACTATAGAACATACGTTGTTCAACTTGCTGACGGTGACACATTATATACACAATATATCGTTTGCAGTCCTCGGTGCTTAGCAACTTCAACGTGCTTTCGCCATCAGCAGCGAGTTGGCGCGAAGAACGCGCATCGGGCGCAAGCGCTCTAAGGCCGCCACCCCACGCATTGCTTGCGTGTGCGCGCGCTTATCCCGGGCTTTGGGCGGTACGTACAAGTAGCGCTTTCACCACGAGCTTTCTTTGAAGTTACAGTGGTTAAAAAGTGAGCTAAGGTCAATTCACTTGTCCTGCAACCCCAATTACGAGTTCATGCCACCACTCACGCAGCAGTAAGAATTACGAGAGATTTTCGCACTCGTCCTGAGCGTACTTCTGCATTAGTTTCATCCGTCTTTGTGTTTGAGCAGAGTCATTTCGTTATTGAGTGGTGGTAGTTTGTTTATATAAGCACCACTCTTTTTGTATATGCTCAATTCGTGCGTGCTCTCTGATTAAGGCGCGCATTACAAGTTTGGAGCAGCATGAAACGTTAAGCCCCACATATCAATCAAGTCAAGAGCTGCTCGCTGTTCTTCACTTCCCATAACCATTTGTTGTGTAGGATTCATTCATTCGCCCTTCACCTAAAACTACGCACAACAAATGTTCAACAGCCTCTGTGAAGAGATGTTTCACCATAGTATTATACCGATTCCTAGACTGATTCCTCTTTGTTTCGAGTGAAAGAGGTTAATAGCATCCATTATAAAAAGTGAGGCTTGTTGCTTTTTCTGGGAGTTTTCTGGTCATTAGCGTATAAGGTGGTCTGCAACAGTTCATCTCTGTAGAACGCAATAGTGGTTATAAACTGAAGATAATCAAACAGCCACATTCGAATACCCAATTATTATTCTAGTGCGTTCATTCGGTACCAGAAATTTGAATCATTTGTCTCGTCAAGGAGGTTCGGCTCGTGGTTCGCAGCAATCTTCAATGAAGCGTTTTTTTTTCGTAGATTCCTCTAATCAAAGGAAGTCGAGCAAGTAATGCATGTTGGTGAGATGTCATGCCATGTGAATAGAAGGACGCATTCAGACATAAATCCTAATGACTGTTTATTTAAGGTGGTAGCAGCAGCGGGGTCATCGTGCGGACGATGCACTGGAATGGTAAGAGAAACCAGTATCAAGCCAAGCCTGACAGCTTGCGTTTTACAGATGGTTTTCAGGAGTGGCATATGTGCGCTGCCACGTTTGAACGCGTGATCTAACGGCCTTTTCTTTTCGAGTTCGCCTTCTCCGTCACCGGCAAGCCTGGCGATTTGCGCCCTGCACTCTCGGGTTAAACGCTAGAAAAGTGAGCGCAGTGGTTACAGGGTTAGGTGTTGACATGGCAGACAGTACGGTGAGCGCCGGTGTTTTACGTGCTCTCACATCGTCACCCGGCAGCGCAGCGGGCTCGGCAAACTTCTAAGGAGACATATTTCCTTCCTACGCTCGTCCGAGCTCGCATAGTTCGCGCCGCCCATTTCTCGCCGTACACTGCTGTGTGGCCTCCGCCACACACCACTTCTCGGCAGCACCGCCGAGAAAGGCCGCGATGCTTTGGTGCGTGACGCCATTTAGTTTTGCTTGAAAAAACTATCTGTGTAAAATTGTCTAATTCCTACAATAGTGACTTGAGCCTCTGATGAATATACTGTGGCTGCGCTGTACCTTATCGGAAGCGTGTTTCAGGAAGTGGCCGTGCCACACCGAGCTAACCAGTGACGAGATGGAGGCTTAGCAGATTTGTGCGCAGTGGTCGACACAAGTGGGATGCGTATATTCATATATATGACGTCGTTTGGTCTGTTATCTCTCAATCGTATTGTGACAGGGCGAGAAACAGGTCAAACGCTTAACGTACAGTTGTCTTTTTCATGTTTGGAAAGTGCCCCGCTTGCTCATGTCAATAATGCACCGTATAAATACTTTGTCTAACAAAGAAAACCGGCCCTTGAATTTACAACTTCTATCACTGTTTCATTCCTGTTACTTTTAAAGTTGTAAGACCTATGTGTGTATGCATTCACTACTGTTAATACATTTTGCTCGGCTTTTTTCTCTGCACAGATATTGCTGAAGCCAATACAGCTAGCAACAGGGAGGCAACATGCATGGACCCGCTGCTCTTAGGAGCTGATTCCCTGTGTGAGTGGTGTGACCAGTGTTTTGTGATTTTTACTTGCTTTTGTCTCTCTTCGTTCACCAAAGCTACAAGTACCCTGCAGGTCAGCGATGTATTTTTCATAGCATAAGTCAGTTCCATTGTCTCAAAATTTCAACCAGTATATTTTGCCACATTACTATAATCAACAAGTTCTGCCAAGTTCAATTAAATGAACTGTTCAGTTGCAGGAACCTAGTGTTCTCCACGTAAGCGCCATTGAAGCTATGGTGACACGATTCAGTTTGACGGCCTAAATACATAATAAAGCGGAACAAAACGTGTCGAGAAAGATGCACACAGGACTTGAATAAAAATTTTATTACGGACACTTGACCGGGTAAAACTTTATTCTGTTGTAGTATAAATATGTGAAAAACAACTATCTCGAATTACAGCTTTAACAATCGAATAAATTTTAGTGCCGAGATTTTTGCAGTTCTACGAACATAATACATGACATCATTCATTGCGTCTGAGGTCATATGTATCACTTCGCTTGAAATATAGTGCCACACCGTTGTTCGTGCTAAATTAAATAAAACATTGCGTCATCATTTTTGTCGTTGGTGTGCCACGTTTCTCGTAGAATCTTTTCTTAATAAAAAACAATCACGAATACAATGTTTGTACCAAAAGTTTGACGCTACTATTATTTTTTCACGCTTAGAAAGCCTACACCGACGATCAAAATCTTCTTCAATTCACTTCTCAATGAGGACATCCTTAGTGAAAGAGCGAGGGCAACATTAACCGAAACAATGCGGACATCTCGTGCCCTCCATGATAAGTTGCTGTTTGGTGCCAAGCTGAACTGCTGCTACAAGCAGTTTAGCAGGAGCGCTGGACAACAAACAGTACAGCACTCCAATAGCTTCTTCCCGCACTTGATTTGTTGTTCATGTCACAGAGCTAGGCAACAACAGTGTTAATTCTGAAGGGCACTTGTTGGATTTCTTAGTGCATTCGCAAAACTACCACTCCACTGTTCCTCCAAGAAACAGCAGCTGACGTTAGACGTGATGACTTTTTTGCAGTTTGTGACGACTGCAACATCAGTTACCACCGCGAATGTCCTGTACATGGACCAATGGTACATGTCAAGGATACGTATGTAAGCAAACTGTTTATTTATTTACTTTAACATATTGCAGCCCTGAAATGACATTGCAGGAGTGGACAAGTACTATAAGTAAACCAGCATAACAAATTGCGCTGAACATTGTTAATTAGTAATGTGCAATAAAATTTGGCAGATACCACGTACCTGGGAATCGACATTATGCGAAGCATGCGGAGTGAAGATGACTACGTGTTGCTTTTTTTTATAAAGTGACACGTCATAAAATGACGCTAAATATATGTGCGAATGTTTCACGCAGAGACATATGTCGAAGAGTTGCAGATGCGTATATAACAAGTTGTTTGTACTTGCGCAACGATGCCAACTAGAACATGCGTATTAGCAACACCGGAAGCCGATATGATGCGCTGATGCTCGCGAAGATGCTGGCCCTCAGTAGTGCTACATAAATCAACTTCAACGAATGCCACCAAATCACAATTGGCGTAAACCTGACGTAACGGCTCTATCAATGCTGTACATATGTAATGTTTATAAAATTGGGTAGGCAGCACTGCAACCACTACTAACGTTTCATGAAGATTAGAGTCTATTTACAAAGTAGTTTCTAGACCTGGAGTAGCTCTGTAGTAGAGTGCTTCATTGCCACGAAGAATACTTTGGTACGATTACAGCTAGAACCCTGACATTTATTCTTTGCATTTGTCGGGTTGACGCTACCGATGTCGGGTATTTCTTAACGCTTCCGCTTTAAAATTGCCCATTCTTGTTCTCATCGTTCCGGGGTAGATACTAAAGCCTAGTTCACACTGAAACATTTGCTTTCTACAGCGACCGAAATTCCCCTGCCGCCTAAACGCAGCGTTGTTCGCACTGGACGCGCCCCGAGCCGCCGAATATGCCATCCGCCACCGGGCGAACGCGGGGTGGATGTGCTGTCACCCGGTTGTTGTCACGGCTCACAAATGTCACTACGATATCCGGTCGTGTATACTTCGATGATTCTCGTACGCAGGAAGCAAAAAAGACAGTACTGCTTAGTTTGCTGGCATGTGACTGTCTTGTAATGCACGAAGAGGAGAAAAAAACCACCGACGCCAGCGGCGTTGGTGGGTTCGTTTTGCTCTGCAAGACCGCAACAAGCTCGGTCACGCCAACAGCAAGCTCGGTCACCTCTTCCACGAAATACGGACGCGAAGTCGGCACAGAGTAGGTTAAACTCCCGTTGGTTTCAACGTTCAGTTACGTGCACTGCGGCATAACAAGTGAGTAGGGCTTGGCTGCCATTTTTCAAAATTCCTTGAGTAGCACTCCTATCGGTCCGTGATGACCGATTCGGCGGCAGACGCCGCAAAAATAGGTCCGAGAGCAAACGGCGCAGAGAGGGCCCTTTCGGCGAACCTCGCCGCGGCCCGAACCAGATTCGGAGCACTTTCGGCGACCGGATTGCTCAGTGTGAACGCAGCCTTAGTGTCAATCACCTATGTCACATATTCGCATACCAGCGGCACATACCCGCCCATGGGTATGTGCCACTGCCTGGCGGGAAGTGTTTTACGACCTACGCGACGGGATTGCTACATTACCCACGTCTTGACCAGCACGTCAAGTTCATCAAACTATCTTGCCCTCCCATGCTAATTTTGGTTCACGCTAAGTTAAGGGAATGACCACAAGTGCACGCACACGTAAGGGGCTAGATAGATAGATAGATAGATAGATAGATAGATAGATAGATAGATAGATAGATAGATAGATAGATAGATAGATAGATAGATAGATAGATAGATAGATACGCAAAATGTCACCGAAGTTTGCTAAAAATGCATCGCAATCAAAAAGTCATCATATGATGCAGATCGCAAAGACCTAGACAGAGTGAATAACCGACCAACGGACATGGACCGTTGGGTCGGTCCATCACGCGGACTGACCAAACGGTCCACGTCATGTTATCAAAATTTGAAGCCAGTCAGGCGGAAATTTTTACAGAGCTTAAGTCTATCAATGCACGACTCACTAACGCTGAACAGACCCCTGCTGACATTGTTGCACGCATAGTGAAAACCGAGGACCAATGCAAACTATTACCGCACTTGAGGTCATATGTTGACAATTTGTTGACAACAACCGTGCAGACGTCGGACAGACTTGTTGGCATTCAGGACCAACTAAATGACGCCGAGGACAGGTCGCGTCGCTGTAATTTTGTCTTCTGTGGCGTTGAAGAAGGTGAATCGGCATCTTGGGCAGATAAAGAAAAACGTGCATCTAATATTTGCAGAGACGCTTGGAACTAACACTGGAATCGAAGGATATTAAAAGAGCTCATCGTATCCGCAGAAGTGCCCACAACAATGTTTGTCCAATGATTGTAAATTACGCATCCTATAAAACTAATGACGATGTACTGTTTATTTGTGCCTTCACGCTGAAAGGCACAAATATAAGCATATCAGAGGATTGTTGATCCACAAGGCGTTCTGTTCGTTGTGAGCTCATCCGCTTCACTCGCGAACGGAATACGGTCTTCAAAGTGTGCTACAAAAAAACTCATCAATGGGAGAAAAACATACTTCTACGACACTAGTCATAGATTGGCGAGAAAAGCGACAGAACGAGCCAGCTAGCAAAATAAAAATACCACAAAAGCATATCTGCCACATTCAGCCCTCAGTAAACCACCCTAGAATGCCACTATATTTGCTACTAACGTCACATACTCGATTATTTATACTAACATTCGTAGCGTTCTTCCCAAGCGCGTAGAACTATCCGCCATTATTCAATCGGCTGATTGCGATTTCATCATTCTTACATAAACATGGCTTTCTTCGCATATTGCCGACTCAGATGTTACTACGTACCTGCCCGGTTTCACTCTTTACCGTAGAGACCACTTACTAAGCTGAGGCGGTGGTGTTCTAATTGGAAAAAAACTTCAATAGGCCACTTCAAAATAGATCTACAAAGACCCCTAGAGATAATCCTCATAGCTTGCCGAACTTGATCAAACCTTACTATTATCGGAGCGTGCTATCGCCCCCGAAACCGGATGCTGATTCTTGCATGCAATAAATGATTCTTTCGACCTTATTTGAAAAAAATATCACGTTGCAAAATTTAATATTATGCGGCGATTATAACTACAGTGCTATCAACTGGTGTAATCAGTTCAGTGGAGCCATTGGGAATTCCAGCCAATTCCTAGCTACACTCCTAAATTTTCAATTAACGCAAATAATAACCCAAGCCACGAGGAAGACCACTCACACAGCCAAAATTCTTGGCTTGATTCTTATGTCCAATCCAAGCTGTATCCAGGCAGTTCATTACCTAAAAGAATTTAGTAACCATAAAGTTGGCTTGGCATTTTAACAATCATCAGTTTAGACAGAAAGACCAAAAAGGAAGTGAATAAATCTTTATAAAAATTGATTGATATGTGGGGTTTAACGTCCCAAAACCACTATATGATTATGAGAGACGCCGTAGTGGAGGGCTCCGGAAATTTAGACCACCTGGGGTTCTTTAACGGGCACCCAAATCTGAGTACACGGGCCTACAACATTTCCGCCTCCATCGGAAATGCAGCTGCCGCAGCCGGGATTCGAACCCGCGCCCTGCGGGTCAGCAGCCGAGTACCTTAGCCACTAGACCACCGCGGCGGGGCTATAAAAAGGCAACTATGAAAGATTTACCACTGAACTGGAAGAATTCTATACTTCTTTTGAGCAAGGTTATTGCTACCGCTCAGTAGAACACAACTGGAGGCTATTTTTTGATAAAATTCAAGAATTAACTGACAAGTACGTTCCAATGGTAACTATTCAAAGCAAGCAGTCAGCGCCATGGTTCTCTAACTCAATTAAAAAGGAAATAGGTAGAAAGAAAAGATTGTTCAGGAAAGCAAAGGCAAGAAATGATCAACCCACGTGGCAAGCATACCGAAGTGCAGTAAAGAAGCTTCGGAAACCATTGGCTCTGCTAAATGACTTTTCTTCGAGATAACACCTACAGATATGTTAAAAAATAACCCCAAGCAATTTTGGAAGGCCGTCAACTCATCTCCCCCAATAAGGATAACACTCTGTGACGACAAGAATGATGAACTAACCAATAGTGACACTGCTGTCACACTGAACAAGGCATTTTCTTCAGTGCTAACAACAGAAGCAGATATGAACCCTTCCCTCTTCTCACATCCAGTCATTTCAGAACCAATGCACCCCCCCACCATTTGAATCACACCCAGCGGAATTCTTCACATAGTTGAAAATATGAAACAATCGTCCGCCACCGGACCGGCCGAAATAAACTCCAAAATCCTGAAAAATGTTAAATTTCCTGTCAGTGTTATTTTGACCTTGCTTTTCGCTCAATCCTTATCATCCAGCTGCTTTTCCACTAAATGGAAGCTACTCTACAAAAGTGGTAACAGATCATCACCTTTGAAATATCGCCCCATCTCAATTACTTCCGTTCCATCAAAAGTTATGAAACATATATTTTTCACGAATATCATAAACCACCTTGAGCACAATAACTTCACTTCCATCGCGCAGCACGGGTTTCGTAAAGGGCTATCGTGAGAAACACAACTTGCCGCCTTCACCCAAGATATACACGCAAATATCGACAGCGATAATAAAACAGGTGTATATTTTCTCAATTTCAAAAAAGCGTTTGACAAGGTACCCCATCGCTGTCTAGTGTACTATCACTGCTAATACTAGAATAATTTGCATTCAACAGAATAGAAAACTTCCTCAGAACAAGAAAGCAACTTGTCGTAGTAAATGCCACGCAATTTAACACAACAGCTGTTCTTTCCGGCGTGCCACAAAGTACAGTACTTGAACCACTGCTGTTTCTTATTTATATTATTCATCTGCCTTCCGACATTACTAACAACATACGTCTCTTTGCAGGTGATTGTGTGCTGTATGCTAAAATTACTTGTAACCAAGACAAACTTACGTTGCAATGCAATTTAACTACTATTGAAAACTGGTGTAAATGTTGCCAAATGCCATTAAACGTATGCTATGTGCAAATAATGTCTTTTTCACAATGCGCGAGTCCGCTAACTTTTAAATACACTCTTTTAGGGTCGTTTTTACAATCCGCAAATTCTTATAAGTACCTAGGTGTTTAAATTGCGAATGATCGCTCCTGGACCATCCACGTAAACAAATTAATCACCTGCGCTACTAGATCTCTTGGGTATCTGCAGCGTACAATTAAACTTGCTCCTCTCCACTTAAAACTACAGGCCTATAAAACACTAATCCACCCAAAATTGTGGTATGCAGCCGCCATGTGGGTTCCGCATCGTAAGTACCTAACTGATAGCGTTGAAGCAATTCAAAACCTTGCCGTTCGATTCACTTTCTCGGGCTACTCATCTTTTAATAGTGCCACAGACCTGAAATCACACCTAGCACTTTCTCCCCTCAGCCACCACCGGAAGTTTTCGAGACTGGCATTATTTCACCGGTTTTATGATTCTTTATCTGCCAATACTTACATCGTGCCAAAACCGCATGTATCAAGCCGCAGAATAATGAATTACAAGTAACATACCCTCGCCCCCGTACTAACACATTTCCGCAGTAATTTTTTGTACGCACTACAAAGAAATGGAACCATTTTCCAGATCACGTTCTTCAATTAAGAAGCCATGACCAGTTCAAGCCGTCCATTAGAGCGCCCGGGATGGTGTGATATATTCGTGCCGTTTCTTTGTTTGATGCCCTTCACATTTATGATCGCTATTTCCAGCTCATGTGTCCACTGAATTTTAAATTTTTGTAGAAGTTCTTGACCCAACGTTTGTGTATTTTTTTTGTAATTATGAAGCTCATGTCACCTGTGTATGCTCGTACCAAGTGTATCTTTTGTACCACCCCAAATGTATTGTCTGCGCTGCAGAGGCCCTTGAGGTAATAAAATAAATAACTCAATCAATAAATTGTACAGAATGAACTGAAAAATGCTATTTCAAAATGCCACCGTACGACGATAAAAGTAGACATGTTGAACACATGGTAATTTCAGGTATAGGAAGGAGTAAGACAAGTGCATAAGACAAGGATATTTTATCTCCACAATGCTTATAACCGCGTGCGCACAGAAAATATTCAAACACTAAGAAGTGCCGAGATTTCGAAAAGTCCTCTCGTACAAATTACGGTGCCCAAATGTGAAGAATTACTTTTTCTCTGTTTCAAATGTTTTAGCACGAAGTGATGTTGACATTGATGTATGTTGTAGGTCTGGGCTTCTAGCACTTTTCTAATGAATTCCATATCTGGTCTTTCAAATGTGGGGTGGCGTTTAATGAAGTATTCCAAGTGCTTATTTTGTTTCAAATGCTGATGGTTCAGCATGTAATGAATGTTTTTTATTTCTTTTTATTCCACAAAATGTGTGTACTGCGACTGCATGACGATAGACTGTAACGGCCTGGGAAGACAACTCAAGCTCTATCGAGCTTTTCCTTTCCATGCCCTCTGCTCTGTGAAGTAGTAAATAAATGAAATGAAATAAAGAATGAAACGAGTTATAGGAATAAGATTTAATGAAATGTATCGTAGTAAACTGCGCTTTGCCGATGGCATTGCATAGCCAAATAACTAATGGGACAAACTGCAATTCATGATCACTGAATTAGACAAGGAGAACGGTAATGTAGATATTTAAATGATTATTCAGGAAACAAAAGTAATGTACAACAACATTGGTACAGAACAGTGCTTCGAAATAGGTAGCAGTGCACTTGGAGTTTTAAAAGATTACGTCTGCTTAGGACTTGCAGTAACCGCGGAGATGAACCACGAGATAGAAAAAAAATGGGCGGGAGCTCATTCGACAAGCACTCTCAAATCATGACTGCTAGATTGCCACTATTCTTCAAGAGAAAGTTATATAACAACTGCATCTTGCCGGTACTCACCTATGTAGCGGAAACCTGGAGTCTTACAAAGAGTGTTCAGCTTAAATTGAAGACGACGCCCGAGCGAAAGGAAGAAAATTTATGGTTGTAACCTTTAGAGACAAGAAGAGCAGAGTGGATCACGGAAGATACCGGGGGTAGACGATATCATAATTGATATCAAGAAGCATTGTACATTGGCCGGGCATGCAGCGCGTAGGCAGGATAACCCTTGGTCATTAAGGATAACTGCCAGGAGTCCCAGAGAAGCGGGGCGGGTGAGGGAGCGACAGAAAGTTAGTTAAGCAGATGTGATTAGGAAGTTTGTGGGTACAAAGTGGCAGCAGCAAGCACAGGATCGAGTTTACTGGCTGAACGTTGGCAAGGCCTGTGACGGGCAGTAAGCGTCGTCAGGCTGATGATTGTGATGATGATGATTTCAAGTGATTGTTTGTCTAGCAGGTGTGATGCGCTTGTGTAGTGGGGTGAATCGTGGGGAGGTAATTGCATTGTAAATGAACTTCGCAGTACACGTGATGACAACAAGAGGCACTTGTAAGCGGAAGAGTCGCAAGATGGGAACTAGGTGAAAAATACCTTTAATAACGATGGTAAATGAAGCGTAAAACTTTCTCCTGAACATATTCTATTTTGTTTATATCAAACGTTTGCGGTGGGGCTTACACAACAGACCCATATTTTAATATTTGAGCAACCAAAGTTTTCTATATAAGGAGTACAATGCTGTTGTCAATTCTCAATGTCCTTCGGAATCAACAACAACAATACGAATATTATTATTAATACTTTCGTATATAATAAATATAATATTTCTAATAGTATATACAGTTTTACGTTCCAGAACAACGCTGCGATAACGAGGCCCGCCATAATGCAGGCATTCAGAAATGTCGACCACCCAGTGTTTTTTGAGCGTGCACTGATATCGTTATGTACACGGGGCTTAGGATTTCTCTTCTGTTGAAATGACACTGCCGCCGCCGAGCTCACAACCGAGACGTTCGAATCAACAGCAGAGCACCGTAACCGCTACACCACAGCGGCGGATCTTCGGAATCGCGAAACACGTGTTACCATGACACTGTCCCATTTTCATTTTTTATACAAAGGGTGACGCTCAGCATCATTCTTTGCTTTCATAAGAGCACCTATATACGTCGTAAAATTCAATGCAGGACCTTGCGCATGACGCCAACATTGCAGTTTCGTAAAATTTGAGTTCTTGCTTTACATTCATATATGTTCCTAATGAATGAAGGGCTGCTGCTGGGTTTGGTGTAATAGTGTACTGGTGAATACCGCAGAGATGTTTGGTCGAGTCACTAAGGTTTCCCAATGTAACTACTCCAGAAGCTCGTATGCAAACGTGGACTCTTTATTGGAACCCTACAAGGAACAAGCGTAGAAGCAAGAGCGCAGGGTACTGCATCAATCAAAGGGAGCAAAACATAATTACGACCCGATTGGTTCTTGCTGTCTCTTTTGATTCTAACAAAGTAAATACTGAGAAACGTTGACTGACGAAACGCTCGCTTTATTACCGCATAGGTTACATCTTATATGCGCCAGTTAAAGGGGACACGGAAAGTTTGCAACGTAGAATGTGCCAACGTAGTATGGCGTACATTATTGTACAAGGCAGAGCAAAAAAGCCACTTGGAAGAATTAAAGAAGATTGTATTGTTCACGCGTTTGTTCTACGGAATTATTTTACTGATACTATCTTTTGTCCTAAATAGACGTGTAAAAAACGTAAAAAGCAGGGAAGCGTCTTTCCGAGACCATTCTCTGTAATTACAATCACCATGTATGAGCGTGTAAGTGTTTCCTGGAAAGTAATAAATTTAACGAGAACGAATTCACGCTTTACATTCCTAGGCTGAAAATGAGTGTGCTCCGTGAGGGAGCACGGAGCCTTCTGGATCTGTGTGCAAAACATGTCAGTGGACGCTCTTGCATTGTCTCAATCTGGGTGAGTTTCTATATCACTGACATCAAGTACCATTGTCAAGAAGTTCATGCAGAGATCTGTCTACTCCAA
Source organism: Rhipicephalus annulatus (assembly GCA_013436015.1). Taxonomy (NCBI): domain Eukaryota; kingdom Metazoa; phylum Arthropoda; class Arachnida; order Ixodida; family Ixodidae; genus Rhipicephalus; species Rhipicephalus annulatus. Next base: position 38,302 of record WOVY01010990.1, read on the forward strand.
GCGGAGATTCTAATTAGTGCCTAGGACTCAATAGCAGATATAGTTTGGAAACCTATTGAGTTTATCGTCACTAAGATTACACGTCATAAAACTCGCATTTACCTCATGACGTACGGTAAATGCTCGACTTATACCGGCTTCAGTGCTCACGAGGAGTTGCGATTATGGTGCATTCGTGTGACCATTTTCTAGCTCCGTTGACTGCTGTCATAATGATTGCCAAAACCAAGCGCTTTGATGTAGTTAGGCTGGTTGTTTTCCAGCACCTCGTTCCTACTTAGAGCGTTCTTGTACCTCGGAGTGCTACTGACATCTGATCACATCACCCCTGAGCGTGGCTCGTGCGCAACAGAAGCAGTAACGTGATGCCTATTTCGGTATACGATTGCAAGCTGGGGCACAATCTGCTCGAACACACGTTCGCTGGCTCTGACGAGAAGCGGGCGCCACATTTTTGCAGCCTGAGACAGAGTATGGTGGCATCTGATCGTATGTTTTATTATATATAGTTGCGTATGCTCTGTGCAGAATTCTTCACCACCTATCAGATGACTGCTGAACTTTGAATGTCACAAATGAATGTTTTTGTGACAGTCCCTAAAAATCCATCGGCGTTATATTGCGTTTTTTAATGAACCAGTGTCTTTTACAGGTGCCCTACGGAGACCCTCAGCGCGCGAACAAAACCTTGCCAGAAGGGCTGTCTATACGTCGTACCACGCTAAGAGACTCGAAGCACACCGTATTCACGACGAAGCCTCTGCCAAAAAGAACCTTCTTTGGACCCTACGAAGGTGTACTCATGGATGCAGCGAAAAGGCCGGGAACCGCATTTTCTCGTCAGGTATATAACTACTGACCTCTTAAAAGCATTAAACTTCGGTGTCTGCGTTTTTTATTCTTGAATCAAATGTAAATAAGGATGAAAGCTTTCTTCAGATGTCACATCAAATATGCGTCCATCGTCAGAATTTAGAAAAACTGGAGGTGAAAAAAGCTTGCACGATTTCTTTTTTATGTAGTGAAGAAGAAAAACCTAAGCCCTTGCAATCAGCGTGGTGAAAAGAACACAACAGTTCTCAGACTGATATGCAATTGATGAAGATGCCGGACATTGAAAATACTTTTAACGACATAGTTAGTGAAAAGGGTGAAAAATCTAAAGGAATAATGTTAAGCTCCACAATTTTTTTTTCTAGGGGGAATGATCAGGATGCTGCAGAGGTGATTTTAAGAAAGATGCACGAGAGAAGCGTGGGTAATTGCACAAATCTGATTGATTGATTGATATGTGGGGTTTAACGTTCCAACACCACCATATGATTATGTGAGACACCGTAGTGAAGGCTGCGGAAATTTCGACCACCTGAGGTTCTTTAAAGAGCACACAAATCTGAGCACACGGGCCTACAACATTTCCGCCTCCACCGAAAATGCAGCCGCCGCAGCCGTGATTTGATCCCGCGAGCTGCGGGACGGCAGCCGAGTACCTTAGCCATGAGACCCCCGTGGCGGGGTAATTGCACAAGTCTCAGCCTCCAGAATTGCTATGAATGATCTCCAAAGCACATGCATAGTCACACTTAAACCTTACAAAATTATAACGTTAATATGAGAGACAGTGGTACCTTCAAAAGTTATGCCGTAAGTAGCCTGACGTGCGATTATGATTAATAACGATGTAGTTACTACGGTTTTGCCAAGGTAAGTTGTGATAGCAGTAATGTGAACACTAAGGTAATTACCTAAGGTTCCTTCGCACAGTAAAAACTATCTATGTAATAAACAGGAGTGTTACAAATACGTCGTCGAACGTCAAGCAATTATTGTGTTTATGTAATTTACTGATAAAATTCATATGTCATGCGTTTCCCTACCTGGTTATAGCATCAAGGACAGCATTATATGCCGCGAAATCAGAATCTAATACTATTACGCAATAAACTACGCAATCAACGGCATATACCTCGATAGACGATCGAACTTCATTCAATGCCAATTTATCCAGTGTTTTTGCGACAATCACGAATATCACTGAAAAAATTTCCACGTGTTTCTGAAAGTTACAAACTCGTCACTGTTGTATGTTTTCGTTGTCGAAAATGTTTCTCCCTCTTTATGAGAGAGTATATTTTGGCGCTGACTGAGCTAGAGGGAACCAAACAACATTTTTCTAAAGACGTTTTTAGCGTGCACTCCATAAAATAGTATTTGCGGCAAGCTAATAAAGTGATCAAATGGTAAAAGGAATGACTTGCTTAAGCATGTCAAATCTTTGAAAGCTTTTCCGCATGGGCAAGATTGAATATAGTTACCGGACTTGGGTTTTTTTCGGGAATGTGGTGAGCTCGAGAGACACATATTTAGGCGCTGAAGTTATGGCATATAGTCTAAAAAAATTCTGCAAGCAACTTTTTTCGGGACAAGCCCTGAAATCAGCGCCAGAAGACTCCCTTGGTGCTCAAACTAAGAACATGCACAATATTTCATTAGAAAGCCCTATGTACTAGCTTAAAATGGATGAGCTACTGTACTGACGTGTCCGGGTAGCACAGACGCCACTAGCCGAGCCAAAAGTGGGCGTGAAGCCCGCGAAAAATGACCCTACAACGCGTGGTTCACAAACAGCAAAAAGCCCTGTTTAATGCCCACCGATGCTTTTTATACAGAGTGGTGGCGCCACCTTCTAGTTACTAGAAGCAGCAGGTGGCGTCCTCTACAACCCTCCTTCCGGAGCTCTCAAACACAAGTGTTCCAAAAGAGCACCACCTTGAAACAGTCATTGCAGCAGTCTTACAAATTCACTCTCCAAGGTGGCACCACGCGCCGGCATTATCGTGTGCAACGGTGACCTGGCGATCCTGCAGCAGGTGCAGGAGCTGGAGAGTCCGATGCGTTACCGGTTGCCGCTCGCTGTGGTCCGGGAGACGGCGCCGATGTCGGGGCCGCCGGGTTGGGGATTTCCGTCTCATCTGAGGGGGCCGACTGAGGATTGCTGCAGGGACAAGGTGTTGGCGGTTTCTCAATAGTATGCCACTAGGCGTCTGGACGATGTACGAGTGGGGTCTCTGAGCCGGGCTTAGGACTGTCGCCCTTGCCCGCGTGTCACGCACCCAGACTTCCTCCCCATCGTCAAGAGCACGAAGGTCATGCGCTGCGTGTCGGTTATTGTAGTCTCTCTGTTGTCTTCGTCTCTAGGCGGCATCTCTGTCATTGAATTCCTTCACCTGGGGCCAATCTAGAACAAGGTTTTGAGCCTTGGCTGGCACACGAGTTCGCAGAGAACGTCCCATGAGCAGTTGGGCCGTGCTGTAGCCAGACACACCGGGAGTGTTACGGTATGCTAGCAGAGCCAGAAACGGGTCTGCGGCCTTCAGAAACAACTTGATCGTGGAACCATGCGCTCTGCTTCACCGTTCGACTGCGGGCAGCGTGGACTGCTCGTGACATGCGTGAAACCGTACGTCTTCCCAAAGTCCTCAAAAGCATTGCAGGAAAACTGTGGCCCATTGTCGCTGACAACAGTCACCGGGATGCCGTGTCGGGCAAATGTGCTCTTGATCGCAGAAATAACGGCTCCCGCAGCAGTAGACCGGAGTGTGAGGACCTCAGGATACCGAGAACGGTAGTCGACAACCACCAGGAACTCTTGATTAGCGAATTGAAACAAGTCAATGGCCACCCTTCCCCACGGAGCTGATGGTGTCTCGGTCGCAATCATGGGCTCACAGCGTTAAACGCGTATAGAAGCACATGCTGGGCAGTTCTCTACGGCTGCTTTAACCTGGCTGTTGAGACCGGGCCACCACACACAGCCTCGGGCCACCGCCAAGCACCGATTGACGCCTTGGTGAACATCGTGCAGCAGGTTCACGATGTCTCTGCGTAGTGCTGCGGGCAAAACTAGGCGTCGACACATGAACAGCATGTTCTCGCATACAGTGAAGTCTCCTCGGTGGTCCCAGTAACGCGTCATGTTGAGCGGCAGACGGTCTCGTCGAGGCCACCCTTTCATGCAGTATGCTTTTAGCACTGAGCACTCGCCGTCTGAAGTTTGGTGAGACCTGAAGTCTTCAAGACGTACAGCCAGGGTTGAAGGAAGGGCTGCCACGACCAGAGACACAAAAGTTTCTGTGCTGTCCTCTTCGGACGTAGAAGAGCCTTCGGGATCCCTAGAGAGGGTGTCTGCCGTGGCCAGGTACTTTCCTGGAACATACTTGACTGTGAACTGATATCGCATGAGCCTTATGCGAAATCTTTGGATGCGAGGGGGCATGAGGCCCAGATTGGCGGAACAAAGCAACCGGACGAGCGGCTGATGGTCGGTTTCAACGACAAAGCTGAGTCCACGCAGGAATTCCTCAAACCTCTCGATTGCCCAAGAGACACCAGTGCTTCTTTCTCAATCTGACTGTACTGCTGCTCAGCGGTAGTCAGTGCTCTTGACGCGAACGCGACAGCCCGTTGCTCTCCCGTCTGTTTCTCCTGCAAGAGAACCGCGCCTAGCCCAAACGAACTGGCATCTGCCGACACAAGGGTGGGTAGCTCTGGATTGTAGCTGGCCATACAAGCATTAGATGCCACCATTCTCTTCAATGTCTCGAAAGAGGTTGCTTGCGCATGGTCTCAGGTCCAGACCGCGTTCGTATTCAACAGGAGCCGTATCGGTGTAGGGACGGCAGACAGGTTCCGTAAAAATCTTCCAATGTGGTTCAGCATGCCCAGGAAATGACGAACGCCATGCGTATTTGTCGGTGGCATCATGTTCACAATAGCAGATACCTTGTCAGGGTCAGCCGAGAAGCACTGGCCCTGACCACTACACCAAGGAACTTGACGGAAGATACCCCGAAGGAGCATTTCGAGGCATTCAACGTAATGCCCGCTTGTTCTAACTTGCGAAGTACTGCTTGGAGTCTGCTGTCGTGCTCGGAACGGCTCCTGCCGAATACTAGAATGTCATCTACCATGTTCACACACCCTTCCAGGCCCTCTAGATTTCGAGACAATTGGCGCTGAAATACTGCGGGAGCGGACGTGATGCCGAAGGGCAGGCGGCGGTAGCAGTAGCGTCCAAACAGTGTTATGAAGGTAGTCAGCTCCTGACAGCTTTCCGATAGCCTTACTTGATGAAACCACGATTTTGCATCAAGTTTCGAGAAGACTGCGGCATTGCCAAGACGGCCAAGTACTTGGCCCACTGTGGGCATAAGGTGTCTCTCCCGAAAGAACTACTTGGTTCAAATTCGTGAGGTCAACACAAATTCTGTATTCACCATCGGCTTTGGGTACCAGCACAATACCAGCACACCAAGGGGTTGGCACCGTGACTCGCCGGATGACCCCGTCCCTTTCCATGGCATCTAAGTCCATCTTGACTACGCCTTCGAGGGGAATAGGGATGCGCCTAGGAATGCTGAGAGAAAATGGAATCACTCCCGGCTTGATACGAATGTGGTACTCTTCAGGCATCTCGCCAGGGCCTGAGAACAGGGAAGCTGCGGCCTTGTCTGACGTTGGAGGCTTATTCGGAGCTTCCGCATCTTCCACGGTGTCACCATACTGGACGACTCCCAGGTCCACTACCGCCGAGTACCCCAGCAGAGGAGAGTCAATGTCTGCTACAACGTACAACGTTTTGCATACCAACCGGCCTCGCCACGACAGGGTAGCAGGAAACGTCCCAAGCAACCTTAGGCAGCAGTGGCCCGGCCCCATCGACCGTTCATTATGGGGTTTGTCAAGGTCTACTGGGCACCCGACGAAGCTCGGAGGTACGACCGAAACGTCCGCCCCAGTATCGACTTTGAATTGAACGGGGCGTCCGTTGACATGAACAACAACGTGCCGGCATTCTGATTGCAAGGCATCCACGGCACAGAGCTGGATTTGGCTTAAACGCCTAGTATTATTCGAGCGGCAAACCACCGCGAAGTGTCCCTTCTGGCGACATTGGTTGCATGTGGCCCACCGTGCTGGGCACTCAGATCGCGGATGAGGGGCGTGGCCGCAAAAATCGCATGCCGACTTCCGGCCAGCGCGGTACTCGGGAGGCCGACAGATGTTACTTTTACTTCGGACAGCTTCGCATGCTGGGGCGTCGGTCATTCGGTACTGGTTGTTCGCAACGGCGTCGACGTTCAGTGCGTCTGGTGTAAGGCCTGTCCCCTGACGCTGCAATTTCTCATTTTCAGCGTCTTCGTACCGACGCGCTTGGATGAACGCCTCGTCCAGTGTAAGCTATGGATTGCGGCAGAGCTGTTCGGTCAAGTGAGAGTCAAGCAAACCTACGATAAATCTGTCCCGAACCAGCCGGTCGTTGATTTTCCGAGAGGCGTAGTTGCACTTTTTCACGAGATTTCGGAGCGCCGTGAGAAACGCGTTGACTGAATTGCCTACCACTTGCGTGCGCTTGCGGAACCTGCTCGACTTGTATACCTCGTTGACGGGGTGTACAAAATATCCCGAAAGACTTGTTGTCACGCCGCAGTACGAGCGATAAGCCTCGGCGTCTGACATGAGAGACGAAAGCACCTCGTGACCTTGGGGACCCATACAGTAGAGGAGCGTGCGTACCTTGGTTTCTTCGGGGGCGGAGGACAGTCCTGAGGCGAAGGAGTAATCCTCGAATTGTTGAAGCCATGCCGTCTATTGGGCTGGGCTGGGTTGTAACTCAAGCAGCACGACGCACTCAAAGGGCAATTTTCAGCGGAAGCCCACTCATCTGATATGTGGATGGCGAACTTGGTGCTCTCTAGAGAGCAATTGAAATAAGAATAGGTTTGTCGTTTATACGTTCGACTGTCGACAGAAGTGCACTCCAAGGAGTGCGGTCAGTGTAATAACTTCCAGGTGAGACATAGAGCTTTAGAAATTCAAAGTCACCAATTCTACTTTTCTAGAGAATTATGAAGATTTGGAAATTGTGTTTTTTACACCTAGTAAAACATTTTAAATTATTCAGTACAGCAGTATTATAGCACGCTTGTAATAGCGTTGATGCTGTACACTAATAAACGCTATCGCGATACAAATGCTTCATCTTTTCTGGCTTTTAGGAGGGCACCCTGCTCCCTGAGACCGAAAGCCTCTCACAAGACTACACAAGTGAAAAAGAAGTTTTTCTTAGAAACTGATAGTCGAGCCGATAGTCTCATTTAGGTATTTAGGTTGTATGTAAGGTAATATTGTATATTGTATACTTTGTGACGGCTTGATGGCTCATCTGGGGGCCGTAACCACGGGCTTACCGTGAAGGAAGCAACGAGGAGCTGCTTAAGAGCCCCCCCCTCTTGCGCGCAGTCAATGTATTTTCAGTTGTGCATGTGCGTACATATGGGCGCACAAATAAATACACATACGAATGGAGATAAAGTATGATTGTAATCACTTCCCCATTCACACACCATCCCCACCTGAAAAAAATATGTTTGCTATGCTACTGGTCTCCACCCACTGGCCACATTCATTGTAGCGCACTGCCTTCGGCAACGAAACGCAGATGATAACTTCATTTATTTCTCGGTTGCCTTAAAGACAGAACCACGGTTGCCGCCCACAAACCTGATGAGTGAACTGCTGCTGAAGATTGTCCTTGCGAGTGCGTCATGTCGCTTGGGTTCTGTGAAAAAAAACTGATATAGATACGATGCCTAATAAATATTTTCAAGTTTAAAAATATTATCATTTAGTAACTTCCTCTTTTTTAGCTAATACATACGAATTTACACTGAGATATTGTGCATAATTTACTCCAACCACCAAGGCAAGTTTTTTACGCTGAATACAAAGCTATCTCCCCGCCCCCAAAAAATGAACATAATAATCTTCCCAAAGATAACCCTGATGAGATTCGAAGCAGCAGCGTTGTGCACGGGTGGTGCACGGGTTGAACGATGATAACGCAGGCGCTGCGATTGGCGCTGGAACAATCGTTTGAAGCGATGGCCGACGTAGGTCTCGTAGGTGGCACGTACGGACGTGTTTCAGCACGTTAGGTTAGACGGGCGTCAGGTTTCTGGCACGTGAACCAATGAGTCTGTGGAGAGGCGTGTGGTGGTCGCCGCAGATGTTACGGGCAAACGGACAAGGCGGCAGCTGTGGGTGCCGCTGAGAGCGTGTGACAGGCGAGGGAGAGAGTGACTTCAGCGCACACTGCGAGGGTAGCTTGACGTCGACGCATAGCAGTGGCATGACCGACTTGGCAACATGCCCACACCTGCAGTGCGCGGAGTGTTCGTAATAAGGGACAGCGTTACATAGGCTAGTTAAAAAGCTGCTTTGTATCTACAAGGAGAATAATTTTTCACGGACTCCCCGCTACAGCTTCAGCGTCGAAATGAATATAGTTCGGTAGAATGTCAAACAGGCCACAGCATTTAGTTTATTTGTGCAGTTGGAGCTTGGCGTGTTTCCGGAAAGAAATTGGTTATTCGGCTTATTATCCAATATTGCTCTTGCGAGAATTCTCTCAAAAAATGATCTACAATATTTTGAGGGTTAGATCACTTCATTGCTTTGCCACAAATACCATTTTATTGGTTTCATTCCAAAAACGTCCTCTTGCAAAAAAAATTGTTGTGTAACGACCTGGAGCTCACTCGGCGCAAAGGCTCTAACAAATATAGAGAAAAACGTTCGGTATCGGAAACGAACGAGCCGGGCGAGTTTCAAACTTCAAGAAATATGCGCAAACTTTTTCATTATTACTTCTAATGGTCGGAAAAACACTGAATAATTCGGCAAGGAATGACCCAATAACCACTTAAAAGTTTTGGTGTGTGAGGAAAAAAACAAAGTAGTAATGCTACTCATTACGTCACAAAGCACCATAGAGAGTGATGGCACAGCTGGTGGGTGGTCAAAAGTGTGGAGAAAACTACAGGTGGCGTATACCGTGATTCAATATGACTGCCAGGGCCCTCAACGCCTTCTACTTTAACCTGAGCACACAAAATGAGTTGCATTGGACTTGCATTGGAAGTTGCATTGGACTAAACCCTAATACCGCCTTAAATCGTGAAATGCTCACCACGCAATTTTCTGCCGTTGTGTGAAAGGTCGAAATTCAGCTCTGTGGCCATGCGTCAAATGTAAGTTGAGAAATATTCTACGTTCTACAGAAAATGGCGTGAACTGGAATTGACGTGTGTAATGAACCGTGCTTCGAATTACGTGTAGCGTAATAATGACTCGACGCTTGAAACAATATCTGCAACTTCTATTCTACTGCTTGTGCAGCACCTCTTCCTTCTACCGTGTCCTTTTCCTTGTTACCGTCTGTCCTTTCACAGGAGCAACATAGTCCCTATAGTCCGAGGTGACCACAATGCAGTTGATCATCGACAACTTGCTTCCAGAACTTGCGCCTTCCTAATGAGTCATAGATTGCCTAATTGCAGTGAATTTATACATGCAATTAGGCAATTGCACTGCATTTATGCATGCAATATCGCTTCTGCGTGGCTGCACCAACATAACTCCGTTCAGCTACACGTGATCACCACGCAGCATACTCAGCTAAAGAACAAAAAAAGCATACCACACTGGTTCGGAACGATACTTAGTATGGAGTGAGTGGTTGCAATTTGTCAGGTTTGCTGGAAAAGAGCAGAAGAGGTTTGTTTCCGATTAGGACTTGTACTTCGGAGGTCGCAGTAGCAATGCCCTCAGAGTTGAGCCGGAAGCCTTCCTGCAGAAGAATTGCTTGTTAGGCAAGTTGATAGATACATAGGGAACTACAAATGAAGCCTCAAAACGTTGAAATAGTAAAAAAAAACAGATGGAGAAAGAGAGACGGAGAACAAAGACATGTCAGGGGCGTCTCTTTCTGCTCTCCGAATTTGTTTCTGTAGCCCTGTTTTTTCTGATGTAGACATTTTGTGGCTATCTTGGTCGCTGCCTAAAGAAACCATTTCGCCTAGAAACTTCTCATGCATCTACCTGAAAGCTCTTCTCAAATCATTCACTTTGTGAATATGCCACTTATTTTTTTTCTCGGCCTCGTGATGTTCTGTGATCAGCCTTGCCACCGAAAATGCTCTACTTGCCACAAAGTTCCCCACGTTGGCTGGTTAGCACTGGAAATTGTGTACCAGCTGCATAACTTTCGCTTCGTTCTTTATATCTTCGATCTGGGAATAATTGTTGCTAGAAAACAGAGCGCGTGTGGTGAGGCGTCAATCAGAGCATGAAGCCATGACGTGGCGCCATTGTCGCGTATTCAAGACCCAAGCCCTACACCAAGAGCGTCCCTTTATTACTACAGCTCGTGCCTAACAATTGTTCTTTCTCCTCGGTTATCCTGCTCGTTGTTGCGCGGCCGCGGTCATCCGCAACATACTCCCAAGAGGCCAAAACTATCACGAGGCACTTTATTAGTGCTGGCTTGCTTCCAGAATGCGTAACTTTTGAACGAGTCGTTTTATGGTGTGTGTTGCATAGCGGCGTCACTCCAACGCAGCTCTGAAAAACGGATACGTTGAAGAGTCTGTGTCAGCTGGGAACAACTCAGAAAGCGTTTATTGCACGCATGTATATCAGCAAAAGTCGAAAAGGAAAGGTAAAAACGAAAAAAATGAAAAATGCATGGCAAAGTCGCAATGACAGTTCGCGCATGACGCCGTAGTTTGATACCGTATTTACATTTCTTTCGTCTTAATAACGAAGAACTGCCTTGCGTACTCTTGTGGAGCGATGGAGGGTTGTGTGGTTTGTTGATCTGTCCCGGGTTGAGTGGGCGTTGGGACAGCAGCCGGCAAATGCTGGTCGACATCTGGAAGCACCTCCTGAAGTGAAGCTTCCGCAGCATCGTCGGGGCTTGCGGATAGCTGCGGGCTGAGGGGCGTTGCGGTCAGAGTATTGTCCTTGCTGTTAGTGTCCGCGTTACGCGAGCTAACATTGAGTCATTGGTGGTTAGGTCTTTAAGCTTGCATGTTATGACTGTTGCTTCATCCAGACTTTGAAAAAATGCGTACTCTTCAGGTACGGCATCCGTAGCGGGATCTGTGCACTGCAGTGGCAGTAGAGCTGCCACTGCAGTGCACAGTAGCTGCCTTCCATTCGCGTTCAGTAGCTGCCTTTCTGGAGGATATTGTAGCTTGTAGCGTTAACCACCCAGGTACCGGGCCCACCGCTGGATGCGAGCTGCGGCCATGGCAGGCGTCTGGCTGTCAGGTCACAGCAGTCCCAGAAGTGGCTGGTGGTAGATAACCAGGACAAATTCTCGACCTAAGAAATAATGCCGAAATTTAGTAATTCCAAAAACGAGTGCCAGCGCTTCTCGTTCTAATTGAGAACAATTTCTTACCGTTTTTGTGAAAGTTTCAGAATGCGACAGACCTGTTAGTGCCTCCAATTGTGTGAAAACGAATGACACGTATACCGTGAGCGGATGCATCGCATTCTAACTTGAGTTGTCTCGATGGGTCAAACTGCACCGATACCTCGGCTTCTTTAGGACATTGTTTTGACTTGCAAAATTCTGATACCTGAGACAACTTCCACTGCCATCACGCGTTTCTTTCCAACAGTTGGTACAATAAAAACAACGTGTCAGACATGGTCGGCAAAAACGAACGTAGCTCGTTCAAGTTTTCGGGACTGGGTGCATTTACGATAGCCTCTGCATTTTCTCAATTGGGTGAAGGCCAACTTGATCAATACAATGCCCAAGATAAGTGATTGATGGCCGGCAATACTTGCACTTATCGTGCCTGAGCTTCACGCCATCCTCTCGTAACCATTTCAACACACTTATTAATCTCGCTCCGCAATTACCCACTGTTTCATAGACCAGAACGTAATCAAAGTAAGCCTGAACACCAGGTAGGCTAGACAGTATCGTTTTAATTTTTCTTTGAAAGATCGCTGGGGCTGAAGAAATGCCGAAAGGAAGCCTATTGTAACATAACAAGCCTTCATGAGTATTAATAACGCAAAGCTTCCGAGAGTCTTCATCCAGAACCACCCGATTATATGCATCGCACAATTCGAGAGTACTGAACAACTGGCCTCCTCCTAATGAGGCAAAAATAGCCTGAATTACCGGGAGAGGGTACTGCTCCGTTGCACACGCAGGATTCAGAGTGGCTTTAAAGTCTGCACATATTCAGACCGAGCCACCTTTCAACAGAACCGGCACAATAGGTGTCGCCAAATTAGAATGCTTTACTGGTGATATTATACCTACCAACGTTAACCAGTCCAGTTCTTGCAACACTTTGTCATGCAAAGCATATGCAATGAGTCTCGCTTTACAGAATTCGGTAACAGCTTCATCCTTCTGCAGGAAGCTGGCTGGTGGTCCCTTGATCAACCCCAAGGTTTCTGAAAAAAAAAACATCCTCGTATGTGTTGCGTGGAGCATTGACATTAGGGTGGTCCGCATGAACAGCCGTCGCCCCGCCATCCTGTGCCACTCATAGTATTGCGGCACCAACTTTTCCCAGAAGTTTGAGTAGGTCACGGCCACACAAGCTTGGTCCAGGGCAATCTAGAACCACAAGCGAGCAATCAACAGAAACGTCGTGGTAAGTCACACGAAGTTGTAGCTCGCCCATCACCGGCAACCTTCCACTGTAGCAGGATAGCTTGACTTGCGAAGGCTTCAAGATGGGCCAGCATTTGCGATGTTTCTCTAAAAGCCGTCGTGATATGACACAAACTGGTGATCCTATGTCAACTTCCATTGATAAGTTCATGCCTCCCCAACTAGACGTTTGTCAAGTGGCGGCTCAAGTGAAATTCATGATAATAAGGGCTGCAGCGCGAGCAAGAAGGTGCTAGAAGAAAAGTGAAACGAAAGGCGAGGCAAGGAAAGCAAAGAGGACAACACGCCTTTCGTTTCACTTTTCTTCTTGCACCTTCGTGCTCGCGCTGCAGCACTTATTATCATAAACTCCAGCCAACTAGCCCAAATATCCGTTTTTCTTCAATTGAAATCTTCCTCGCTGACGTTAGCGTCCAGATTTGAACACTATCACTGGTGTCTTCTTCTGAAGTAGCCTCTTCTACAGCCAAAGCTTTCGCGTAATGGACACGCTATTGGGCGGCGGCATCTTTGCCAATGCGACTGTGACACGCTTTAGCCAGGTGCTCCCTTAAGCCGCAAGCGTAGCATTGTGCAATTTTCCATCTGCAGCTGTTGCTGTCATGCTTAGTACTGCCACACCTACTACACTCCAATCGCTCTTAGCTACCATTTCATGGTCGCGATGGTAGCTTGTGACTCGCTTCCTCTTCAAGAACAGGTGTTACATCCACCAACATTGTCCTGGCGTCCTTTTGGCAGTTTCAGCGGCCTTCGATATCAGCTCAGCGTCCTCCACAGTTAAATCTGTCTTTGGCAGAAGTCGCCTCTTAACAGCACTTGAACGTACGCCACAGACAATTCGGTCATGAAGTAACCCCTTCAGTTGCTGCCTTCAGTTCCTGCTTGATGACGTGGGTGTTTTCTTGGCTCGTCGCCACTGTTGCATAGCGCCGTCAATATGACGTGGCTCTGGAAGAACGGAGACGTTGACGAATCCGTGCCAGCCGGAAAAAACCAGAAAGTGTTTATAGCACGCTTGTATATAAGCAGAACTGGAAAGAGAAAGGTAAGAACGAATAGATTAAAAAACCTGGCGCATGTGCAATGACAGTTCGCGCATGACGCCGTAGTTTGATACCGTATTTACAACAGTGTGTCCTGATACTAGTCGAAAGGTGCAGATGCGTGCATTGCCGTCTCTTCCCGGGTGAACTGCCAGAACCTTACCCAGCTTTCATAGTAGCTGACGTGTGCCTTCGTCGGGCACAAGCACCACGTCACCTTCGCAAAGTCGAGGTAGTTTACGATGAGGTGCGTTGTGCGCGGATCGAAGTAGAAGAAGGTAGGACCACTTTCATCGGCTCCATAGCTCCGCTGTAAGACGCTCACGATAGCGCGCGCCACATAGCAGGTGCTCTCTCGTTGATGTTATGCCATGAGCACTGCTGTCTTCTTGCGGAAGGCAAATGAGGCATCTGCCGATCAAGAAGTCAGATGGAGTCAGCGGTTGCAGTTCATCAGAGCTGCTATCAAAATACGTAGGAGGTCGGCTGTTTATGACCGCTTTCACTTCGCATAACACCATAGCAAGTTCCTCGGCGTCGGGACTGTTGCGCCCAAGCGACCGTTTCAATGCGTTCTTTGTTGATCTGATGAGACGCTCCCACCAGCCGCCCCACTATGGAGCTCTCTCAGCAAAGAACTTCTACTCACTCTTGATGTTGGCCGACTATTATCGCAGAGCTGGCAGAATTGTCTTGAGAACTTGCACTGAGCCGTAAAAAGACAGCGCGTTATCCGAGTAAACGGTGTCCTGGATTCCACGCCATGAAATAAAACGGTGGAAGGCAAAAAGAGTTGTTGTTGTTGTCATGTCTGTCGTCAATTCCAAATGTATAGCTCGAGTGACAGCACAGGAGAACATATGTATGCCTTTTTGCTCGTAGCAGCCGTGTCACGCGTGTAGAGAGGTCCACAGAAATCCAACCCAACGACTAAGAAAGGACTTGCTTCCGTGATGCGGTCTCGCGGCAATGGGTAAATGGAGATGTGTCCACAACAGTCTTGTAGCGTTTGTATGGCAAGCCATTTCTCAGCAGACTATTAACACTCTGTCGTCCCTTCACAACGCAAAACTTCCCTCGAAGCCCGCAAAGCGTGGCCTCTACTCCACTATGAAAGATGCATTCATGCGCGTCTGAAACCACAAGATGGGTCTACGTGTGCCTTGCTGCTAGCAGTGCTTGACATCAAAAGAGTCGGCTAATTCCCGCAGACGACCTCCAACGCGAAGCAGACCACATTCGTCCACGAAAAGTTGTAATTGAAGAACTGGGCTCGTAGACTGTAGTTCGTTCACTGCGCGGATCGCCTGAACTTCTTCGGAGAACATTTCTTCTTGGACTCTTTGCAACCAGTAGTGTTCTGCCTTGCGAATCTCTGCTGTTAACGGTCCGGCTGTAGAACAGTGTTTTTTTACGTGTTTGCGGCGTAGCGGTACACCCATCTGGTGACACTTAGAAGTCTGTTCCGGTTGCTGTACTTGCTTACAGATAACATAGTGTTCGCAACAAAGCCCGAGGAAAGCACCGACGTTTGTTCTGGACTTTGTTCGAAGACTGCAAATTCTTCAGTCAATTCAGCACGCTCAGTAGGCATTGGCTCTCCAGGATCATGAAGCCAAGTTAGACCATGCCACCACGTTCTTGACGCAAGAAGATAGGGTTATGAAATCCGTCTCTTAACCAAGTCAGCGGGATTGTCCTTTCCGGAACAATGGTGCCACTGGGTCGGCGATGTCAGGCTATGAATCTGGGAGACTCAATGACGTGCGAACATTTCTCTTTTGGCGGGCAAGTTCCAATTCCAATGCAATGTCACAAGTGAGTCGGTGCAAAATTGTACAGGAACAGAGCATAGCACTGGCATTGTCTTCACGTAAGCGCACAACCTTGTGCCCACCGCGCATGCCAAGAGCTCTAGACATGGAAGCGAAATATGTTTGAGTGGTGCCACGCTGCTTTTGCTTATGAGGAGCTGAGAGTTACAGCCGCCATTTATTGAAGCTGCGCCCGCACGTAGACGCAGCTTCCATACGCTGTGGGACTTGCGTTGCAGAACACGTGTAGTTCGATTGACATCGTCGCATAAGCTGCTTGCAAGAGTACGTAACATTCGACACAAAAGAGATTCATGGTATCCAGTTCAGTGCGCCAACTGTTCCTGCTTGCTTGCTCTTGTGGTGGGAGGGCATCGTCCCATGCGCAATTCTTACTCCACAAGTCTTGAAATGGTAGCTTTGCCCTGAGCGAAAATGGGGCTAGGTACCCCAACGGATCATCCACTCTTGCTAACGTCTGAAGCATAACGCGCTTGGTTGAAGGCTTGTTCGCAGCAGAGTCAGGCGCTTCGCGCACCATGATGTTTATTCTGTCTCCTTCGCGTTGCTAAGGTATACCGAGGACCCGGATATGGGTGCTCTCTGCAGCTTCGTCTTAAAAAGCAATCTTGTCTATAAGAAAGATTTCCTTATGGTTGTGCATTAGAATTCTGCTTGCGCAATTTCATGCTTGCTTCTGAGATTATCTTGCGCGCTTCATTGTAAACCTTGGCAGCTTTGGCCACACTTGGAAGTCTCACGATAAGGTCATCGACGTAAAAGGCCTTCTCCAGTAACGCTACAGTCTCCGCATATTATTCTCGACAAAATGCTAGATCGCTATCTCACTATCGTGCTCGAGAAAATGCTAGCGAAAATGGGCCAGACGAGTCTCCCAACACAACCCGCGTCATTCTCCACGTCACCTGAGATGGAGATGGATCACTGCACGTGGGCAACCGATCAATCCAGATGAATCACAGCACGTCGCGGTCTTCCGGGTGAATAAGCATCTGCAAGTACGCTTCTTTGACATCCGCGATGAGGACCACCGAATGACATCGAAAGGGGAGCAGCAGTTGCACAATATCTACTCCCAGCTTCGTACCCTTGAACAAGACATCATTCAAGCAGGAATGGCCAGGCTGCGAGGCAAGCGTCAAACACCACCCAAAGTTTTGGCGTAACCGCCTCTCTTGGTATGATGGCATTATGATGCATATAATACAGATTTTTTCTGGGTAGTGGCTCTTCTTCCTGTTGCTCTGCGTGCTCCTCATTAAAGTACGCCTTGATGGCCCTGTCATACGGCGTCAGGAATTCAGGCTGTGGTTTGAACCTATTTAATTGCGCTTCCAGATGGCGCCCCACCAACTATCGTATGTCACTGCTGGCAAGCATTCCTGGATCTTGTAACATTAGTGGTACCTGGTAGCGCCAGTTTAGCTTAATAATTTCTTCTTCAAACAATGCCTCAAGTTCTGGTGGATCCTTGCTCCTTTCCTCAGCAGGCGCTTGCTCCCCATGACTCCGAGGCGACACATCGCAGAGAGATCACAGTCTGGAACAAACTTCATGCTACAGTGCAGGAATAGACCGCTCTTCGATGCTGAACTTCTTTCGCGTTCTATAGTTCTCAGAAAGGTTCAGCCTACCTTCGTTTTCATGGCCGTCAGGCTGCTGGTTAAAGGATCAACCTTTCCAGTCGCGACTTTCCAGTAAACGTCGGGACCAAGTGAGACGCTTACTTCCTGTGCGTGCGTGGTGTCAGGATCAAAGTTGTCTGCATCATCATAGTTCTTGTCACACAATAGTTACAAAACATTAGTACTGAGTGGCGGGCTTGTAACTGCACACACTTCGGGTACCACCAAGGTATTCACGGTTATCGCTGTGTCGCTAAGTTGGCCTCGTAGCGTGAAGGCTACCCGTCGACTGCGTGTTACTTCGTGGGGCTTCGAGTGGCCGAACGTAACCAAGAAAAGTTCTTCGGTTCTGATAACCGGGCATCTGGGGTCCTTTGAAACATCTGCTCGGATGAATGTGCGCGGAATTCCGCTGTCAACAAGATTCCGCACGAGACACTTTCGGGACCCGCACTCGATCCAGGCTCGTCTTGAAGAAAAACGGCGTTGATTGCGCTAAGAATGCTTAGGGCTGATGGTACTGAAGGCATGTTAGTGCCTCGCCCGGCGATGCACGGGTCGTCCTGTTTCACTGTTGTCGCGTTTGTACGGATTGGGGCTGCCTGTGTGAATAATTCTCAGACGATAGTGAGGTGTTTTCGGTTGTACTTACTACTGTTGATGCTGCGCGCACGTCGGCAAAAATGCGCCATGTGGTTTCGCAAGCCGCAACGGTAGCAGCAGTGAGCCGAGCACAATCGAGACCATTTTTCCTCAGCCGAGAGTTGAACGACAACTGCAGCATGAAGGGCACACCTCTTCCGTTACTGTAGCAGATTCGGCAGCAAGTGCGGACTCCGTAGGCAAATCTCCCATTGGTGCCGACGGAGGTTAGACCTCTTCAGGCCGCGACTGCGAGAAAGCAGACGCCGTTTGTTCTGGCCTGCTTTACTCTCGTACCTCACTCTGAATGCGCAGAAAATTGAGTGATTCGGCAGCCTGTCGAGCTCTCTGTTCAGGTGTTGTGATGCCAGACGTTTTCTGCGGTGCTTCCTGCCCCTTCTGGCGGAAAAAATTAACGAGATCAACCGGCAGACATTTCATCAGGACGCGGTCGAGGACCACGTTGTACTGGTCAGGTGGGACGCCCAAACCTGTCAACGCGGAGACTCGGAAGTTGACCTTGTCGTAGAGCAGGCGAAGCTTCTCCACGTCTGCCAACGACTTGAACGGCGCTAAGGTGAGCAGGTCGTCAACGTGCTCGTTGACAAGCAAATTGCGTCGACCAAATCGATCCGTCAAGATTTAGATCGCACTGTTGCAATTGTCCTCAGTTAGTCGGATGCCCTCGATTGCTCTTTGAAGGGCGGGACCGGGGGGGTTTCGGCACCAGAAAGATGTCGCGTATTCAAGACCCGAGCCCTACACCAAGACTGTCCCTTTATTTCGACAGCTCATGCCTAACCATTCTTCTTTCTCCTCGGTTCTCCCGCTCATGGTCGCGTGGCCGTAATCATCCCCAGCCAAAATTTTCTTTCATGTCTGCACGATGAGACGTGTAATAGACATCCTCTTGTGGTTGTACTTCGAATCACCTCCTATGTTTTTGCTAAGCTAAACTTCACTGTTATTTTCACGTTACAGGGTACCACAAACGTTGGGGCTGTTTTTGAACTTCTTGAATGACGCTTGCAGATAGCTTTTCAAGTTTCAAGTTTCAAGTTCATTTTTAACTAATTAGTACTGAAGAAGGAACAGCATACAAAGTTAAAGGTATCTCTGGAACTTGAGTCTCCAGCTACCTTTTCTTCCGCCCTTAAATGTCAGCTAGGCTCGCTTCGAGCGTCTGAAATAAAAGTGGAGCCTAACCGACCTAATATGTTTTATTTTAGGAGCTTTGCCGGCAAACATCTATTGCTCTCGGTTTTTCCTCCAGCGGCTGCCGGCGTGTGCAGCCGTGTAGCTACTGTGTAAATTCATGTGACTGCCGCTAAGGTCACCTCTCGGGTGATTCGAACAATGCTCACTAGATTGAGCGCTGCCACCCAAAGCATCAGTTTTTGATGGCCCACGTGCTCGCCACCTTGAAGTGGCTTTGAAAGAAAGCGAAGTGAAGAGAAAAGTGTGGTGTCCTAACTGTCTCTGTCTCAGGAGGTCGCCTCTACAACGCCATAGGTGGATGAGTAAAAGCAGAGAAAGGAATGTGGAAGATAGCAGAAAATAGGAAGGCATAAGTGGTGTTTGGTTTCGCCACGCGTGAACGCACATCACCTCCAAGCCAGGAGGAGTGAAAAAACTGCCCGATATCGGCATGTTACGCTGCAAATGTCGTCGATTTACGATAGCGTTGCGTCTGGAGAGACTGAACAAAACGTTTATTTGATGTTCTACGCAAGAAAATCGGTTATTGGTATTCTGGAGGCACCGCGTTGAAGTACCTCGAGTGTGCTGTGGAGGTGAACGAGCGCATCAAGTCACAACACACGTGAGACATGAGCGTTAACTGTCAGATCTTTTGAAAAACGAAGCGCGCGGCGTGCGCACCCATCTCGTAGGTGATAAAGTGTAGAACGGAAGGTGACGGGTAGGTGCCACCACCGTGTCGTCTTAGCAAAGCGTTCAAAACACTTGCCTTTCGGTGCTAGCGTTGCACGGCCAGCGCAGCGTGCTCAACTATACAGTTGTTAGAATTACCTACGTATGCCTTTTCTAGTGAAAGCCCACATTCAGAATATTGACGTGTGGTTATGTTGCCTCAGATATGTCAATAATTGCTTTTTGATTAACCATTGCACAAGTATGAACGCTGAACTTTGAGCAATATTGGAGGGCGCTGCGGATGGGGTTAGCCGTTTTGGGTATCGTCTGGGGCCTTTTAGGGTACCGTTAAGGATGAACTAACATACAAGTGTACAGACAGACAGACCAAAATTTTTGCGTTGAAAATTCCGAAGAAAGACTATCGTCTATAAAAAACCATTAGGCTGGCCGGCACGGCGAGGAGATTCCCACGGCTAGGCCCACTTGGTCCTCGTCGTTTGGTAGACATGGTAGCACGTGAGAAGTTTCTACGATCACTGTTATGCGTGATTATTGGTATCCTCACATACACCTTCACCCACCTCCTATCAACCCCATTGAAGAACGCCTGATAGCTCCACGAGCGTCAGCCATTGGTCTCGCGGCAGCGGCCAGCATGATATAAAGGGGCAGATGTTTAACGTGCTGGTAGACGTGGCCTACACTGCAATGGTGGCTTCAGAACGTGCCCAACAACCCTGCCTTTGATGTACACATCATGCTCCAGCTCATTAACAAGCCTTCCCACAAAATCTATGCTTGACATGTGGGGTGTAACGTCCCAAAACCACCACATGCTTCTGAAAGATGCTGTAGTGGACAGCTCTGGAAATTTCGACCACCTAGGGTTCTTTAACATGCGCCCATATCTGAGCACATGGTCCTACAGCTTTTTCGCCTCCATTGACAATGCAGCCCCGCAGCTGGAAGCCTTCCTACAAAAGAGTTGCTTGTTGGGCAAGGTAGTACATACTTAGTTAACAACAAACGAAGTCACAAATCTTCAAAATAAAAAAAACAAGCAGCAGAGACAGAGAAATAGAGCATATAAGTGGCAGAGACATCTCTGCTCTCTGTTTCTGTAGTTTTATTTTTTTTCCGACTTCCACAATTTGTAGCTTCATTTGTAGCTCCCTACATTAACTTTCATGCTAATAAACGTCCCGTGCACATCCCAGCAAGCTACACTCAGACCATTGACCTTGCGGATACGGTGATTTTATTTTCGACCTGCTGACGCGCATTGACCAGCCTGCCCACCTATGGTGCTCTACCTACTACAAACTTTTACAGGACAGCTGGTTAGCACTGGCAGAAGAGTAGCAGCTGCATATCTTCCGCGGTGATCTTTGTATCGTTCACCTTGGAATCAATATTGCTGGCAAGACAGAACACGCACTTGCAGGGTCGATCACAGCACGAAGCCCTCACATGACAGCATCTTCGTGAATGACTGCATGATGAGGCATGAAATGAATATTTTCTTGTGGCTGTTGTACTTCAAATCACCTCCTCTGTTTCTTGCATTGCAAGAAACACCGGAGGTGATTTATGTTTCACAGTCTGTAGCTCCTGGGACACTGGGCCAGAAGTCAGCTGGGCACTGCGGAACTTACCGCAGTGACTTCCACGGCATGATACCACAAGGGATTTGTCTGTTCCTTGAACCTGTTTATTGGCGCCTGTAGGTAGCTTTTTATCGCTGCCTGATTTAATCTCTGGAACTTTGGTCTTCAGCGGCACTCTGTTCTGCCAATATAAGTCGACTATGCTCACTTGCAGCATTTGAAAGTCAAGTGTCCAAATAAAGGACGACTGCGTCCAAATAAATGACGACTGCGGTAACGTTGAGACGTCTTGTCGCAGAAGCATCGCCGTCAGAAAGGTAAAGCGGGCTGCAGTTCATGAAAAGAGCGCTCGTAGGGGAGCTTCCTGCGAGTGCTATTGTCCCCTGTGTGGTCCGTCTAAATGTAGTTTCGAGTGCCGTTATTTCACTGGATAAGCATCCAATACTTCCACTAAAAAAACCTTCTAATACATGTCGGAACCATAAAATATGCTCATTTCTTCTGGGTGCCCCACATCGAAAAAAGGTTCTCCAGAACGTCTGAGTTATCTCGCAGATGACCGAAGACGATGCTGCTGAGTGGCGGCTTTGTGATCGTTCACACTTCAGGTACCTCTAAGGCTTTCACGGTCACTGCTATCTCCCTACGCTGGCCTTGAAGAGTCAAAGCTACGCGTCTGCTGCGCACTAAATTGCGGTGCTTTGAGAAGTTGGATGCTATTAGCGAAAGTTCGTTGGTTCGATTAACAGGTCCTCTGAATTGCTTCGTCATATCCGCAAAAATAAATGTGCGCTGGCTGCTGGTGTGGAGAAGATTGCGTAGGAGACACCTTCGTGACCAACGTTCAACCCTCACTCGCCCTGTTGAGGGGGACTGGGTAGATTCCGCTCAGAGCCGCTGGACCAGATGTCACCGGAGGCGTGTTTGTACTTCACCCGGTGACGCGTGGTTCGTCCTGGCTCAAAGTCTTCGTGAATGTATGAGTTGGGGCAGCTGGCCAGAACAACTCGCAAAAGATCACAAAATGTCGATGATAGCACTTTCTACAGATTACGTACCACACGCATCGGCGAAAAACATGGCACATGATTTGCTCTACAGCAGCAGTGGCAGCATTCAGCAGGGTGAAAGCGAGCCATTTTTTCATCCTCTCACTCGTCCGGTTGCAGGCGGACTGCGTAGATTTCGCTCAGAGCCACTGGGCCAGAAGTCACTGGAGGCGTGTTTCTATCTGGCCCGGTGACCCGTGGCTCGTCCTAACTCACTGTCTTCGTGAATGTATGGGATGATGCAGCTGGCTGGAGCAACTCGTAAATGATCAATAAATGTCGACGATGACACTTTCTACACATAGCATATCACCCACGTCGAGAAAAACGTGCCACCTGATGACTTTAGCCGCAGCAGTAGCAGCGTTGAGCAGTGCGCTCGCGAGTCTTTTTTCATTGGCCATGAGCTGAACGTTGCATTCAGTGATGATGTGGCCGCAATCATTCGACCAAGGTCAAGCTTTTTTCGTAACTGTAGTAGACTCAGCAGCAAGTGCGGACAACGTTGATAGATAGCTTTCTGGTGCTGGAGAGGTTTGGACATCTTGTTCGAGCAGTAAATGCGAGAAATTTGACACCGTTTGTCTTAGCCTGCGTTTCTTCCTTATCTCAATCTAGATTCTTAGGAAACTATTCTTTTAGCCTTGCGAGCTTTCTCTTCTGGGCTCGCGATAGCGCACGTATCGTGCAGCGCTTCTTTCGCCTTCTGGTGGCTGAGTATTGCGAGGTCATTCAACAGGCACTTCAGTAGTGCGTGGTTGAGGACAACGTTGTACTATTAAGGTGATATGCCCAAACTGGTTAATGTTGAGGCTCTTTACGGGGGCTTCTCGTAAAGCTAGCGAAGTTTCTCAGAATCTGCTGAAAATTTGATTGGTTCTAAAACAAGTGGTTGGTCGACATGCTCGTTGATGAGAGCAATTGGATTGACCCAATTGCTCAATCTCTTGCGCATAATGTCGTGTTGGCTTTTTGTCAGTCGATGGCTTTCTTGGCTCTACAGCTCAAATGTGAGAGCAAGTTTTGAACTTCTGAATCTGCACAACTTCTTTATTTAGGTGCACCGTGGCACCACGTGATGCTAGAACGACGACCGATCACGTAGAGTGCCGCAAATGCAGCAATCTGTAGCTTCAACCAGACTACTCTGCGATGACCTGTAACGGTTTCTTGATTAGGAGTCACATCTGTGATCAGAGGTAAGGAGCCACTATTCACGGTCTGTACTGAGCTGCTGTGCGTAGGCATTTATTGATGTAGCCTCCGACCTCACAGTACACGTTGTCGTTGCTTTGTTGGCAGTCTCTCGGAGAAAAACCGGTGTTCGGGACAATAAGTTGGCAAACTTGCACATGAGTCGACTCACTAAGACTCACTGAGACTCAGATTTAGGCTTGAATTTGAATGAGTCCGCCAGAGTTTAGGTAATCCTTAAGGGACTCAGAGTCTGAGTGAGTCCGATGGAGATGCACGTTGGTTGTCCTGAGTCCGAGTGAGTCCCATTGAGGAAACTTTGGTGAGTCTTAGTCTGAGTGAGTCCGGTTCTTGAAAGTATCGGTGGGTCTCTACCTGAGTCCGACAAAAGTCATATCTTCGTACGTGTAAACAAGTGAGACCACATACAAGAAATTTCGGCTAGAATGAGACCGGTTAAGTGTGGTTGGAAAAAATGATCATAAATCTGAGTTTGAGTGAGATTGCTTCAGTATGAATTTGGTTACACTTGGTCCTAGCAAGCCCTATGCGAAAAATAAAACTGTTAGTTTGTCCATACCTCTGGATTTCCTGGGGAGGTCCTTGTCGAACTTAGCTTATATCTTTAGCTGGAATAAATTTGTGTGATAACTATTTATAACTTATTTAAAGACACGGAATCGAATAGCACCACACATTGAACCAATAGGTAAGATAATTTTACTAACAAATATTGCCAACATGACTTAAAAGCTAGTTCTACATTAACACAATCCGATCTAGAATATTGACGACACCACACCTTTAAAAGTACATGCAATGTATATAGTATACCAGAGAGACGCACACCTATCACTAGCACTTTTTCCAGTGTATTCGGTGACGGAGCTGATCCCGTTCGCGGAAGGCTGATATCAAATTTTTAATGAAAAATTTTTATGAGACATTAGGAGTTTCTTTTTGTGAAACCCTTTATATTTTGGTGGTGCAGCAGTAGTTTTTGTGCATTGCACTGGCTCGCTCTTTGGTGTTGGTGATGTGTTTATCGAAAGGGCCGTTGAGAGTCTATGGCAAAGTAGAGAAGTACAGTAGTGAAGTAGAGTAACGAAGTAGAAGCGAAGTAGGGTAGCGATGTAGAGCAAAGTAGTGGAGAGAGATACGTAGAGAAGCAAGGTACTAACGACAGGAAAAACTGAACAATTCTCGGTGATTCCATTATTCTATCTCTAGTATACTTCACAAACACTACAAATTGTGGTGTTGTCGAAATGAACATATCTGTTCGAGGGCATGGAACTGGACTGTGCAGAATGTTCTGAATCATCAGCAACTGCAAGCCACCTTTATTACCTGATATCATAATGAGCGTTAAGTTTGACGTACTGTAATAATCAGACTGAGTGAAATGCTTGAAAAACTACAAATCAGCAGGATTCGCAAGCATCTAGCGCCCTTTCCCTGTTCTTTGCATTGAACCGCTTGTGTCCTCAGATGCAACTTTCTGTGAATAACCACGGTGATTGGGAAAGTTATGGACGCTAAACAAGTTATTCACAAGAATGATAGAGACAGGACGGGCGCTTGTGAATGCGTTCTGAACTCATTATTTTGTGCTTACAATTTCACAATAGCTGCACCACCTCGCTGAATTTCAACTTATGTTAAAATGTAGCATCGACATAGACCACCAGCTTTAGTCATCCGCTCAGCTACAAAGTAAACAATGGTTGGGTTGTTTACGGGACAACGAAAGTTGAAGCAGCCAGATGTTAGAATGAAACAAAATATAAGCGCACTGTTCATGCCGTACATGACGCTTTATCACTCGCAAAACAAATTTATTCAAGCTTTATTGGGGTCAAAAAATTTCGTTAACACTGGGTAATCAATCAGAAGCGTGTGTGATTTCTAATGACATTTTAGAATTTGAGAGTCTTCGAATGAGATATTACTTCTATATTTTCCCAACATGTCTGCAGTTCAGTCGTAAGGAGACAACGTAACAGCACCAGTGCATTTGTATTTGCATATTGGAACGCCTTTTCAACCAACGCTTTGAAGTGCGAAAGCACTTTTGGTGGTCCCCCTCTCATCATTTTTGTCATGAAGTCCAAACTGCAAATGCCTTGAGGGCACAGGCGTTCCTCGGGGTCAAGTTTCTCGAGTACTTGTGTTTGGGCTATTTGTACATTCAAAGGAATTAAGGGAGTGTACAAAACAAAGCAATGAGCTCGACAACATGCCATCGGCACTCGCATGGTGGTCAAACTGCTGGTAGTGTTCTGCCATGGTGCTCTGTTCGCTGTTCTATTGACGGAGGACTTTCATGTGCTTCTGCATTTTTTTTCACGGAAATGCTCAATTTCTCCAACGGACGAAGCGGGGTAGTCGGTCTATGAGATCTGGCACACTATAAGAGGCACTTTTTTCGCGTGTGCGTGGTCTTCGGGCTGAGGAATAAAACTTCCGATGGTGACGGATGAGCTACGAGAAGCGTTGACCTTGGCCATGCTCCGTATGTGCTATCGCTGCTGGTGCCTGCAATGTAGCGGGTTGAAATACGTGGTCAAGTTTCCCCATTTATCCTTTTACAGAGCTCTGCGAGTAAACGTCTTTTTATAGCGTTTAGTGCCGTGGTCTCGGGTTGTGTATTTACTCTGGCTTCCACCACTGTGGTGACGATTAGAGGTAGGATGATTGGTTATTCTGGTTGGAGTTTTCTCTCCAGCGTTTTGTATTCGTGCCCGAGAAAAGTGATTTTGAACATTTTTGCTCATGGAATGGTCATGGATATGTGCGTATGTGGTTGCTTTTTAAGAAAAGCTTGCAGTGTCTCATTTGGAAGGCTGGTGGTGTTCGCTAAAACACCTCACTCAAAGCTGTCGAGCCCAAGAAAGAAACCTCATCCGAGAGTCATGACGCACGAGAAGGCTTGGAGGTAGCCCAGCAAGTTGAAAACAGAGGATCCTTCACCTAATGAAGCATTGCCAAAGCCATTGCAGCAACGCTATCCGTTACCACAAAGTCCCCTTTCCTGCCGCACATCACATCTTCATCCCTCCGACCCCCTTCCCCGAAATATTGCAAAAAAGATTCCCCTTGGACGCTCCAAGGTCCCTCGGAGGGAGGGTTGGTTTGGGAACCGAGTAAAGGAGAACACGGACGTAAAATATGTTGCATGTTGTTTTATTTCTTTCAACAGGTAACCAACGTATGACTTACTCATTTATTTTTTGAACAAGCAGCTCATAAAAAAGCACAGTCTAGACCACATAAAGAGATGCCTACACAAACGCTGAGGTGCACTTGATGAATTATTGACCGAAGAACCGGCTTATGTATGATACCACGCACATGCGTGTTGACCCAGTGAACACAACGAATACCCGCTGCAAAAAACTTCACAATAACCAGTTACTCATCATTGACCCTTACCTGATTCGAAACTGAGAACAGATAATAGACTGGAAGCATTTTGAAAATAAACAGCAGTAAATGGCAGATGACACCCGTCTGTTCCAAGTTACTCGAAGTACTGTTTATTCAACCAAAGACCGCTACACAGTTTTGGCGCAGCCGAAGGAGGTCATGTGGATTAAGTTCTTTGTAGACCAGATAACATGGCAGCATGTCGTGTGCACGGGTTTCGACGTTCAAGGCTAGATGAAAACAGACCTTGATCTTCATGTGAGCAGTGCAGTATTGACTGAGAAAGTGATGAAGTAAGCTCCATGGGCCGCGAGCAGCTTTTTCAGATAGAATCTGTGAAAATGGCACTGAGTCTAGAGGCACTAGAAGAGCTGGTCCTTTAACTTATCCGGTGTAGTCGACTCTCGCAAGAGACTGCTGCAGAGGTGGTGAGCCTGCTCATAAACATTATTCAAGAACAGCAATGCCAAATGCCAGAAAAGTCAGCTAATGAAAGCACTCGTTCCACATTGAACAGAGTTCCAACAATGCAAAAGCTGGTGGGCCGGATATTTTCGAAAAAAGCGCCTAAAGCCCTCAACAATAGATGTTTTTTGTGATTATGCATTGCAGAAGATTAAGTGGCTATCATATGACAATAAAATTCAAACCTTACACTATTATCTTGATGCCACTATGATAATTTGTATGAATTGCTACTCTTTTACAAGAAACATTTTGTTTGGAGCAATGAAAAATGTTTTTTTGCTGCATTTGAAGTTAGTGCTAAGCAAAGCAGGGATGATGTGCTAACTTATAAGTACGAATCTCTATCTTTCCTATAATATTACCTGGAGAAACGTTGTCTGCTACACGTAGCGGAGCTTAACTTTTGTACCCTGTCCAATACGGCTACTCGGCCATCCTAAACCGCTTTTTCTCCTACAACACTGAGCAGTTAAGAAAGAGGAATCGGTCACCTGGAGGCAAATTCAAGCCAGCACGTTTTCAAGCTTGTACCATTTGAGTAAAATGCATCCCTCTACATACTGTCCTCTCTTTCAGTGGTGCTAAGTGAAAGCCACCCTGTACCACGACACGTGAAAATGTCAGGCAAATAAAGCCTTAGTACTAATACAGAATCCCACAGTGGAGTGATGGGAGGAGCTGCTAGACAGCGAGATTCAGGAACCGGGAGCCAAGTCTGACAACCAGGTCCGCAGAGCGGCTGCTAAGAGCAAAGCCTTGGACGAAGCCACCCCCCCCGCCTCCTGCCGATTCAAGAGCCTTCAATTACTCGAAGCTTCTCTGGAAAACTTGTCCACTAAAAATAAACAAGTATTCGCCACCACCATCTTCTCGTAGACTGTCTTCCACAAAGTGATGCAAGGGTTATCAAGAGAAATTCGAAGAGAAGTTGCGTTGATGCCCCAAGGGCTCTAGAACAGCTTGACAAAAAATTTCGTGAGTGTGAGCCCGAGTGAGTCCCCTCAAGAGAAAAGTGTAGTGAGTTCAAGTTCTAGTGAGCCCGGTTGAGAAAAATATCGGTGAGTCGAGTAGGTTTGTCAGAGAGAAATTTAGTTAGGCTGAGTTCAAGTGCGTCTGCTTCCACATAATTCGGGCGAGTTTGAGTCCGAGTAATCCCTAAGCAAAACGTTTGCTTATTGAGGGAGTCCGAGTGAGTTGGATCTATTTCACGACCTAAACTCGGGACACAGCATAGGCCACCTCTAGGTCATATTCTCCCACAGCTTCGAGCTCTTGCTCTTAAGCATGGTCGTCAGTCGCATCGACATTGATTTGTTGAGGTTCGCCAGCTTGGCATTCTTCTTCATATGGTAGGCAAAGTTAGTCTATTACGTGGCATCGTGAACGACGAGCTTTAGTTCGTTGGTCAGGAGCGTATTTTCTGCATGATGCTGGCCCAGACGATGCTTCGGTTCTAGCGCAGCCGCTCCAATGATGTCATCGAAGCTATTATTCTTGGAAGGGTGATGACCGGATTATTAGGGCAGCAAAAAGAACGTTACGCTAAAATTACTGGAGCCCTACAAGAGCTCCACCATTTTTTCTACTGCTCGTGCGCCAACTGTTCTTCCTAATTCTCTTTTATGTCCTCTTCCTTATTATGGCCCGTCTGCAATCATCAGCAACAGGACGTACTGAGCCCACCTGGCGAATCACTGACGTAGTAGGCTGCTAGCGAGTCTGGAAATCGTTGCATATTGCGACCAAGTGTAGAGTGACAATATTTATAAAAGTTGTCTGCCGTCATCGCATTCGCGGTCTTAAACGCGTGATTGCTTCTTGAATGGTATGCAAACACACCTTTTTGGCATTCAATATCCCACTCAAAAGAGCTTGGGTCGCTATGAAGCGACCAAATTTCTACTCAGACACTGTTTGCACTGTCCGTAGATGGTAGTACTACCTAGCCGATCAAGACAAAAACACTAAGGGTTATCAGCTGATGACGCAGTGCTTGCACGTGGCCATTCAGGGTTCTGCCAACACCCGCCAAGCAGACAGAACACTATTGTTAGCCTTTTTCTTGCTTCAGTTACAATATCCAACACACGTGGGCTTTGCTCCAGCCCGGAAAGCACGTTCTCTGCAAAAATAATGTAATTTTTTGTTGTAAAATGAGTTACTGCAAATGCATGGTGATCAGATCTGTAGTAATTTGTATGCCAGCCTGCACCGCTTCAGTGTTTGTCATCCTAAGAAGCGGAAGCAGGAGAAAAAAAAGGCACCAATCAGACGCGTCCAAATAGAAAACTCACGCACGCGTGTGCTACGTTTTAGTGCGTCTATTTTTATGTTCTGGGCCCCATTCAGCAATAAGGTGTACGATGTTACGAGGTCTTCTTGGTCAAACTATTTGTGATGTAGTATTATGGTTAAGGTAAGTTATACATGTAAATATATCCTGGGCACTTTATAATTCCAGCCACCCGACCCACCTTTCAGCCAATCAACATGTAGCCAATAAGGATGTAACAAGACTACAAAATCTTCCCCACGAAACGGCCACCCGACACTAGTGAATACCATCGTGTATGTCATAGATGGTGCCCCTCTTCTTCTTTCCTTTTTCTGAACTGCCCATGATGTCTTGCAGGACACAAAGCACACAACCTGCGTCACACTCCATGAAATTATGCAGCTGCTGTGTTATTGGTAGAGAGAGAAATGGCAGCCGCAGATGGTGTGGGTCATCACAAAGTTTATTCATGCGAAACTGGCGTGACATCTGACGACAGAAGCGGGTCATTGCTGCAAAAAATGAAGAGGCACTCGGTGCTCCTAAATTGTGCTCTGCAAGTTTAGTCTTTGCCACCATAATAATGATTGTTTTACAAATATACATTCATTTGCCCTAGATCTTGCCCGAAATTGTGATATACTTACACGTGCAACGCGACCCCGCGTATTGAAAGTCGCTTGGCATCATTGCATTTCTCAAAACAAGTTACAGCATGCTCCCACACCCTCCTATTCACTCGCTATCCTCCTACAGACCGCCATGTTGGTTTATTTTGCCTATAGGACGTGAACAAAGCCAATAGAACAGTGCCAACATTGCCGATCCTCAGATACTGTTGAGCGTAGAACACTTCTCTAGGAGACTGAATGTTCAATCAGTAGCTCAAAACAGTAGTCTGAAAACAATGTACCCGCGTGCTATTGCTGCGATCAAGCAATATACGTTGCGAAAATGTGACGAACAGTGTTCAGACAGCACAGGTGAAGTTCATTTCACAAGACTGTGATGCAGGCTGTGATAGTGGCTCTACGTTTCATCGGTTCGACATTCTCGCGTCCATTTGTCGGTAGTCTCTTGGTGTAGACATGACGCTGGCCAAGACCCTAACCAGTGTCATCCTGAAGTGATTGGTGGTGCAGTATACCAACAAGATCCTCATAGCTTGCCTGAGAGTGTAATAAAGATAAAGAGAAAAATTTGAAACACATAGTCAGATGTCTATGTTTATTGCTAGGAGCAACATATGTGGTTTACGTTTACCTACATACATTGAGTCTAATTAAATAAACAGTGGTTTTTATATAGAACGTAAAAGCTCTACCAACACATCGCTAGCTTTGCCGGACAGCCGTGTTCACAGAGGAAATGACCAATGAAGTTTTTGTATCAGTACCATGTTATAACAAAATTATTTTTTACCGTATACGTGTTTTTCACGAAAATGAGTTCAGCTGCGTTTCACACTATTTGTAGCATCTGAAAGTGAAACACTGCCACACACTTGCTGATGAATTGACCATTATCAAGCGTGCGATGGTTTCGCATTAGTTATAGTTCAATGATGCGAAAAAAATGAGCGTTAAGCAACGGGGATTAAACAAGTTAGTTACAAGACTAGCGTTCAACTTCTTACGGGGCTTGTCAAAGCAGCATGAATATTTACAATAGTAACCGGCAAGAGTGACCTCGTTCATGATATACCCACCCGATAATAAAGTGTAAAACTCCTACTATAAAGGCCGCTTTATGGCTTGAGTTCTTGGCACTTTGCTATCGAATGATTGTATCACTAAGTCAAAAACATTTTCAGTGGCTTTTACTCCTATTGACGGGGAAGTTTCAACGCGAAACCTTTTACTGCTTCCGAAAGTGCTAGCTCAAAAGTCATATGCTGAGGTAACGGGCTGCTCAAAAGTCATTGTACTCTTCGTGAGTAGCTCTTTGATTGGAAAACACTGCGAGTACTTTAGAAACCTGAGGGCATGAAACTATTGAGTTTACTGAGGAGTTCAAGAACATGGCGAGACTGTGTGCTTTCAGAAATTCTGGCTGGATGCACCGGACTGTGGAGGTCAAGCACATGGCGAGACTGTGCTCTTGGGAATTCTCGCAGGATGCGCGACACAAACATGCCTTCGTCGTGCAGGATGAGGAAAGCCAGGGTTGTAATTGCTGCCGAAAACGTGACGATTGAATTTACTTCCACAATCGCAAAACATTGGGAATCGGCAGCGAGAAGTGCCGTGCTATTCCCGGAGGAAGGAGAGAGTTTTTCACTAAGCACGTTGAAACCTGAGCGCAAGACAGCAAACAAGGCCAGTTCGTCGAGATAACACTCGACACAATTGATTTAAAAGTGCTCATGTGTATATTTTGGCATTATTTTTTTTTCTGTGGAAAACCTATGGTAGAAAATGTTTGGTTGGGTAAACTTTATAAAGTTGGTTACCTGCAGGAAGCGTTCTTTAAATATAGCCCCCAAGGGAGAGAAAAAATACACGTAGCCGTGCCACTGGGTTGTCGCCGCGTCAGTTATTCCGAAGGGGCCCAGTCCTCACAAAGATTTTTTTTGCTCCAACCCACCATTTTCTTCCACATGCAGAAAGACGATATGAAAGCAAAGCGTGATTTAATAAGTCTTCTTGATCATCTGTTCTTTGCGGATGATCGAATGTACGTTGGAAGCGTGACTTTCTGTTTCAGAACTGGGTTCGCGCTTGCATAGTGACAGCTAGATATGACAGTGACATAGCAACGCAGCAACATAGGCCGTGGCAGCTCAAGGTTAGGTGCGATTCACAGACGCTGAACTTCTGCAGCTGCATCTTGATAAATCAACCTAAGCGTTAGAGTGCTTTTTAGCAATCGAAGTGTCTCATGAAGTGCTATTCATGAGACACACCCCCCCAAAGATGCACACCCCAAGGAATAATTGCCAATGACTATTCTCATCTCAGCCACTCCTAAACCCTTTCAGCAAGTTAGGACAGTCCTCTGGCGGCCGGCGCCTTCTCTGCTGGCGCAGAGTGCACCGCTTTGCAGAAATAGCCACCTGTGTAAGGCACCATAGTAGTTTATAACGCAACTTTAAGTGAATACTGTGTTGAAATAGAGGAAGGAAAAATTGTTACAGAGTGACGCTGAGCGAGACGCTGCGCAGTCATGTCATCACTCGATCCCTGTATAAGAAATTAACGTTGTGCAATAAATAAGCATTGCTGACCGTAAGTTCTAAACACAAGTCATTACAGACCGCTTGACGTATTTTGTCGACTGACTGTATCCTACGCCGCAAAATAGCAAAATGTAACAATATTGAAGGTTGAAGTAAACTTCACACTATGACGTGACGTGGCGCTGAATTCGATAGCAACATGAACGATTTCAATATAAATTTGTAGAGAGACTGACAAACGTCAAAGACAGTTTATAGAAGAAAGTTGCACCATTTTATTGACAAATAGCTAGAAAAGCAACTACCAGTCTCATCAGAAAATGTACAGCTGGCAGCGTGAGCGAAATGGCAACAAAGAGTGTTAAGCGACAAGTCATCACAAAGGTTCAATTGAAAATCGTCCTTAGAAAAAAAGCTGCTCTGTGTAAGTACTGCGTCTACGCTAGGGGATTTGCCTACATGAAGCCAAGGGCTTTAAAGCCAACAGGTAAGGTGAACAAGGCGGTGATAAAAAAAGTAAGACGACTTGACGATTGGAGGCGAAGAAGTTGGCAGAAGTAAAAAAAAGAACAGGAAAAGTGAGCTGATTCTGGAAATTGGTGCACTGGCTTGAGCTGTGCACTTATAAAGGTCCTTGATCGGATAATAACTTTAATGGAGCTAGACAACATTAGGTCATCGTGTAATGATAATAATGCGAAGGGAATACTGAGCTCGCTTAACCACAGCTCACCACTCCGTTATAAAAGGGGCGTTTTTGTTCAATTCATCTGTGCACGAAAATAGGAAATACTCACACGTTCTCTCAAGCATTTGCCTTATGTAACAGGAAGGATCGCACTGTTTAATTTTTCTTGTCATTCGATTGTATTCACGCACCTTCCCTCGACAGAATTATGGCTCTGCGATAGTTTTGCACAGCCTCAGAGATCGGAGACTTTGCACGTTTGCTGCAACTCATTTGCCTCTGGGTTCCGCTCAGGCATGACCACAATTAAGATTTCATGACGTTATTGATGACATTCATGACATTGTGATGTCACGGATACGTTACTACGATGACATCACGGCATCTCATATTTCCGCGATATTTGGCGTCACCAAGACATCACGAGGTGACATCACTCCGTATAATGATGATTTTTAACGTCACTCGCGTGGACGCATGTGGTCTTTTTTGTAATTGCCGAAACATTTAAGCTTTCGCCTTTATAACTAGAACCAACTGTAATCGGAATTGTTAAACGACTCTACACGCAATGAACGGATGAGAGCTGCCAGAAAAAGAACTATGCAGCAGGGTGGCAATATTATGTAACCCTCTATAATGCCAAGCAGATGATTTACATTTTAACCTGATCGATGACAAACAAAACGTGGATACGTTTAAGGAGAAAACTCAAAGACGGCCTCTAGGCAGGCCGGGAAATTCTGAAACTACCCTACAAGTAGGGTAATCACTCTTCGATTGGCAACACTGCTCCTAGCCAGAAGTTGACAGAATCCAAACCCGACTGCTGTGAACGCGATTGCAATGGATCGGAAAGTTTGTTCTTAGATTTAGGTGCACGTAAAAGAACCTCATGTAGAGAAATTCATGAAGCCATTCATCACTGCGGCCGTCGTAATCATATCGTCATTTTCGGACGTAAAACGGCAACTATTACACGAATGTTGTCCTCACAATACTAATTTTTATCACAGGGCATCGATATAGTAAGCATAAATTCGTGTTTCTCTGATATCAGTCCGGCCTATACATACTCTTTTACATACTCCGCTTTACATACTCTTTTGGCTTGTCGGTTGATTGCAGCTAAAAACCAGCGCTGGGCAGACACTTCTGGATGGTCGTCCCCTTGCGTGGTCCAACTGGATGCGCTACGTTAACACCGCCACAAGTGGACAACAGCATAACCTCGTGGCCTTTGAGCATTCTGGGGCTCTCTATTACAAGACGTGTAGGGCTGTGGGAGCCTTCGAAGAATTGCTGCTGTTGGACGAAGCCGCCAATCCGGGAAAGGCAAGGGCCTCAGGAGCTCAGAAAAGTGGTAATGAATTGCTTGAACTCGTGTTCAGCGGGGCCGTTATAGATAACTGCCGGCAATAGCAGCCACATGACATCAGAAACATGCATATTCTACCAGAACGGAGACCCGCATAACTGATGATAATAATTGCTGTGCTATGGCATTTCATTTTGTATATGGCAGCAAGTCGCAAAGTAAGAGATGTACCAAAATGTACTCCTCTGACTGTTCACTGAAATGGTAAAAACTTTCATACAATCACTAAACGTCGCAAAGAGGACATGAATATGCCGAAACAATGATGCTGAATCGCGTTCCTTCTGAAATATTTGTAACTATGTGGGTTTTGTCAGAAGATCTGGGTTAACCCTATTTATTTAAACTAAGGGGGCAATGCTTTTTGGTATGGGCATATTCATAGTGCGAAGCTCTAAAAAGCAGCTGTGCCACCATTTTTTAGGGGTTTTTTGGTACTGCTATGCTTTCAAAAATCACAAAAACGGAGTACCCACGCAGTTAGTCAGGTTTATTGTTATTCCAACAGTGCAACACCTACACCTGCAACATCTTGGTTGCCCATTTAACCACTTACTATCATAACTACAGGGTGGTGACTACTGAATGCAGATTTCCTGAGCAAGTATATGGAGTCCAATATTTTCTCTTCTACATGAACGACATCATTAGAGTTTATAGTCACTGTCAGTACGGTATATAAGCGGGTGATTGATCAATTAATATATTATAAATGTTATCTGCTGTTACGACATTTTATCGGCATTTAAGCGTGGGTTGCAAGACAAATAAGCGCAATCTGAATGGTTCATTCCACTGAGATGTTCCGAAATAGCATGTCGCCATATAACTCTAGGTCCTTACAAAATCAGCTCTGATAATTCAGTCGAACTACTAAGTTATCGTTATGGAGCACGCGTTTATCTTAAAATGAATGCATAAAAACCCAGTAACTAAATTAGGTGAAGCTGGTAGTGTGCCGAGTCAGTGTCACCGCATTTTTTGGCTTAAAGTAAATATATTACATGCTATGCTTCGGTAATTTCTACTTTTTCTACTGCAAACTAGTGCAGACAAACAGTTCACTTATACACGAACTTACGCTCACGAGCCAGAAAAGCGTGCACCATGAGTTTTATAGGGAACGCACGTTTCTAGGAGCACAGACATGCACTTTTTCGTAAACGTCATATTACATATTCGCAGAAATGTTACACCAACAAATTACGAATACTGTAAAGAAGTAATGCAAATGTAAGCAAGAAACACTCAACACTTGAGCTTAGTAAGCCTATACAAAGTTTCATTCTTTAGGTACAGATCGCCATAGGAATTCCCTTCTCGCAAACATAGGGGAATTGAAATGAGCTCAACACACAATGACACTTGTGTCCATAATTAGGTTGACAAACTCCAACATACTCATGACGTATTTTGCGCTTAGGAATCCCACGGACTAAGTCTCAGCGAAATGTTTCATAGCTGAACTCACTCAAACTCACACTCTGGCAAATTTTGTTGAAACGAAATCACTCTGACTCGCACCAACCAAAACATTTCTCACCCAGATCACTCCGACTCCGACTCATGACTCGACCTTAGTCTGAGTGAGTCCGAAATGAGTCGACTAACGAGTGTGGCAGCCTAAAATTATCTTTCTCAACCATAGTATCAAAACTCCAATATCTCACGTAATAGCTGCTCTTCTTGGTGCTCTTTTATATAGTACCTTTGAATACGAGATATGAGGGCTCATAAACTAACAAGGCCAGTTTATTGAATAGGATGAGCCAACAAAATATATTTATCACAAACTTTCGTAAAAAGTCTGGCAAGGGGGGGGGGAGATCAAGGCCCTTCCTACGTGATTCGCGCCTCTGATCAATAACTAATGAAATTGTATATGAAAGATACTACTTTGAAATACCTGTAAGTAGGCACGAGTATAAATGTAAGTTTAAATTAGGGCTGATACTAATGCTCAATATAAGTAAAAATGAATTGTATTAAATTCCCGTGTCACTGATATGTTAGAAATATGATATGTCTTAGTAAAGTATACAGAAAAACATGTCACCTTGAATAGAACCCCTTTATCTACTGCCACAGTGTCAACATTTAAAAACTTGCAGAATTAAAATAAGTTGTCGAACCATTGCTTATAGTATCTAGGCAACATGTGCCGTGATGCCATTTCTGTTTGTTTTTTTCAATATTTTATATATTGTTTTGTGTTAAAGTACGCAGTGACCCCGCGACGCGGTTGAACTGTGTGTTGCTGTATGTTTCTTACAAGCGGGTGGCTGGAGCTTTGTCAATCTGGGACGAAACAGATTTTTCTTTGGCAGGCTTTTTAGATGCGGAAGCATCTTATACTCGCGCCTTGTAGTGCGCCGTCCGCGCCGTCCGCACCGCTTCTCGAACATTCGACAGCTGACGCGCGC
Organism: Rhipicephalus annulatus; assembly: GCA_013436015.1. Taxonomy (NCBI): domain Eukaryota; kingdom Metazoa; phylum Arthropoda; class Arachnida; order Ixodida; family Ixodidae; genus Rhipicephalus; species Rhipicephalus annulatus. The sequence goes on from WOVY01010990.1 coordinate 75,567, forward strand.
GCATGCGCCGTCGCGCCGTCGCCCACCATCTGTGCCGCGCGCGCTTCTCCTTCGAGAACATTCGACAGCTGACAGCGCATGCGCCGTCGCGCCGTCGCCATCTGTGCCGCGCGCGCGCTTCTCCTTCGAGAACATTCAACAGCTGACAGTGCATGCGCCGTCGCGCTGTATATATACTCAAGGTCGGCGGTCGCTCGCTCAGTTGCCGCTCGTCGGTTGGTTTCTACGGCGCGTCGACGTCCAAGGTCGCGGTGAAATGAATTCCAACGAATCCACAAACACAATGATCGACGTCCCTTCGACCAGCGCCGTCCTTTCGCATACGTGTGTACGTGTTCACTCATTTAATACCCCCTCCTACAACCACGTTAACCAATTTAGCCATCGACCCAAGTAAGTCGCAATTTAACACCCCATTTCACAACCACGTTAACCAATTTAGCCGTCGACCCAAGTAAGTCGCACTTTAACACCCCGTTAACCAATTATATGCTCCGCATCCTCCTCAGTGTTCCCCCGAGGGAAGCTGCGGACAATTTTTTTGTTTCGTTGTGCCTGTGGTAGACTATATAAAACAGATTCAACACTACGTTGGACTGAATGACCCTTTTAAATGACTGACATACCAACGTAATTACTGATCTAATAAACCCCAAAAGAGCGTGTAAAGTGGTATTATGGGAAATAAATAGAGTTGTGGAGTTTAACGTCCCTAAACTACCATATGATTATGAGAGACGCGGTAGTGAAGGTCTGCGGAAATTTCAACCACCTGGAATTCTTTATTAACACCCAAATCTGAGCACTCGGGGCCTACAGCATTTTCGCCTTCATCGAAAATGCAGCCGCTGCAGCCGGGCCTTGTGGGTCAGCAGCCGACTACCTTTGCCAGTAGACTGATCACATGACAGATCTGGTGCGAAATCTCGATAGAATTTTACATTATCGGCCGTTCACGAGAGCAGATGCTTTCGCACCAATTTTCCTTAACACCTCATATGTGATACTTAGCCGATATACTCGTTTTCCTCCGAGGCCTTTGCGACCTAATGTTAATTTCAGTTCTGAATAACGCGTTTTGTGGTATCATCCGTATCTCGAAAGCTACGAAATATTGAAAAAGATTGCATGTAACTGTCACAGAACAAATTTGGGTGGAAGCGGAAGACCGAATGTATGCAGCAGGTCACTTTATTTTACTAGGGCATCGATATAGGTAGCATAATGTGAAATCTTTGAAAACGTTTTTTTTTCGGTGAGCCCATTAAGTAAGCTGTCATTTCATATTTCGCCCAAATATAGCTGCCTAAAAGATTATTTTCATTGTGAGATTTTTATAGCAGAAATATTAAAATACTTGTTTGCGTGTAAAATATACACGCAAACATGTAGCAGTACAGAGGTGTTTGAGCGGCCCACTGACAAAAAGTATTTGTGCAAAAGCATGTTGGTCACTTCAACCAGACGTATCTGTGAGAGTTTCTGTCAGAGTCTTTAAGGTAAACCTCGCTTGCTCAGGATTTCAATAACTAAAAACGTAGCTGCCGCTGCACAGAAAAAAAACACACAATTTGTTCTCGCAACAAAGTCGATCATTCTGACCAACGCTGTACCAACTGCTGGTCACTTACTATATTATTAGAATATATTTCTGCATTTCTTCAAACACTTTTTTTCACTTTACAATATTCAGACAATGTTAGTTGACATTTCGTTCCGCGTAAACTTCATGCAATAAATGTCTCCTTTGCACGGTTATATATGTGTTACATCGTAGCAAACGCCCGCAAACGACGGGTTGTGGAACTGGTACCTGCTAGTTTAATATATGACTTTATTACAATCCTGTACAAGTTAATCATGAAACCCAAGTTCTTTTTCAGAATACTGCAATTTGTGTGCATAAAACAAAGCAATATAGTAGGTCTAAAATATCAATTTTCGGGGCCATGTCGATTTCTCTTGAAATCGGCTCTTTGCGACAAACATGAATAAGAGACCAACGGCGGTTATGGCTGACGTGTGCCTACCTGTAGCACTGGTTCCCCATAGTGTTCGTGTGTCAGCTGTATTAATGAGCTTTAGGTGATACAGAGGCACACGAATCAAGGGAGCGAGAGAAAAGAAAACTTTTTACTCCTGCAGGAATAACGTTTTACGTTCCACTCCCTTAATGTTTATTGGCTTTTCTTCCTGCCTATGAATCCCTCTATTTTTCATGATGCCCAAAATTCTGGTGAGGCAGACTCTCGATCCAAAGCATACCTCTAGACCGGCTTTCTCCGGACTTGGCCATCGCTTCACAAAAAGCCGCTCATAGAATTGGACATAACCTCAAAGACGCGTAACTTGTTGAATTCCATGCCATGGTCGTTTACAAGGCTAGTGCACTTCCTTTGCACTGGAAATCGCCGACATCGTTCTCATGTTGCCCTCGGAGAAGTGATTTCCTTCCCTCACAAACTAAGCGTAACAGAGAAGGCGTGATATGAAGCAAACTGGTTCATGCGCTTTCTCTTCGTGCAGGCTGTCAGGCTCGTGTTCCTGCTATAATCCAGTTCTACAAAAAGCATGTCCTTACCGCTTCTTAAAATAGTATCCACTGATTTCCGCAAGCTTTGTGCCGAGATGGCCCACCTTCCTCAGAGTGCGTTCGTGTATGTTAAAACATTTCTACCTGTGATTTCTGCAAAGAAAACCGATTCCGCCCCTGCAGTTTTTGCCCATGACTGGCAGGCTAACAGCTGGCCAATGCTGCATTGGAAGAACTTGTTGGGGTGAGCTCTGGAAAAATTGCACCCAGGAGATGCAAAAGTAACGAGTAACGTGACAGCACAGGTTACCAAAAATATTGCGTAAATTTGTTACCAGTTACAGTCCCGAGGTTATAACGAAGACGTTACTAAGGTACCAATCAAAGTAATGCATTACCGGTAACGGCGTTACATGTAACGCGTTACCGCCACCACTGGTAAGTAGGCGAGACTATGAACGTGAGTGCTTATGTGCGTGAGTATTTATGCGAGAGAGCGCTTATGAGAGCGACCGTAAGTGATACTTTTGAGAATGAACTTGAGTAGCACTCAGTAGTCGTCAGTATGAACGTCATTGAGTGCTGATAAGTGTGAGTAGGTGCGAGTATGAATAGTGTGAGTAGGCCTGAGGCTGAACGTTAGTGCTTCTGTGTGTGAGTAAGCGTGAAAACTAACGTGAGTGTGTGCCTGTGAGTGTGCGCAGACGTGAAAATGAACATGAGTGAGTGCTTACGCATGTGAATATTCGAGAGCGTGAAGGTGAGCAACTTGTCATGATTGTGAGTAGACGTGAGTGTGAACGGAAGTGAGTACTGATGAGTGTTTGTGGACATGATTGTGTACTTTAGTGAGCACATAGAAGGATGAGTAGGCAAGAGTTTGAATTTGAGTGGCAAGGATAGGAAAACAAAACTGAGTGAGTTAAAAAAGCGGTACCTTGGAGTGCCGTTTTTTACATTGCACAGAGAGTGTAAGAAGTGAAGAAGTGAGTGATGGTGAGTGAAACAGTGTGTCCATCCGTCCGTCCGTCTGTCTGTCTGTCTGTCTGTCTGTCTATCCGTGCGCTCCTATAGCAAGCGAGCACACATTGGACGTCTGGACGGACACTTCTCCTCACTTATCATCATTAACTTCATGAGTATGCTGTGAATTTCTTATAACGGGTCCACCTATCATCTTTATTTGTCAACTATACGTAACCCACCGGTGCCATCGAGTGACAATAAGTCCAAGGATGGATGGAAGGATGGATGGATGCTATGAGCGTCCCCTTTATAACGGGGTGGTGACAAGTATGCCACCAGGCTCGACAAAAAAAAAAACTTTTTTTCCTTTTTTTTTATGTTGGCCTAATGCCTCTACTTCGATAAATTCTATCTTAATGGAAAAAAGGTAAATTTTCAGCTTAAGTTCTCTGCCATTTACGGCACACTGTCCATATTTTATTTTTCCAATATTTATTTTTGTCCTTTCTCTCTAATTTTCTGCCACCAATACTCTAACCGTCTCTTACTTATTTCAATCGCGGGTGTGTTCAGCTTTCCATTGTTGTCCCTAAAACCCAAGGCTTCCTGTAGGTTCGTGCCCAAACGTACACCTGGGTGGATATCTCCACATTCAATCAGAACATGTTCCGCCGTTTCCTTATCTTTCCCGCAGCATGTGCATTGTTCTTCTTCTTTACTGAATCTTGCTTTATAACTACGCGTTCTAAGGCAACCCGATCTCGCTTCAAACAGTAAAGCGCTTCCCCTTGAATTATCGTAAAATGCCTCCCTCCTTATTTCATTTTTGCCCTTTCGGTAGTTACTCAAAGCCGGTTTTTTCTCCATAGCTGCCATCCAGTAAATCCTCTCCGCCTCCCTGACTTTTCCCTTAACGCTCTTTGTTGACATATGGCTCACAATACCAGCCGTATATTTACTAGTGAGTCTTCTAGTTCTTTTTCTCCACTGTGTGTCCACGCTCTTCCTATACAAATAACGGAACACCTTCTCTGCCCATCTACTCTCCTTCATATTTCTTAGCCTTTCTTCGAACCTTATTTTGCTCTGCGCTTCCCTCGCCTCAAAACCTGCCCACCCCATATCGCCCTTTACAGCCTCGTTTGTCGTCTTCCCGTGAGCACCCAACGCGAGGCGTCCCACAGTCCTTTGATTTACATCCATTCCCGATTGCACCTCTGCCCTCATGCACACCACTGAGTTCCCAAAAGTAAGCCCTGGAACCATTACACCCTTCCACAGACCTCGAAGCACCTCATACCTATTGTATCCCCACAACGCTCTGTGCTTCATTATTGCCGCATTCCTCTTTCCTTTTGCTGCCGAGGCTTTTTCCTGTACCTCCATGTATCTATCACTCTCATTTACCCATACTCCAAGGTACTTGTATTCACTTACCCTCGGTATTTCTTGGCCTTGTATGGACACCGTCTGATCACAGGGATCATTGAATACCATCAAACCACACTTCGTTACACTGAATCCTAGTCCAAGAGCTTCACCTTCCCTTCCGCATATATTCGCCAGCTGCTGTATATCATCTCGACTGTCCGCAAATAAGACGATATCGTCCGCATAAAATAAACCTGGAAGCTTCTGCTCAATCATCATGCCGCCCTGTTTGTGTGACAGATTAAAACCAATGTTGCTACCTTCTAGCGCTTTTTCCATACTCACCATGTACAGCATGAATAACAGTGGGGACAAAGGACATCCCTGTCTCAGACCCCTGCTAACCTCAACGTTCTCTTTGCTACGCATTCCTTCCCACTCTATGCAAACTGTATTTTCTCGGTATATCTCCCTCAAAAGCTGTATACAGTCGTCGCCCATGCCCATTCCTTTCAATATATCCCACAAAATTTCCTGATTAACGTTGTCGTATGCCCCAGTGATGTCTAGAAAAGCCACGTACAAGGGCCTATTCTCTATTTTAGATATTTCTATACACTGAGTGAGAACAAACAGGTTATCGTCTAACCGCCTGTCGACTCGAAATCCGTTCTGAAGTTCTCCCAAAATATCGTTATGTTCGGCCCATGTTTCTATTTTCATTTTTACTGCTTGCATCGCCAACCTGTATAGTACCGATGTAATGGTTAGTGGTCTATACGAGCGAATCTTGTCCTTTTCTCCCTTGCCTTTATAGATTAAGTTCATTCTACTTTGTCGCCAACTGTCCGGTATTTGTCCGTCCTTTAAGCTTTTTTCTACTGCTTTTAACAATGCTTCTTTAGTGTTATGTCCTAGTTCGTTAATGAGGCTAACGGGAATCCCATCTAAACCCGCGGCAGTGCGCTTTGGAATTTTTCCTTCGGCCTTTTTCCAGTTGAAATTATCTAGTACTAGCTCTTCCTCTGTTGCTTTCTCCGCCACACTTTTACTCACTGGGGAGATCCCCTGGACGCTCTTTTGAAACGAATCGGCTGTTACCTTTTGGATGTAACCTAGCGCTTCGTACCCTTCCAATAGATTTCCTCCTTCATCTAGAATATGTTGTTGCGTTGTGACAGACTTCCTACCTAGCGCCTTTATGTGGCTCCAAAAAATCCTAGGCGCGGCCTCCTTTTTTTCGTGTATCTCTGTCATCCAGCGTTCACTTTCACCTTTAATTTTTGCCTCTACCAATTTCTGTACAAGGGATTTTTTCTCCAAATATATTTCCCATATTTTTTTGACTTCGTCCTGCGGCCGCTTCTCCTTTTTGCCTTTCTATGCTCCCGTGATGCTTCGCGTCGCTTCTCGATCGCCTCCCGGATTTCCTTGTTCCACCAACTTTTTGGCTTCCTTTTTCCTTTCCAGCAAACGGTTTTCTTCTCTTTCCCTATCTCCTTCGTCATTAGATGTAACAGCTCCCTATACTCCCAGTCCTTGCCTGGTATTTCGCCTACTTCTTTCTCGACTCTTGCGGCTATATTTATTATTTGTTTGTCATTTAAATACGAGCTGCCAGACTTTGATTCCATGCTCGTATTTTTAGTTTCGTATCCCATTTGTAATGTTATTCGTTTATGATCACTACCCAAGCTGTTAATGCCTTCCTCGTCTATCCTCATTTCTGTCAGTTTGTGGTAAATTCCTTCAGTCATGAGACAATAATCAATGCTTGATTGCTTGTTTCCGACTTCCCATGTGATCTGGCCGTCACATTTAGGCCCTGTGTTAACTATCTCCAGACTATGTTGCTCGCAAAGATCTAGTAATAACTTCCCATTGGTGTCTGAATATCCGTCAAGGTCATGTATGTGGGCATTCATGTCCCCTAGAAGGATGATTTCGGCCCCATTACCAAATTCCTTAATATCCGCACTCATGCAATCCACTATCTCCTGATTCTTTTCTCTGCAGTTATTCCCCGTCCACAAGTAGGCTACCCCTAGCCACGTTTCCTTTCCACCTACTGTGCCCAGAACCCAGAGGTGCTCTGAACACGTCTGTTTCACTCTAACCCATTTGGCTCCGCGGTGAATTAGCATTCCTACACCCCCACCTTTCCTTTCCGATATGGTCCTGTTACACCCTTCCCAAACATAATTTTTAATATGTGGTGGCTCTTCCAAGTCTCTAAGGTGTGTTTCTGTAACCGCATACACGCCTATCTGTTCTTTGTTTAACTGCTCCTCAATCTCTAACCATTTTGCCTTCTTTCTGCCACCCTGCATGTTTATGTAACTAATTGCGACACGCGCCTTTTTCCTTTTTCTTTTACCTTTTTTCTGGTTTTTCGCAATTCTACCTGTCAAAGCGTCCTCCTGTTTGTTTTCCCTGTTACGAGCTACCCCGGACTCCGAAGGGCCCGTGAGCCCCCCAAAAAAGCTACTGCGCGTCCTGCCAGTCGCCAGCCCACCTCGTGTCCAAGCCTCTCATCGAAATGAATCCTGTCTCTTTGGAATCCACCCCACCTGTGCACTTCCCTGTTTAAATCCACTACCTCGAAACCCTTCTCTCGACTAATTCGCCATATCTCTTTGTTTGCGTCGACTACCGCTCTTTGCAGGTTGATGTTGCGTACTGGTACTTCCGGTACTGTGCATACTACAATTTGCACCTGGGGGGACACGGTGCGCATGTCATCCACCCCTTTCGCCAAGGTCGTCGCTAGTCCTGACGATTCTTTTTTTAGGACGTCATTTAACCCTCCCGCAATTACAACGAGGTTGCGATTGTTAGCTTTAGCTGCGAGTTTTTCACCCGCTTGACTCATTACTGTCCCCAGCGTTTGTCCTGGGAACGTCCCTATCGCAACTCTCTTGTCGCCTTTCACCCTTTCTTTGATTGCCGCTGCGCATCAGACTAAATTTGAGTCACCGGCGATGATGACCTGTTCAGACATTCCTTCTGAAACCTGCACCTGGCTGCTGACTGGGTGACTAGCGTGAGTCACGGCTGCTGGTTTGCTCCCTCCCTCCCTCAAAACTACTTCCCGGTAGCTGGGCCCTGTGGCCAATGTATCTGCCTTTGTCATGCCTGTTTCCCTCATCTCTCCCGCACGGTGGGTCGTCGCCATAATGCTTCCGCCGTCACCTGCGTCTTCGTTCCCCTTCACGACCTTCGATAGGCCCTTCTCGGCTGCCCGGAGCCTTTCCTCCATGGCTGACGTTTTCTCTCGCTCCTTCGCCAATGCATTCTCCAGCTCTGCGATTTTCTCCATGAGCCCACTCTGGACCGCCATCATATTTTTCATTTTCTCCTCGATCTCGCACTGTCTACACTTGGCGTCATCTTCTGCTTTCTCTTCCGCACTAATTTCCACCTTCAACCCTATCCCGCACTCTGAACACTTTACGGTCTTTTTGACCATGGCTAGCTCAGTTTACCGACGCCCACGTGTTAGAAAACTGTACTAAAATACACTGGTCTAAGCCAAAAAGAACCACAATAATAAATAAATACGCTACACTTCACAGCACCTGCGCATGCACGTGGTCGGTCTACGCGCAGGCCTCAGCCACGTGGTGGCTGGAGAAAAAAAAGACACAGTACAGAATACTAAAAAAAAAACCGTACACCGTACTAGACCTAATCAAGCTTTACGCTAGCGCCTTATGTTCTCATAACGCTACATACAGAGGCAAGCTGGAAACATGCAAAAACACTTATCTGTAGCTGTCATTCCGGAGCTCTCCAAAAACACGTCCGACCTCGACGAAGGCGCCTCTGCCAAGCCATATACACACAAGGACAAGGACAAGGACATATACACACAACGCCATCTAGTGACCAATTCTTTAGTTAAACGTGCCTACATAGGTGCATTCGCGTCAAAATCTTCGGTCATCTTTACAAAATCTTTGGTCGTCCGTTCACGTCAAAATCTTCGGTAGTCCACTGGCATAACGCAGCGAGAGTGAATGTATTCAAAAGCAAAGCAAGAACAATGGTCCTTCATACCACATTATTTCTTATAATGGTACCCTTTATCTTCTCTGGTTGGTCCAGTGTAGCTCAATAGTCTTCCAGCTAAGCGGATGTTCACGTCGAAATCTATGGTCGTCTCTACAGGCTTCTGCGAGCGTAACCCACCGAGAATGAAAGTGTTCCAAATGAAGGCGAGCACTTTGATCCATCGTGTCATATTATTTGGTAAAAGGTACCCTTGCTCTTGTTTGGTGGTTCAGGTGTGGCTTACTCTTCTTCCTGATAACGACATGCTCAGGTCAAAGTCTTTTTTTATTGATAGATTTTATTTTACCCTCAAGACCGAAGTATGTTGAGGGGAGTATTATATCTGCGTCGTCTCCACACGTAAAAAATAAATCAAGAACAAACCACAGAAGTAGCTAGGTAACACAAAGAATAATTAATTGGTCAGTTTAGCCTGGTACTGATATCCCGAATAGTCAAGCAAAACTTTTTGAGGTCCTTCATAGAAACAATAGTGCCAACAAGGTGGTTTATTCTGCACATGTCCAGGGAATGAATAATTCTTGACAGGTTCTGGTATGGCGGTGCGAAATTCCAATCTTATGAATATGTTAATTGCGAGAAGAAATTTAAGAAAAAGAAAATATAAAGCAGGAAATGTATAAATATAAATATGGAATGAATCAAGGCAAAAACACGTACGTAGGGAAAAGAGGGGAGGAAGTAGTAATCAGGTTTTCATGAAGTTACGCTTGTTGTTACGCTGTGAATGCTATGAAAAAGAAATAGCACAATTATTTCAGAATATTTTAAGCGATTGGATATAGGTTACGGTGAGAGATCTGACATGGATGATGCGTAGTATAATTCACTCGTAATGAGTGGTTTATAAAAATATTTTTAATAAAGAAGAAGCAGAAACAGTTTGCCGGATATGTTCTAACATGCGGGTAGCGATGCTTTTTAGCTCGTCAATATTTAAAAACTAGCAAAGCAAGGAGGTTATGCAGACGCCAAGGTACTTGTAGAATATGATGCTTGAGGGGAACAGCGTGAAATATGGGACGTAGAGAAAATGAACACACGACACAAGCTCTGACGAACAACAATGTGTAAATTTATTACACCTGTAAATATTGTCACGGGGACGTGACGTTGCTGAAAACAGGAAATTTTATATTGGGATTCAACTGTTTATCTGGGTGAACCTGCGCCCTGAAAACGGAAAGTCCGATCACAGTAGCAGTTTTGCACAGATAGCATTGAATGAAGCATCGGCCCTCGATCAACTACCGACAAGCGGCAAAGTGCGTCGGCAGTTATACTCTTGCCATCGATTCTTCTAGCGTTCTCACTGGCGGTGACGAGTGGTCCAGAATAATATGTACGTTTCGCGGAGTGGGCGTGATCTTATCGAAATGATCTACTACAGTCCCGAAGCTTCTCAAAACTGCAGGTGCGGTTTGCATTGAGAATTGTGTAGTGTATTGGGGCTACAACAAAGCTTGAGGAATGGAACGTGGCATTGCCCTCCTCTGAAAAAGGCATCGTCCTGATGCTTTAACTAAAGATGAAGGTACAACAATTATGCAAGTAAGAACAATAATTATTGCGATACTGCAATAATATAAAAACTCTGTTTCAGTTTGTTAACGCGCATGAAATGGCTTGAGGCCCGCGATATAGACGACTTCAGGTCGTGATTGGCGTCGTTGAGAGTTCGTGATGCCGTTTGGGACAGCCTCGTAATCAAGTGGGCCGAGACGTCGAACAACCCTGAACGGTTCGAAGTACCGTCGCAGAAGCTTTTCACTCAGCCCACGGCGGCGTATTGCCGTCCTTACCCAAGCACGTTCACCGGGCTGGTATTCCACAAAGCGTCGTCGAAGATTGTAACGGCGGCTGTCGGTCGTCTGTTGATTCTTGATACGGAGACGCGTGAGTTGTCGGGATTCTTTGGCGCGTTCAAGGTACTTACTCACATCGAGGTTTTCTTCGTCGGTGACGTTGAGTAACACGGCATCGAGTGCCGTTGCCGAGCTCCTTCTGTAGACCGGTTTGTATGGAGATATCTGCGTCGTCTCCGGCACCGCCGTGTTGTATGCGAAGGTCACGTACGAAAGAATGGCGTCCCACGTCTTGTGTTCGACATCGACGTACGAGGCCGTTGATCTGTGGGTGGTACGCTGTCGACCGGCGGTGGTTAGTCTGGCTGTATGCCAAGATTGCTTGAGTTAGGTCAGCAGTAAATGCCGTTCCTCTGTCGTTGATGAAAACCTCCGGGGTGCCGTGACGTAGGACAATATTTTCGACGAAGAACTTAGCTTCCTCAGATGAACTGCAATTGGGCAGGGCTTTTGTCTCGGCGTGGCGAATGAGGCAGTCGGTAGCTACCACGATCCAGTTGTTTCCGAAAGCCGACGTCGAGAACAGCCCCAGTAAGTACATACCAATCTTCTGCTGGAATGGTCGGCGAGGTGGCTTCATTGGCTGCAAAAGTCCCGCTGGCCTTGTCAGTGGTGTCTTGCGTCGCTGACAGTCCCGGCATGTCCTCACATAACGAGTGACGTCGGTGCTAAGACGTGGCCAGTTGTACCTTTCTTGTATCCTCGGGAGCGTGCGGGAAACACCGAGGTGCCCTGGCGTCGGTTCGTCGTGCAGGGCCTGCAGAAATTCTGGCCGCAGAGCTGAAGGCACCACAAGGAGGTACTTGGCTCGGAGCGGTGAGAAGTTTTTCTTTTGGAGAAGACAATTTCGCAGAAAGAACGACGCCATTGTGCGTTGAATACCTTCGGGACTTCGTCGGTCCTGCATTCAAGGTATTCTATTAGAGTCTTAAGTTTCGAGTCGGCCCGCTGTCATCCAGCGAAGTCATCGGAAGATATCGTTCTCAAGAAGTAGTCGTCATCCGGGTCGTACGGCGGTGGTTGGTCGACAGGCAGACAAGAGAGACAGTCGGCGTCGGAGTGTTTCTTGCCGGACTTGTAAACGGCAGTGATGTCATATTCTTGAAGTCTGAGGCTCCGTCGTGCGAGGCGACCTGAGGTATCCTTCAAGGTAGTTAGCCAACACAAGGTGTGGTGATCGCTCACAACTTTGAAGGGCCTGCCGTAGAGGTAGGGGCGAAATTTCGACGTACCCCGATGATAGCGATGCACTCCTTTTCTGTCGTGGAATAATTGGCAGATGATGGCCAGGCACTCCTTTTCTGTTGTGGAATAATTGGCTTCTGCTTTGAATAGCAATCGGCTGACGTAACTAATAAATCTTTAAAGTCCGTCAGCCCTCTGCACAAGAACGGCGCCGAGGCGTACGCTGCTTGCGTCAGTGTGTATTTCTGTCTCGGCGAATTCGTCGAAATGGGCAAGTAACGCACGCGTCAGGACGCTCCTGGAAAGCGTGTTCCTGCGGCGTATCCCACTTGAACTCTATGTCGGCCTTGGTAAGGTTAGTGAGTGGATCGGCGATGCGGGCGAAGTTTTTCATGAACCACCTATAGTAGGCGCACAGGCCCAGAAATTGGCACACCGCCTTCTTGTCAGTGGGCGGCGGAAAGTCGGCGATTGCGGCTGTTTTCCGTGAATCAGAACGAACTTCAGACTTGCTAATCACGTGCCCCAAGAACAAGAGCTCCTTGTACGCAAATGTGCGCTTTTCGGGCTCCAGTGTGAGTCTGGACGTCTTGATGGCTTGAAGTACATGACGATAGTTATTGCGCGAGAACAAAACGACGACACAGAGACAAGAAGGACACGAAAGACACGCTCGTGTCTGCGCTCGTGTCTTTCGACGCCGACTGCGCTCGTGTCTTTCGTGTCCTTCTTGTCTCTGTGTCGTCGTTTTGTTCTCGCGCAATAACTATCGTCATGCCATACCAACTAGCCCAAGCTGCCATATTTGAAGTACAGCTTCAAGGCGCCGAAGATACTCGTCGAAACTTGAGAAAAACACTGCGACGTCGTCCTAGTACACAAGGCAAGTCTGCCGCTTCAATCCTGCCAGTACCGTATCTAGAACGCGTTGAAAAATTGCAGGCGCTGAACAAAGACCGAAGGGCATCATCTCAAACTCAAAGAGGCCGTCCGGTGTTTCAAACGCCATCTTCTTTCGGTCTCGTTCGTCGACTTCGATTTGCCGATAGCCATTCTTGAGGTTCATTGACGAAAAATACTTGGCGTTATGGAGCCGATCAAGTGCGTCGTCTATTCGTGGGAAAGAATACACGTCCTTACTTGTGATGTTTTTCAGGCGGCGATAATCGACGCAGAAACGTAGGGTCTCATTCTTTTTCTTCACTAACACCACGGGGGACGCCCATGGACTCTTGGACGGCTGGATGAAGTCATCCCGCAGGATTTCATCAACTTGTGTCTTTACGGCCTCGTGTTCTCGCCTCGAAACCTTGTACAGACCCTGACGGAGTTGTTTGGCATTTTCCTCGGTTATGATGCAATGTTTCGCGATTGGCGTCTGCCGAGTTTCGGACGACGACGAAAAGCAATTTTCGAATTGCAGCAGCAGGGTCTTGAGCTGTTCTTGCTTACGGTTTCGAAGGCTGGGATTGACGTCGAAAGCTGAGGGAGAGCTCGGTTTCTCTGAGCAGGTTCCGCAGAATGGGCGAGGGCGAAAGCACTGGTGGCTTCCACGATTTTTTCAGTGTATGCGACCGTCGTTCCTTTGTTCACATGTTTGTACTCATTGCTGAAATTTGTGACCATAACCATTGCTTTGCTTTCCCGCAGCTCTGCAATTCCTTTTGTGACGCAAATATTGCGGGTGACCAACAGATGCTGACTGCCTTCAACTACGCTGTCTAAGTCAGGTGATTTAGGGGCGTCGACTAAAATAATGACGCTGGAGCGAAGCGGAATGGTAACTTGTTCTTCCAGCACATTCAATGCAAGGTTTCCTGATGGCGTGCGCGGCGGTAGTGCTTCTTCTGTGGATAACGTTATCGACTTTGTTCTTAGGTTGGTGACAGCACCATGGAGGCATAAAAAGTCCATGCCAAGGATGACATCTCTTGAGCAATGCTGTAGGACTACGAAGTCTGCAGGATAAATACGGCCGACAATGGTGACTCTCGCTGTGCAGATTCCTGCAAGCGTTACGAGATGACCTCCGGCTGTGCGGATTTTGGGGCCTTCCCAAGCTGTCCTAACTTTCTTCAACTTCGTGGCGAACGACTTACTGATGACGGAATAGTCGGCTCTAGTATCGACGAGAGCGGTCACACTGTGGCCGTCAATAAGAACGTAGAGGTCGCTAGTTCACCGTCTCGCGTTGAATTAGGCCGTGGCGTGGGGTCACGCCTTCGTCGGCTTGTTCCGCTGCTTTTGCGTTGCGTCGTCAGGTCACCCTGAGTGAGTAAGGTATCGTCGTCAACACTCTGCCTTGTTGGTGTGGTGTTCGGAGAGCTCCGTCGCGTCATCGTCATCGTCGTTGGAGGATCTTCGGTAGTTCGTCTCACAGAAACCGCACCTCCATTGGTTGCTGCCCTTAGTTTCCCGGATACAGGCTAGGAAACCAGCCCCGCGTTTGGAAAGAGTACTGCCGGTGGTGCGCTGACATGCGGCGGCTGGGCGACGGCGAACGGGAAGGACTTCGTGGTGTCCACTGAGTTCCTGTCAGGTAGTCGGCGATATCACGTGGCCATTCCCCAGGCTGCGGACGTGGTGCATTGAGGGCGAAGCCACGCAGCCCCATCTGTCGGTACTGGCAACGGCGGTTTGTGTATCCGGCCTCACCGCAGTGGCAGCAGAGCGGGTGGTTGTCAGGTGCACGCCAAAAGTCGGTTTTCTTCGGCGCACTCGCTGGCCCGCTGGCGAACGGTAGGATGTCGGTCGGGGTGGTGGCGTCTTGCGACGGAAATGCGATGGGGTGGCGTTTTGGCGTGGACGGGGAGGAGCTTTATGGCGCACTGCAGTGGCGTAGCTCATAGCTTCCGGCTCGGGCAGCAGTGCTTGGGGAATTCGAAGCGATTGCCGAACTTCTTCTCGCACAATGTCGGCGACTGAATCCACTTGAGGCTGCGCCGAAAGCAACAGCTTGCGCAGCTCTTCCCGCACGATCGCTCGGATCGTTTCGCGCAGGTCTTCGGAGTTACTGACTTGAGCAGCAGTGGATTCCGGAATCAGGCGGTGATTGTATTGTCTGGTGCGCATGTCCAGGGTCTTTTCGATAGTGGTCGCTTCGAATACAAATTCTTGGATTGTGTTCGGTGGATTCCTCATAAGCCCCGCGAAAAGCTCCTGTTTGGCCTGTCGCATGAGGAAATGAACTCTCTTCTTCTCAAGCATGTCTGGGTCAGCGTGACGGAATAGGCGGGTCATCTCTTCTGTTAAAATGGCAACATTTTCCTTTGGCAGCTGAACCCGGGTCTCTAGTAAAGCAGCGGCCCTCTGTTTGCGAGCGACGCTCGCGAACATTGGCAGGAATGCGCCGAAAACATCCCACGTTCGCAGGGTGGACTCCCGATTCTTGAGCAAGGTCCTTGCGGTGTCTTCCAAATAGAAGAACACATGACTGAGCTCTTCAGCATTGTCCCAGTGGTTCAGGGCGGTCACACGATCGTATATTTCTAGCCAGGTCTCCAGGTCTTCTAACGACGACCCATGGAAAATTGGTGGTTCCCTGGGTTGATGCATGACGATCGTGAGCTGGGACTGCGGCTGTCATTGTCGCTGCAGTCGCGGTCATGGCCTTGGTCGTCCGCGCCTTGTCTTGTAGAAGCCCGTACTGCTGTTGTAGACCTTACTTTTGGCGGCTTGTTCACTGCTCCTGGTTGGCGTCGGTGCCTTTCCGTGACGTGGGCTGGGTTCACGGCTTGACGGGGGCGTCCGCTACATTAACAAAACAGCACCTCCACCAGATGTCACGGGGTCGTGACGTGGCCGAAGACAGGACACTTAATGGTGGGATTTGACTGTTTATATGTGCGAACCTGTGCCCGGAAAACGGAAAGGCCGATTACAGTAGCGGTTTTTCACAGATAGCAGTGAACGGAGCATCGGCTGTCGATCAACTATCGACAAGCGGCGAAGTGCGTCGGCATTTATACTCTTGCTATCAAATGTTCTAAAGTTATCGCTAGCGGTGACAAGTATTCCAGAATGATCTGTACAGTTTACGCAGTGGGCGTGATCTTATCGAAATGATCTACTACAGTCATGAAGCTTCTCGAAAACTGCAGGCGTCGTTTGCGCTGAGAATTTTGTAGTGTATTGGGGCGATAACAAAGCTTAAGGAATGGAACGTGGCAATAGATAGCTGAAAACTAAAATCAAGAATAAAACCATCACATGCACATTAGTATGACAAACAATACAAATCTGCCACGAGTCTAAATGTCTAGAAAAACCCCTCAAAAACATTACCTCTTTTTTCTGGAGGGTGAGTGAAGGCTGACTGACGTGTATCTTTTCTTTCGTCTTGATATGAAAAGCTTCGTTTATTTCGCGCTCCGCTTTGTTACAGTATCTAGAGAGTTGCAATCATGAAAGAGCGGGCCACTGCCGCACAAGGAACAATTTTTGAAGGTTCTGCTTCTTCAAAACCTGAATTTATTTGTCTGCTCTCATGTGGTCAGTCAAACAGCGACCACTGACACCGGTATATATAGTACCGACCCCAGAACATTATATCGATCACTACGTCGCTCACGTACTCAGCGTACTGCGTCCTGTGTTTCTTGACGCACACATGCTCCTATGGATTGTCATCGTTCATATCACTGCAAACGTGACCTAGCTTATGAGTAGCCGAGAACACAAACTTTATACCTGCTTTGCTCACAATCGTCTTGAGTGTATGGCTCACACCCTGTACGTAAATGATGACAGAAATCTGTCTTTCATGCGCTGGGCGTGTCTTGGTTACACGTTCCGAAATCTCGCCGAGTAGATTTGTTGCCGAGGCACTCATTGATTCCGGCAGCTTGCCGGTGTAGTTCACAAGACTTTTTTCTTTTGGCTCCTAATTAGCTCAGCGGTTTTCGCAAGAAAGTGAACGATGACAATCCCAAGGAGCATGCGTGCGTCAAGAAAGAGAACGCAGTGCGTTGATTGCGTGAGGAAAGCAGTGCACAACATTTTGCTGTCCTGTGGTCGGTCCTATACTTGATTGACACACCAGTCGCTGTTTCGACGACCGCCTGAGAGAGCATGCAAATTATCTCAGAAATTCTACAAGCAGCGCCTTGGCAGCTCATAGCTCTTCGTGCAGCTGCGCTCCACCCTTCGTCTTGTCTGGCTGTTAAGGTATTGCTTACTAGTCTTCCAACTAACAGGATGTTCATGTCAAAACTTTTGTTTGTCCTTACCTGCAAGTACTAGTACAACGCATCGAGGGTGAAAATGTCAGTGCAAGAACTATGACCCATCATATTGATACGCAACAGCCGGCACAGCCTGTCTGGAAGAAAGAGAAAGACGACGTTGGTGGCTGGTTGTTGATGAACTGTCGCCATCTTGTTCGCCGAGCACAGTCCTTTGTATTTAATTTATTAAATAAATTACCCGTAACATTATTGGTGGAGGTGGACGACTCCCGTACCTCGATGGAGACGCGCAGCGGTCGCAACACCGGGGACTCCTCGGCTACTTCAACTGCCAGTGCCTCATCCCCACCGGTCTCTCGATCCGAGTCGACAACCTACGTCACCCTGCCACCCCTGCGGGATCCTGGAACTTTCTCCGCTGACGGCACCATCGACGTTGACTCCTGGCTGCACCGGTACGAGCGAGTCAGTGCTACCCACCGCTGGGATCCCACGCTCATGCTCGCCAATGTTGTGTTTTACCTCGACGGCACGCCGCGGACATGGTTCGAAACCAACGAAGCCGAAATCACAAGCTGGGATCTTTTCAAATCGAAGATCCATGATCTTTTCGGCGATTCATCTGGTCGTCAGCTCACTGCCAAGAAGACTCTCGCCATTCGCGCCCAGACGTCTACTGAATCGTACGTCTCATACATTCTTGACGTCTTGGCGCTTTGTAGCAAGGTCGATCAGCGCATGTCAGAAGAAGAAAAAGTAAACCATGTCCTCAAAGGGATTGCTGACGATGCCTTCAACCTGCTGGTATTTAATAAGGTCACAAGCATCGACACGATCCTGACAGAATGCCGCCGTCTAGAACAGGCTAAAGCCCGCCGCGTCACCCACGGCATCATGCGCCTGCCGAACACAGCTGCTACTTCCTCTTGTGATGACGCCGTCCGCCCAGTTCCCCGATGTGACAACCTCACCCGCATCATTCGTCGTGAGGTCGAGGCAGCCCAACCAGTAGCTACTCCATTTCCAACGCCTGATCCTTCACCGACCACTATCTCACTGATACAAGCCGTCGTTCGTCAAGAATTATCGAACGTCGGCCTACACCCCATTCAACCAGTCTACTCTGCCGAGCCGTTTTATCGTCGTCCATCCGCTCCTCGATTTGGTTCCAACTACTCTCGACAGCGCAATTTGTCCGAATGGCGTACACTGGACGACAAGCCCATATGCTTCAACTGCCGACGTGTCGGTCATATTGCTCGCTACTGCCGCAATCACTGGGCTCCGCCGGCACGCTATGGTCTTCCTACCCAAGCCACTTCTGACCACCAGTCGCCCTCAACATTTGATTTTGGTTCCCCTATGCCGACCACACCCGCTGATTCTGTCGCACCTCTGACGAGACCTCGCTACGCCCGCTCCCCATCCCCTGCTCGCCGTCAATCTCGTTCGCCCCCACAACGCCGTCCTGCCTCTCCGACCTATTCGCAGCGCCCCCGACCGGAAAACTAGGCAGTGCAGCTTCTGGAGGTGAAGCTGCATTGACGACGACCTCTGCAAGAAATCCTCGTGTAACATTACCGACCACCCGGAATCTGTTGAACGTTGCTTTAGAAAATGTACCTGTGCGCGCGTTGATCGATACCGGTGCGCATGTGTCCATAATGAGTGCTGCTCTTCGTCGCCGCCTAAAGAAAGTTGTCACACCCGCCTTGAACCGAGCCGTTCGAGTCGCCGACGGGGGAACTGCCGCGATTATTGGCATGTACTCTGCCCGTGTGACAATCGCCGATTAAAGCACAGCTGTTCTTTTTATCGTTATAGAAAATTGTCCCCATGAAGTAATTCTAGGCATGGACTTTCTAACCGCTCACTCGGCCCTTATAGATTGTTCAGCCGGCTGTCTTGACCTTGAAATGCCTCTACTTTCTGATCTGACCAACCCACCCCAAAGTCGCCTTTGCTGCATTGATTTCGCAGGCTTCCGCCTAACTGTGTCACACATATCGACCTCTTCTCTACACCACCTGTACCTGACGGCGATTACATGGTGGCACCAATTCATGCCGTGATGCTTACGCATGGCGTCGCTGTTCCGCACACCATTTTGACAATTGTTGAAAACCGCACATGCCTTCCTATTGTCAATTTTGCCCTCACTGCCCAAATTCTTCCACAAGGTATCTCCCTGGCCGAAATTACTGCTCTACAAGACCATACGGTTGAACCCTTCAGAGTGGATGATTGCTGCACCTCAGACAATGAACCAACTCTATCACGTTCATCGGGCGTCGACGTTGACCACATGGTACCATCAGACCTCACTCCTGATCAAGCGGAAGCCCTTCGTCACGTCCTGGAGTCCTATAGTGACATTTTCGACTTTGCCAACACGGCTTTAACTCGAACGAGTGTTGTTACTCATCGCATCAATACTGGTGACGCGAGTCCCATTCACCGACGTCCATACCGTGTTTCCGCGTCCGAGCGCACAGTCATACAACAGGAAGTCAAAAAGATGCTTGCAAAAGACATAATCGAACCCTCTTGTAGCCCCTGGGCTTCTCCTGTCGTCCTGATCAGAAAGAAGGATGGAACATGGCGCTTTTGTGTAGATTATAGGCATCTCAACAAAATTACGAAGAAAGATGTTTATCCGTTGCCTAGAATCGACGATGCCTTAGACTGCCTTTACGGTGCTACGTATTTTTCCACTATCGACCTTCGATCTGGCTATTGGCAGATCGCTGTGGATGAGATGGACCGTGAGAAGACCGCATTCGTCACTCCTGACGGGCTTTATCACTTCAAAGTTATGCCCTTTGGTCTCTGTAATGCGCCGGCCACATTCGAAAGAATGATGGACTCGTTGCTCCAAGGGTTTAAATGGTCAACCTGCTTATGTTATTTAGACGACGTTATCGTTTTCTCGCCCACATTCGACTCCCATCTCAAGCGTTTATCGGCGATTCTTGAAGTTTTTCGTCGAGCCGGACTTCAACTGAACTCGTCGAAATGCCACTTTGCTCGTCGTCAAATAACCGTACTTGGCCACATCGTTGATGCTGCAGGAGTCCGCCCGGATCCCGAGAAAATTCGCGCCATCACGGACTTTCCTGTTCCGAAGTCAACAAAGGACGTTCGCAGTTTTGTGGGCTTGTGCTCCTACTTTCGACGGTTTGTTAAGGACTTCGCCATCATTGCACGCCCACTCACAAACCTCCTGAAGAAGGACACCCCGTTTTTCTGGGGCGCTGATCAAGCTTCATCTTTTTCGCAGCTCACGACTCTCCTTACAACACCGCCGATTTTAGCCCATTTTGATCCATCAGCTCCAACCGAGGTTCGCACTGACGCTAGTGGGCATGGCATCGGGGCAATGCTAATGCAACATCAACGCGGACATGACCGTGTTATAGCATATGCAAGCCGCCTGCTATCTACAGCCGAGCACAACTATTCAATCACGGAACGTGAGTGTCTCGCTCTCGTGTGGGCAGTTGCCAAGTTTCGCCCATACTTATACGGGCGTCCATTCCGGGTAGTCACCGACCATCACGCGCTCTGCTGGCTGGCCTCACTCAAGGATCCCACAGGACGCCTCGCTCGTTGGTCCCTACGATTGCAAGAATACACGTTCACCGTAACGTACAAAACAGGGCGGTCACACCAAGATGCTGATTGCTTATCACGCTACCCTGTGGAAGAGGCTGCCCATACTGACACCTTTCCAGACCTTCTGTCTGTGACGCAGCTACTCAACCTTGGTCACGAACAACGCCTGGATGCTTCCCTGCGAACCATCATTGGCAAGCTTGAGTCAAGGCCCCGCGACGCATCTCTACAAATGTTCCTGGTAAAAGACGGCATCCTGTATCGCCGTAACCTCGATCCATATGGCCATGACTTGCTTCCCGTCATACCAGCACATCTTCGTGCGACTGTTCTCAACCAACTTCATGACGCTCCTTTAGCGGGCCACTTGGGCGTCTCTCGCACATACGACCGTGTACGTCGTCATTTCTTTTGGCCTGGTCTTGCCCGCTCTGTTCAACGCTACGTCGCCGCTTGTGAACCCTGCCAGCGCCGCAAAAAGCCATCTTCCCTACCAGCTGGATTCCTTCAGCCGATTGACATTCCCATTGAACCTTTTTTTCGAGTTGGCCTCTACCTGCTTGGCCCATTCCCGATCTCCAGCTCAGGCAACAAATGGATCGCTGTCGCCACTGACTATACGACACGGTACGCTATCACACGAGCACTTCCGACGAGTTGCGCAACCGATGTGGCGGACTTTCTGGTATATGATATTATTTTAGTACACGGAGCTCCACGCCAACTTCTCATTGACCCGGGCCGCACCTTCCTATCAGCTGTCGTTGATGAAATCCTGCGCTCTTGCTCTGCCAAGCACTAGTTTGCCACTTCGTACCATCCGCAAAGGAACGGTCTTACGGAGCGCCTCAACCGCACCATAACCGACATGCTTTCTAAATACGTAGCGGCCGACCACCAGGACTGGGACGTTCATTTGCCATTTGTGACGTTCGCATATAATTCGTCACGTCACGACACTGCCGGCTATTCACCATTCTATCTTCTATACGGCCGAGAACCCGCCCTACCATTTGACACCTTGCTGCCCTCGGTCACTGAGTATGCCGGCGAAGCCATCGCGCGAGCCGACCACGCACGCCAACTTGCCCGCAGCCGCCTGCAGGCTTCACAGGAGCACCAAAGACAGCTCTACGATTCCCATCATCGAAACGTGCACTTTTCACCGGGTTCCCTTGTCCTCCTCTGGTCCCCCACTCGGCGTGTAGGGCTTTCTGAAAAACTGCTGTCACGCTACACTGGTCCATACCACGTCGTTCGCCAGGTGACTGACGTTACATACGAGATCGTTCCAGCTGATCCAACGTCTTCATCATCACATTCGAGTGACATCGTGCACATAGCTCGACTCAAGCCCTATCACGCTCGTTCTACCGCATCCGATTTGCTCAAGCACCGAGACGGTGCTTCTACCGCCGGGGGGTTATGATACGCAACAGCCGGCACATACTGTCTGGAAGAAAGAGAAAGACGACGTTGGTGGCTGGTTGTTGATGAACTGTCGCCATCTTGTTCGCCGAGCACAGTGCTTTGTATTTAATTTATTAAATAAGTTACCCGTAACATTATCATGTTATTTGTTGTAATGAATTCCTTCCTCCTGTTCGGTTGCGTGGTTGTTTAGGTATGGCTTATTAGTCTTTCTGCTAACGGGATGCTCACGTAAAAATCTACAGTCGTCTTCACAGACATGTCCTAGAATAACGCACCGAGAATGGAAACGTTCAAAAGCAAAGCAACAACTACGACCCATCTTACCTTAATATTTGTTATAGCTGTACCCTTCCTCTTATTGCGTTGTTCAAAGGTGGCTCACAAGTATTAGTGCTGACGGGATGTTCGCGTCAAAATTATCAGCCACCTTTCAACAAACCTAGCGAATGTTTACCATTTGAATAATAATGCCTCAAGGTACCACTTGTTTTGTTTTATTTCGGATAAGGTGATAATGCTGGATCAACCAGAGAACAATGTGTCAACCAGAGAACAATGTGTCGGCTCAGCGAAACGATGTCTAAAATACTATTCTTTTCCCAAAATGCAGATACGCTCTGGCCACGTGAAATATACTCATGCGCGAAATGCGGGGACTGTTTCTCTTCTGAACTGAGCCTCACAAAGCACCATCGCCACAGTCATCCAGAGAAACAGCGAGGCGTTCACTGTTGCACCCAGTGTGACTACTCCACTAGTATAAGGTAGGTGATCGCAATCTTCAAACCAGACCTAGTCAAATGTTGCCAAAATCGCAGAAAGCTATGGCGGGCATTTATATATCATTAGAATAGGCTCTAAAAAAATTCGGTTGGGTATATTGCCATAAACGTTCCACATTTGCACTCTTCTTTTATTCGGGATTTGCTCACAAAGCTTCTGTGGAATGCTCAGTGCGAACTGCACTTCATTGTTTGGGTAGCTTCGCGATAATTTTAAATCATTGTGTTAAGAACGCCTGCAGAATGCTAACACTGCAGATTATCCAAGAGTTTCCGCGACGACAAGTGATAAGTCTGGAATATTCCACGCCACAAGTATACATGCCGACGCGTTTCGACGCTTGTCAGTTGATAAATGGCTGACGCTGTGTTCGCCACTATCAGTGCCAATTTCTTTTGGTCAAGTGTGACCTTCAATTGCTTGGCCACAATTTTCGTCAAATAAAAAGTTCTCTCTTTGACTTGTCTACTGTTGCCTACGTTGGCGTCACGCCCACGTGATATCCGGTGGAGTTACTTCCCAGTCAATATACCGTACACTCCATTCAAGCTGTGAATTTAACCCACGTCCTGAAAATGACACAAACACCCCTTATGAAAATTGAGCCAGCTGCAGACTGCAGGGCCTGCCCTCCGATTCAGACCCCTTTCATAGAAGACACGAGCATACGAGCTACGATGACGAAGCAAGCTCTGCCAATGACATATGTGCAACCTACACCCCTCCTGCTTCATTAGCCGAAGGAGCTGCCAAAATTTCGAAGGTCATTGTCCGAAAACCCTGAAAGCTGGTTAAAAGCACATGACCGAGTTGCAGTTTTCAATCATTGGAACAGTCAAGACAGGATCAGACATGCGTACTTTGCCCTTAAATACGCCACCGAAACGTGGTTCGAGAACCGAGAGTCAACCCTAACAGTCGGCGACGTTTCCTGAACCCCGTTTTTAGCCGTCTTCGCCAGCGTTGATGGCAAGAGAAGGCCTAACATCTTTTTTCTCCTGGAAACCCTGAGTTCAATTGCACAACGAATGCATCCTGCTCTTCACGGAAGAAATGGCAATACTCTTCCAACAGGCAGACCCCGAATTGCCTGTAGATAGGGTATTTGGTTTCTCACGCGAAGTGTCAAACAGGAACATTTTGTGGGGCTGATGCAGAACCCACCACACAGTGTACTAGAGTTTGTCTCGGAAACGACCACTATCGAGAAGACACCATTGCACAACCATCAGTACCATCGTCTTTTCACGCCGCAGTTCGCCGATACCCAAAAGCTCAGCTCAGCCGACCTGCGTGAAACGATCACAGTTATCGTACACGAAGGCCACGCTCACACTTGAAAAGTGAGAAGAAAACGAAAACGCCAGAGCAGCCGGAAAACCAGGACCATGTTCATACTCGTTCTGCCTCGTTCCGCCGCTGCTGCTGTCGCTACCTTGGCAAATATTTTCATTTTGCGTGCATTCTGAGAAGGGAAGTTTTAATCAAGTTATTGGCGTAAAGCAGTTAAATATAGCTGATCCCACGTACAGTTGGAATCAATGATATGCGAAGCACGAATGAGAAATGTTGATATGTCACTTTTAATGCAGCGCAACGTTACGAGGTGGAGGTAAACGATGCGGTATATGACTTCCGTGTCATGATTATCATGTTTGGATGGGTCGTTTACTTTCGTCATATATTCACGTCACGAGACACTAAATTTAGTATACGTGTAGCTAGCAAAACGGCCGTGAGCACGCTATGAGCGTGGTAAATTGTCATGTTCTTACGTGACATGCGTGCAGAATTATCATGTTTGCACTAGTCATATATTGCGCCATCCATTGAAGTCAAGTAACACAATATTTGGTATGTGTGGAGCAAGCAAAACGGCCACGAGCGCATCATGAAGGGCCCAATATACTGCAATAAAGCGTTGACGCTCGTGCACGCTGGACACAGAGACGCTACGTTAGCAGAACGCGAGCACTTTATAGTCTGACGCCAGGCGCGACTGGCGCGACCAGCATCGGTTGGCGTGGCCTGACGGCAACCGGCGCGAAATTCATGCCGACGCGTTACGCAGACAACACTGCGTCGCCCTCTATTCGTGACGGAGAGACGCTGGACGCGCTGGAACGCAAATGCACCCAAGCAACGCAGCACAGGGCCGCCTTCGAGTACATGGCAAAATCGGCCCCCGGCATCACAAAGCCGGCGTGACGCGGCGAAATGAACGCCGGCGAGCACGCACACCGCGTCACGTCGAAATGTATTGGCACATTGACTGTGGCATGTAGTCATGTTCTCACATGACACGCATTTCATGATTATCATGTTTGCAGCAGTCACATACCTTCGTCATCCATTGACACGTAATACCAAATTTAGCGTGAGTGAAGCTAGCGAGACAAGCACGAGCGCATCATGGGGGTGGCATGTAGTCATGTTGTGACATGATACGCATGTCGTGATTATGTTGGAATGTATCATTTACCTATGTCGTCCGTTCGCGTAACGTAGTACCATGTTTGTACATGTGAAGCTAGCGAAACGGCCGCGAGCGCATCATGAGCGTAGCATGTGGACATGTTGTTACGACACGCATCTCATGATTATCATAATTGCGCCAGTCACATATCTTTGTCAGCCATTCACGTACTGTAATACCAAATTTGGTACATGTGATGCTAGCGAAACAGCCGCCAGCGCGGGATGATTATGGCATATAGTCATGTTGTTACATGGCACGCATGTCATGATGTTCTTGTTATGGTTTGTTGCTTGTCTTCGCTAAAAAATCATGCCACACCAAATCTGTTTTGCAACATGCCATGCGAACAAAACCACTGCAAGAGCTCCAGGATCGTGAAATGTATATCATCACATTCACGACATACATCTCAGAATTTTCATGTTATGACTAGTCAAATATGTTTTCATACAGTCATGATATCTCATACCAAGAATGGTATCGATACCATTAGCGAAACGGCCTGAAGAGCTAAAAGTCGTAGGCGGCTTTAGATAATTAGATAGGTACGCTCAATGTCGCCGAAGTTTGCTCAGAAACGCTTCGCAATTAAAAAACAGCTCGCGCCTTTTCAAACATTGTTTCAGGAAATACGACAGCAGAAACCACACGAGCGAATGCACTGGCAGCGGCGGCGCGGTTTCAACCGACTGTACACAAAAGCGAAACGTGTTGGGGCATGCTGACTCACTGCCGCTGCACCGTCTACTTCCAGAGTTCTCGGCGATTGTAATTTAAGTCAGGCTCTCGATGAATGCGTGCTCGTTGAGGCCATCAAGCTTCGTCGGGCTGCACGGGTAGTTTGCGATTTGAGCCGATGTGAGCCACCACTGACGCCTGTGCCGCCATGTTCAATCTGTGGCCAGCTGGTTTGGTCACGTGGCTTGATCTAGCGCTGCCTTTGCTGTGAAACGAAAAACAGATGGCCATTCGCGTGGCGGGAAAATTGGGCTAGGAGTGATTATTGCGCGCCGACAGCGCGGCGTGGTTTTCCGGCCACTTGGGCAGCGAAACGAGCCAGTTTCTGGAGAGTTTTGCTGGCATCGTTCTCTTCAAGGTCAAGTGTGAGCGCACCCGAAGAGTCAAAGTTGGTGCACAGCCGCGGTTAGCAGTGGTCGCGCGAGCATTTGCAACTGGCGACCCAAAAGCGACTGGTGTTAACACTGGCAGAGGCTGCATGCAAGTGACTGGAAGTCGGAAAACCGGAGATTCACGTCCGGATCTCGTTGTCCGCGAGAACTTTGAAGGCCGGCACCGATCAGCTTATTGCCGTCCATTGAGTGAGTGGAGCAAACCGTGCGCACCACATTTATCGTTTCTGTCCGTTCTCACACTGCGTTCCGAGCAGCGCAAAGAGGTTCGATTCAAGCGAGAAAAAGAACTTTTCATGGCCCTGGTGTGCCGTGCTGTGGTGTCAGCGCTGGCAGAACAGAAGCCTCCAATGAGAAAAACATTGGCAGCATATCCACGGAGTGAATGATGGAGAGTGGAGCGAAGCCTTCTTCCGTCCATTCGTTCTTGCTTCCGTCTGTCAATGCGTCCGTCTGTGTGACCTTCTATGCATCTGTTCGTTCGTCCGTCCCTGCGTTCTTCGATGCATCTGCCCCTGCGTTCATTCATGCGTCCATCCATGCATCTGTGTGTGTGTCCGTTCGTCCATCCATTCAACACTTCAAGTACCACCATCTCGCTTCTTTTCATCCTATGTGCCCCCCCCCCGTCGTGGTCTAGTGGCTAAGATATTCAGCTGCTGACCCGCAGGTCCCGGGCTCAAATCCCGGCTGTGGTGGCTGCATTTCTAATGAAGACGGAAATGTTGTACGCCCGTGTACTCAGATTTGGGTGCACGTTAAAGAACCCCGAGTGGTCGAAATTACTGGAGCCCTCCACTACGGCATCTCTCATAATCATATGGTTAGTTTGGGATGGTAAACTCCACATATCAATCATCTTTTCATAATATATTCCCCACATAGAAGCACCATCATCCAGCGGACATTCCAATGACTAAACGAGAGGTGGCACACGCGCACTTTCTTACGGTTTGCGCTTTGGGTCTACTTCCCACCTTTAACCACTTCGAGTTCATGGTATATACTAATTCACTGTATTCATGGCACTGCGGCTCAGCGCTCGCTAGACCTTTCTAAAACTAAAGAGGTTACAGCCACCGAGTATAACCTAGCAATCCTTTCTTGTCAGATAGTGCTCAATGTACATGCCAGTGGCCACTAATGGGAATCGCAGCTTTCCCGTTAACTAAAAGCCGACTGCTCCTGTCTCTCATTCCCCATTAGCAGCCACTGGCTCGTACATTGAGCACTATATTTTACTGTTCAACAACGCACAGAAGAAATCTTTCACCGGCACCACCTTGACGGTTAAAATGTTACACTTGTTACATACTACAACCGCTACGAGGGACGAACGGTTGCCTCTATAAGGAGCTTCGCCCCTAAAGAGCTGGTGGTGGGTGTTACCGTCCCTCCACTCGCGAAAGTTGGCCAGCCATATAAACCGCTGCCTCCCGAGCTGCGCTGAGGTGATGAGGAGTATTTCCGAGGGTAGTACGTATTCACAAATTCTTCTAAATTTAACTTGACTTGACGCAGCCTCCAATGAAGAGCGAACGCGTCTCTAACGCAGTGTTTTTAGTCGGTGCTAAGGCATGAAGCACAAACGCGTTCCAAATGCGCTGAATTGAAGACAGTGGCAAGTCAAGTTGAAAAAAAAAACAATTATGAATACCGGGGAAGATTGTGCACAATCCACCTTCTCCTTACTTTGGCGGTGTTTAGCTTCTTGCGAATGCCACGACGTAAATTTGACACTTTGCTCGAGCTGCTGCGCACCGCCGTCTCTAATTAAAGTACTCCGTGGGGGCCATGGTGCCAGAGACCCAGAGGAACGCACTCACTTGCATCTGGCGAGAGGAGGCCAGCGCAACGAAAAAAATACAAGAAAACAAAAAGTTGAGCCTGCATATTGTAACGTGCTTGTCAAAACGAAAGACAATGGCAGTTGTGCATGTGCCATGAAGTACAATGAAATGGATGAAAAAGAACCTTCTTGCGCGTTCGAATAAAAGAACTGACCTGCTTTTGGTGTCTCAATCTGCGGCAAGACATCTGTTTTGACGTCATGGCACTGGTGCAGGTGCTGGAGCCTACAACCTGATGCAGGACAGTCTTGCTCAGTCCCGTTCACCTGGTTCAGAGACTAAGCCTCTCGTCACGACTCCAGTGCACCAATTCAGTCAGCGCCTATTAGGCCTAAGTCCGGAGTCCACACCTGTTCCGCCTTTTTCCAGCATGGCAGCTCCAACGACATCCACAGTTATCTCGCCATCGCAGACCACAGTTTCCTTGCAGGTGACTCTTGAACATTCTCGTGTTCCTGAAGTTTTCTGTTGGGAGGAGTACAAGAATGTCGAGGAATGGCTCGAACAGTTCGAACGGGTCGCTGTATCCAACCACTGGAGTATTTCACACTGGAAGAGAGCGCTCACACGTGGTATGAGAACCATGAGGCTACATTTCAATCTTGGGAAGATTTCCGTCGAAAGCTCCTCGCTACATTTTTGAACTCGGACTGACGGGATTGCGCCCTGCAACTGATTGAGGCCCGCGTGCAAAAGCCCATGAAACAGCCACCATGTACACAGAGGGTATGATTCGTCTGTTTTGCCGAGCTGACCCTGACATGCCCGAGGCGAAGAAGGTGCGTCACCTAATGCAGGGTGTTAAGGAACAAAAGTTTGCAGGCCTCGTACGAAATCCACCTACAACAGTAGATGAATTTATAAGAGAGGTGAATGTCATCGAGCGCACACTGCAACAACGATACCGAAACTCTGACCGCCTGCCGAACCACACGGCAGTAAGCGCTGCAGCTCAGAACACTGCCGTATGCGAACGTTCCCTGAGACAAATGATTAAGGAAATACTGCGTGAGGAACTTGGGGCCGTCTGCGTTCCTCCTACCCATCCGCCAGTCGCATGTGTTGCCGAAATCGTCCACCAGGAGTTGAGGCAAGCCATTACATCACCCGCGCCAAGCCCTGAGCCACATCCAGTGAGCTACGCTGATGTGGTCCGTCGCGCTCCACCGACTTTTGTGGCGACGCCCTTCCAGCCACGACCCGCTGTCGTACCTTGGTGGCAACGGGATTCTACGAGACAACCACCAGTTCACCGAACTGACTTATG
Organism: Rhipicephalus annulatus; assembly: GCA_013436015.1. Lineage (NCBI taxonomy): Eukaryota > Metazoa > Arthropoda > Arachnida > Ixodida > Ixodidae > Rhipicephalus > Rhipicephalus annulatus. Next base: position 105,305 of record WOVY01010990.1, read on the forward strand.
GCGCATGGCGGACCGTCGACCTATTTGCTTCCGCTGCAGAGAACCCGGTCAAATTACCCGCTAATCCATCATGGCGATTCCAGGTTCAGGAACTTTTTTCATCCCGCTTCTTTCCGCTCCGAAGAGCGTCGTGCCCACGATGCCGATCAACTATCACCTGGTCAAGCAACCGCACCGCGTCACTGGCGATCTTCTGCACCGCGTCGCTGGCGATCTTCTGCATATGATAGCGGAGAACATAGTCGCTCTTATGTTCACGCAAGGCATTTCCATCGCGAGGGGCGTCCTGGCGCTTGCTGGTGGACAGACAGAAGTGCTCCTCACAAACTTCAGCAACGAGAAAACCAGAAAAAAGGTAAAAGAAAAAGGAAAAAGGCGCGTGTTGCAATTAGTTACATAAACATGCAGGGTGGCAGAAAGAAGGCAAAATGGTTAGAGATTGAGGAGCAGTTAAACAAAGAACAGATAGGCGTGTATGCGGTTACAGAAACACACCTTAGAGACTTGGAAGAGCCACCACATATTGAAAATTATGTTTGGGAAGGGTGTAACAGGACCATATCGGAAAGGAAAGGTGGGGGTGTAGGAATGCTAATTCATCGCGGAGCCAAATGGGTTAGAGTGAAACAGACGTGTTCAGAGCACCTCTGGGTTCTGGGCACAGTAGGTGGAAAGGAAACGTGGCTAGGGGTAGCCTACTTGTGGACGGGGAATAACTGCAGAGAAAATAATCAGGAGATAGTGAATTGTATGAGTGCGGATATTAAGGAATTTGGTAATGGAGCCGAAATCATCCTTCTAGGGGACATGAATGCCCACATACATGACCTTGACGGATATTCAGACACCAATGGGAAGTTATTACTAGATCTTTGCGAGCAACATAGTCTGGAGATAGTTAACACGGGGCCTAAATGTGACGGCCAGATCACATGGGAAGTCGGAAACAAGCAATCAAGTATTGATTATTGTCTCATGACTGAAGGAATTTACCACAAACTGACAGAAATGAGGATAGACGAGGAAGGATTAACAGCTTGGGTAGTGATCATAAACGAATAACATTACAAATGGGATACGAAACTGAAAATATGAGCATGGAATCAAAGTCTGGCAGCTCGTGTTTAAATGACAAACAAATAATAAATATAGCCACAAGAGTCGAGGAGGAAGTAGGCGAAATACCAGGCAAGGACTGGGAGTATAGTGAGCTGTTACATCTAATGACGAAGGAGATAGGGAAAGAGAAGAAAACTGTTTGCTGGAAAGGAAAAAGGAAGCCGAAAAGTTGGTGGAACAAGGAAATCCGGGAGGCGATCGAGAAGCGACGCGAAGCATCACGGGAGCATAGAAAGGCAAAAAAGGAGAAGCGGCCGCAGGACGAAGTGAAAAAAATATGGGAAATATATTTAGAGAAAAAATCCCTTGTACAGAAATTGGTAGAGGCAAAAATTAAAGGTGAAAGTGAACGCTGGATGACAGAGATACACGAAAAAAAGGAGGCCGCGCCTAGGATTTTTTGGAGCCACATAAAGGCGCTAGGTAGGAAGTCTGTCACAACGCAACAACATATTCTAGATGAAGGAGGAAATCAATTGGAAGGGTACGAAGCGCTAGGTTACATCCAGAAGGTAACAGCCGAAGAGCGTCCAGGGGATCTCCCCGGTGAGTAAAAGTGTGGCGGAGAAAGCAACAGAGGAAGAGCTAGTACTTGATAATTTCAACTGGAAAAAGGCCGAAGGAAAAATTCCAAAGCGCACTGCCGCGGGTTTAGATGGGATTCCCGTTAGCCTCATTAACGAACTAGGACATAACACTAAAGAAGCATTTTTAAAAGCAGTAGAAAAAAGCTTAAAGGACGGACAAATACCGGACAGTTGGCGACAAAGTAGAATGAACTTAATCTATAAAGGCAAGGGAGAAAAGGACAAGATTCGCTCGTATAGACCACTAACCAATACATCGGTACTATACAGGTTGGCGATGCAAGCAGTAAAAATGAAAATAGAAACATGGGCCGAACATAACGATATTTTGGGAGAACTTCAGAACGGATTTCGAGTCGACAGGCGGTTAGACGATAACCTGTTTGTTCTCACTCAGTGTATAGAAATATCTAAAATAGAGAATAGGCCCTTGTACGTGGCTTTTCTAGACATCACTGGGGCATACGACAACGTTAATCAGGAAATTTTGTGAGATATATTGAAAGGAATGGGCATGGGCGACGACTGTATACAGCTTTTGAGGGAGATATACCGAGAAAATACAGTTTGCATAGAGTGGGAAGGAATGCGTAGCAAAGAGAACGTTGAGGTTAGCAAGGGTCTGAGACAGGGATGTCCTTTGTCGCCGCTGTTATTCATGCTGTACATGGTGAGTATGGAAAAAGCGCTAGAAGGTAGCAACATTGGTTTTAATCTGTCACACAAACAGGGTGGCATGATGATTGAGCAGAAGCTTCCAGGTTTATTTTATGCGGACGATATCGTCTTATTTGCGGACAGTCGAGATGATATACAGCAGCTGGCGAATATATGCGGAAGGGAAGGTGAAGCTCTTGGACTAGGATTCAGTGTAACGAAGTGTGGATTGATGGTATTCAATGATCCCTGTGATCAGACGGTGTCCATACAAGGCCAAGAAATACCGAGGGTAAGTGAATACAAGTACCTTGGAGTATGGGTAAATGAGAGTGATAGATACATGGAGGTACAGGAAAAAGCCTCGGCAGCAAAAGGAAAGAGGAATGCGGCAATAATGAAGCACAGAGCGTTGTGGGGATACAATAGGTATGAGGTTCTTCGAGGTCTGTGGAAGGGTGTAATGGTTCCAGGGCTTACTTTTGGGAACTCAGTGGTGTGCATGAGGGCAGAGGTGCAATCGGGAATGGACGTAAATCAAAGGACTGTGGGACGCCTCGCGTTGGGTGCTCACGGGAAGACGACAAACGAGGCTGTAAAGGGCGATATGGGGTGGGCAGGTTTTGAGGCGAGGGAAGCGCAGAGCAAAATAAGGTTCGAAGAAAGGCTAAGAAATATGAAGGAGAGTAGATGGGCAGAGAAGGTGTTCCGTTATTTGTATAGGAAGAGCGTGGACACACAGCGGAGAAAAAGAACTAGAAGACTCACTAGTAAATATACGGCTGGTATTGTAAGCCATATGTCAACAAAGAGCGTTAAGGGAAAAGTCAGGGAGGCGGAGAGGATTTACTGGATGGCAGCTATGGAGAAAAAACCGGCTTTGAGTAACTACCGAAAGGGCAAAAATGAAATAAGGAGGGAGGCATTTTACGATAATTCAAGGGGAAGCGCTTTACTGTTTGAAGCGAGATCGGGTTGCCTTAGAACGCGTAGTTATAAAGCAAGATTCAGTAAAGAAGAAGAACAATGCACATGCTGCGGGAAAGATAAGGAAACGGCGGAGCATGTTCTGATTGAATGTAGAGATATCCACCCAGGTGTACGTTTGGGCACGAGCCTACAGGAAGCCTTGGGTTTTAGGGACAACAATGGAAAGCTGAACACACCCGCGATTGAAATAAGTAAGAGACGGTTAGAGTATTGGTGGCAGAAAATTAGAGAGAAAGGACAAAAATAAATATTGGAAAAATAAAATATGGACAGTGTGCCGTAAATGGCAGAGAACTTAAGCTGAAAATTTACCTTTTTTTCCATTAAGATAGAATTTATCGAAGTAGAGGCATTAGGCCAACATCAAAAAAAAGGGTTTTTTTTTGTCGAGCCTGGTGGCATACTTGTCACCACCCCGTTATAAAGGGGACGCTCATAGCATCCATCCATCCATCCAACCTGCGCGTCACCGTGACTTCTCTCAGAGCTATGCGGACGTCACCAGAGGCCGTTCGCCTAGCCCGTGCCGGGGAAACTAACTGCTGCGACCATGGGGGGCAATGTTGCCAATTGTTGACACACTGAAATGTTCCCCTTTATCATCGCGAGAAGGTATGATGACAAGAACGACGAATACAACGACGAATACAATGACGAATACTAAAGCCGATGAAGATGTACGTGCTGATCTTAGCGTTCTCATTGACGGGCTTTAAGTTACAGCACTGGTCGACACTGGCGCCGACTTCTCAATCATGCGACAAGAGCTCGCCGATCGCCTTAGAAAGGTCAAAGGTCAAGACACCGTGGACAGTCCAGCACATAAGGAGTGCTGGTGGTCAGCTGAAGACTCCCACGGGTAAATGCACCACTCGAATTCGCATCGGGGATTCTAGCTTCGTGGCCACTTTCATCCTGTTGCTAGAGTGCTGTAAAGAGTTAATTTTGGGCATGGATTGTTTTCAAAATCTTGGCGCTGTCACCAACATCCCTCAACGTATGGTGACGTTTTGTGAACATCCTTATGCCGACAACAGCAGCGACGAACCACGTGGCTCTTTGCGAATAGCCGATGATGTGACACTTTCACCGAGATCCTGCTGCCTTGTGTCGGTGTCCTGAGGGTGACCTTGCTATAAAGATATGATAGCGGAGAACATAGTCGCTCTTATGTTCACGCAAGGCATTTCCATCGCGAGGGGCGTCCTGGCGCTTGCTGGTGGACAGACAGAAGTGCTCCTCACAAACTTCAGCAACGAGCGCCGTCAAATCCAGAAGGATATCACAAGTGCCTACAACGGCGATGCAGACCAAACCGGGGATTGTTTTTTTTTGCAACCAGATGACGCGACTGTCCCCACCTCGACAACTTTGTCGGCAGAGATCTGTTCCACGCTACCGCCCTATGATAGGAAGCGCCGGTTTGAACCTTTACACCAATTCGACGACTGCTTTTCGCGTACGTCAGAGTTCCAGCAAACACCATTGACCAAGCACCTCATCAATAATGAAGACAACACGCGACCGATTCGGCAGAACCCCTACCGTGTGGCTCCGAAAAAGCGCGAGGAGATTCAGAAGCAAGTACAAAAGATGCTCGTGGATGACGTCATACAACCTTCGAAAAGTCCTTGGGCGTGCCCCATGGTTGTGGTCAAGAAAAAAGACGACAGCTTGTGCTTCTGTATTGATCATCGCAAGTTGATTCAAGTCACGAAGAAAGACGTCTATCCAATTCCCCGCATAGACGATTCACTCGATCGGCTGCGTCATGCGCGCTATTTCTCTTCAATGGACCTCCGAAGCGGCTACTGGCAGATAGATGTCGATGAAAGAGATCGTGAAAAAATGGCATTTGTGATGCCCGATGGCCTATACGAATTGCTTCCTTTTGTGTTGTGCTCGGCGCCAGCCACTTTTCAGCGTCTCATGGGCACCGTACTATCAGGCCTGAAGTACGGTGTTCTTACCCCCTTCCCAATACTGTAGGAAAGCAAATCAGTTCAACCTTGTTAACCTTTCTGATTTTTCATCACCTTTGTTCTCTCTTTTTATTTTTTTCATTTCCTGTAGCTGTGTAGTTGAAAGAGGTATTATTAATGTGTATCAATAGTACCAATGCTTTATATAATAGTAGAGCACAGAAACACATTTCTTCCACACGTCTGTACTTATAATTTGCTGCTTGATAACTTGCTTGCTCGGTAACTTGAAAACTAATGACCAATAAGCTTGACATGAAATTTGCGATCTTCAACGCAGAGCTTTTGTGTAATGAACCATAAGGATTATGGGGCAACTGCGATTGGAACGGCATTGAGGACACTACTCTTTACTCTGTTCATGTCATTTTTTCTAGTTGTACGTGCTGGTACATATATTTAAGTCAAAGGTGGCGCGTCTAGTGTATAAACCACGTACACTTGCTACCTCAAACTGTGATCTTTGAGTTATACTCAATGTGGTCCTTTAGGCTGAATTCAGTGTGTGCAAGATAATTACGAAAAAGAGTTATGGAACGATGATGATAGGGACAGAAAATAGTCACGAATTTGTCTGATTGCACATTGCTGACAAAATATTTGTCTCACTTTGTGTTCCCCCACCAAGTCAAAAGAAAATCGAAGAACGCATGTTTGTCATGACACCTGAAGTGGGCAAACATGCGATAGAAGAACTGCTGTTTCAATCACTTGAAAACGTTCGCAGTTTGGGCTGTTCATATGGCAGATAAGGTGCAGACAGTGGTGAGTGAACTTAACTCCCAGAACAACCCAGTGTAGCAAACTGGCATTGCATCAGTTCAATATAGCAGGGAAGCAAAAAGTGATTGCCGGCAGATGCTTTGTATTGTTTGTCTGGCTCAGACCAATCATTATGCACTCTTGCATGGGCATGTGTGCAGGGTTGTCCCGTCAGGAGGGACGACCGATCATAATAGCACCCTCTTCCCTGTTATGACTGTGGAACGGTCTCATTCTCTGCATAAGATCAAATACTTGAATAAGATTTAGGGCTATCGTCTAATATTTTCCTCTTCTCGAGCAAGAGAAAATAGCTTGTAACACAATTTTTGTGGCAAATTATCAAAAGCCATCTTTAATAGCTGTAGAACCTAATGCAATAAATACGGGAAGTAATCCAATTCATGTATGGTGAAACAGCATGTAAATCGGCGTTACTAGGCTTAAAAGAGTATACGCGAATGTCATGTGGTGTCTGTAACGCGATTATGAACACCGTACTGTATAAGGAACTCTAAATGAATGAAGATAAATGAATGATCTTTATTGCACTCATATCTTATACAAAATAAGCACAAACCTAATGGTCTCGTAGCCAAAGGCTAGTGCGGGTCCCATCGGAAGTATACATGACTGAAACTGTGATAGTTCTCACTAAAAATATACAGAAGTAAACAATTCAAATTCGATATCATCATACAAGACGTAATGCTTATCTGCAAACAACAGTCACTTGAATTCGATTGAACATACAAAAAGGGAAAGTACCTATCTTGTAGTAAACACAAATATTTGGTGATTAGTGGTGTGCAGAACTGAAGAATGATACTTGAAGTTGCAAGAATCAATAGTTGTTCTCTTATCTGGCTTAATAAAGAGAACAGGGGTATTGAAACATCTTTCACAGAAAACATCTTTCAAAGAAAACACTAATTACATGAAGGGCAATATATATACACAATGAAAACTTACAACCTATAGTATCAGTCAACTCAAGCAGAGAAAATTGCTTCAAAGTAGTATTTTTTCAATGATCTGAAAAAATTCTGGCTATTTTTTATATAACGCGGTATGCCATACCAAACTTTCACTCCGGCATATTGTAGTAGACGATTGCTATAGGCGTTTTTTGTGGGCGGTATATTGAAGTTGTTAAAAGTTTGGTTCCTCGTTTGGCGTCGGCTAATACACAGTAATGAAATTGGGAATGGTTCATTGTTCCCAACGACACCGTTAATACATGTAGCTAATTTTAGTTCCCGCTTAAAATGAAATGGTAAGTTCTTTAACCTAAAAAAATGTGGTTTGCTATGTTCGTAGTAAGGTCAGAAAGTAATCGTACGTATAGCCCGTTTTGGCAGCCGTCGTATTGGCTCGAAATAAGAGTCATACGTCAAACCCCAGGACTCTACGCAGTACAGAAGATGGCAGTTAACTAAAGCAAAATACAAAATGCGCAAAATTGAAGTGTCAAAATATTCACGTGCTTGCAAAAGGACGTAACAAATCGAAGCTAGTTTCGAGCTGACTGCTTTTATTTGACTCTGCCAATTTAAGCAGCTGTCTAAAACAACACCAAGGTAAGTAAAAGAATCAGTACATTCCAGGGGGCAATTATTGATGTAGAGTTGTATATTATGTGGAGTAGGATTTGTACGGGAGTGTAATAACATAAATTTTGTTTTTTGGCATTGATGGTATGCCTGTTAGCTGTAAACCAATCGGCTAGCTTAACTAGTTCAGTATTCATCTGTTCTTCTATGTCTGACAGACTTTTGCCGGTGATAATTAGGGCAGTATCATCAGCAAACATAAGCATCTCGGCAGTTGTTAGTACTAGGGGCAAGTCATTTATGTATTGCAAGTAAAGTAACGGACCTAATACGGAACCTTGTGGCACACCTGTTTGAATGGACTATAGAGAAGAAGTAATGTTACTGATAATTACCATCTGTTGTCGACCTTGAAGGTAACTATGGAAGAAATTCGACATAGTGTTGCGACTACGTAATTTGTAAAGTAACATGTCATAGTCTACTGTGTAGAAGGCTTTTCTGAGGTCTAGAAAAACCAATGTGGCGAATTTGTTATCTAGGAGGGCAGTATTTAAAACTTGGCTTAGTGTGGACACTGCTGTACTTGTAGAGCGCATTGGGTGGAAGCCATGTTGGTGCGGATAACACATGATATTTTCTCAAAAAGGAAAGAATACGTTTCGAAATTATTTTTTGCGAAGATATTGTTAAATACACTCAGTACAGAGATCGGGCGGTAGCAAGAAGGATCGGACCTATCTCCCTCTGTGTAAACAGGGATGACTTTGACTATCATGAGTATTTATGGTTATTGACCGGCATATAATGAGTGTTTGAATAGGTTACATAATACTTCTCCAATTAAATCAATGTTCTCTTTTAAAACGTGCGCTAGAATTTCGTCATGACCCGGCGCTTTGCTAATTACTAGTTTACTCACAATAAGCAGAATTTATTTGATGTCTATGTTGTTTATAACGAAGCTATTTGATAAGGATGTTGGTTCATACAGCGCTTTGTTAGGAATAGGCAGCATTTTGGCTAACGAAGGACCACCATTTGTAAAATAAGTATTAAAGTCGTTGACAGTGTCCTCAGTGACATTGTCGGGTAGCGCTTTTTCAGCACGAGTAAGCCCGACTACTTCGTTTATTATTTGCCAAGTTTTGCGCGAATTACCGGAAGCTTGCTCAATAAGCTTCGAATAATAGGCTTTTTTGCAATTACGTGACATGGCTACCGATTTGTTACGTCAGATTTGGGTGCACGTTAAAGAACCCCAGGTGGTCTAAACTTCCGGAGCCCTCCACTACGGCGTCTCTCATAATCATATGGTGGTTTTGGGACGTTAAACACCACATATCAATCAATTACCGATTTGTTACGAGCAGTTTTATACTCATGTGAACAATTACTTCGTTCTTGAGTTGCATTTTTGTGCTGATTTTATTTGTGTTAATAAGCAAGAAGCAATTGTTTACTTTAACAATTTTAACCTATGAATTTGTGCTCTCCTGACCTTTTAGTTAACGGGATATATACTAAAATTGGTATGGCATAGCATGACTGTGCAGCTATTATAAATCTTCGATAATAACATGAACCTATGAAAGGTATGTCATGACTACCATGATTACCATACCGTGATATTGGTGTTCATGTGGTCATTTTCTTACCTTGATATATCGCAGAATTGGTATTGCATGACATGATTGCATGACTAACTTATGTGCAATTCATAACATGCAGATAATGACATACATATCATGTAAAGAATGATTTACATCACACGGTCTCATGAAGCTCCTGGCCATTTAAACAAATGAAATTAGGTCAAAATTAGCTTCACATGACATTTCTGTATAACGAACATACTGACAGGTGTTCGCATAAAATGAATGATGGCATGTTGTACACGACACGAAATACATGTTACTCTTATGGTGCACTCCCAGCCGTTTTGATAGCTTGACATATACCAAATTTGCTATTGCATGACGTGACTGTATAAAAAACATAAACGAGAGGGTGTTGCTTGAAGATCATAACATGCATTTTATGACTGCTTACCTGCTTGCTCACGTTGCACTAATGGCAGTTTCACTAGCTTGACATGTAGCAAATTTATATTGTGTGACATGACTTTCTGAGGAACGTGAATGACAAGCCCTAACATAGAAATCTTGATATGCATGAGGCGTGTGGTCTGAATGACATGACTGTCTTGGTGCACTTCGAGCCGTTTTGTTGATATGGCTTCGCAAGAGTACTGGATGAACATAAATCATTGGTCATGCATTGTACATACGATACAATAAGCTTTATTAACTTGGATTATACTAGATTGTACATGCATGTATACATGACAAACATATTCTAAAGAAAGCAGACTATTTGGCACAACATGGATGACTTCGTTTGTTTGCGTCGAAAACAAACAGGCGCTGTATGTATGCTGCAATTGCGTTGAATAACATCGAAACCCACAGTGTATGCGATTGATCTTCCAAATTTTAGAATTTTTATATATGCTATTGTTATTCCGCGTCTTCTTGATTGTTTATTAGCCGATTATGATTGTTTAAGGTTATATAATTCAGAAGTAAATATAGATTATAGATATTCCATAGGCAAGCTTGGGTACTGAAAATTGTCTTTTGCTCTACAAATGTTGTCCGCAAAACATACACACCCAGATGTTTTCCTTAGGTTGAACACCGTACTTTTTTGTGGCACCACATGGGTCTTTTCATTAGCAGATCCAAATTACATTCTTTTCATATCTGAAGGATTCGCTTTCCGTATGGTCCACGTGATTCATAAGTAGTTACTGGATCACCATATGGTCCGTCCGTATAACATAAAAATTTCCTGAAGTGCTTCTTTCTGCACTTCCTACAATATCTATAGGAACCATACCATAGCGTCCGTATAACGGTATGGTCTATGCAAGTAACTTCAACAGATACCCTTATGTATCATAAGCTGCTTTTCGCACTTTCTTACTACTTTCGTATGCATCCATATACTTCCATACGAATTCCGTAAATTTTATGCGAAAAGTACGTGGAGTTCGTATAATTTCCGCATAACGGCTTACGTTTTTTTTAGTAGCGGCATAGACGGTGTGCTGGGTGGACTCCTCAGCGCAAAGTAATTTTCGTCGATGTACCTGTATACTAGCTATTGGTAAATCGAAGTCGACGAGAAAGATTGAAAAAATACCGCATTTGTGACACCAGACGCCCTTTTCTAGTTTAGGATCATGCCATTTTGTTTTCTCTTGGCGCCTACCGTGCATCTTGCAATGCGTTATGGACACCGCGCTGGCTGCATTGAAGTGGTAGACTTGTCTCGTGTAGCAGGATGACGTCATCGTGTTTTCCTCCAACGTTGACGAGCAACTCCGTGGCCTTTAACTAGTACTTCAAGCTATCTGGACTCATGGACTCATGCTGAAGTGTAAAAAGCGCTGATCAGCGTGAGATAACTCTTATTCCTTTGACTTCATATCAGCCAGTCTGAAGTTGGCCCTGACCAACGCAAAACATCATCTGTTAGCGACTCCTTCATTGCCTCCAGCGTTGCACCTATGACAAGAAGTGAGCAAGCCGATTCCTCAGACATTGCGCCTATTACAGGCTTTTCGTCAAGGGCTTTTCACTGATCGTCAAAGCCACTAACTCACCTCACAAAAAGGGACGTTGAATTCAGGTCGACAACGGCCAAAGATGAAGCATTACAGGAATTTCAGTGGCACCTGCAGACACCACCGATATTTGCACATTTCGACAAATACGCCGAAACAGAAGTACACACCGATGCCAGCAGCGCAGGGCTCGGAATCGTCCAGGTGCAAGGAACCTATGACTTGGAAAGAATGATAAGTTATGCTAGCTCGTGGGTATCTAAGGCCAAGCACAACTATTCGACAATCGAAAACGAGTGCCTTGCCATCTTCTGGGCAGTGTTAAAGTTTAGTCCCTACCTCTATGTCAGACCATTCAAAGTTGCGAGTGAACACCTCGCCCTCTATTTGCTAGTTAACTTGAAAGATCTCTCTAGTGGTCTCAAAAATTGAAGCCTAATACCTAAAAAATTCCTGAAGGAAGCCCTTCAAAACACATTGCCTTTCTCGCGCCACTGCTGGCCCTCAATCACAGGATGACCAGGTAGATGAGTACTTTATGGGAACCATAATTTCCTGAGAATTCACCAAGAAACATCGACCCTACCTGGAACTAAAGGTCTAGTAAAGTAGCTCGAGGGCTGCACCAACATTGTTCCAAAAGTATCCAGGTGAAGTCTGGTTTCGTTTTTCTTGAACAACAACGTCCTTGTATAGAAGAACTTAGCTTCGGCCCGAGGCAGCTACGCTACCATTGTACCTTCGGCAATATGACTAAAATTCTTACAAGCCCTGTGCGACTACCTAACGGGTGACCACCTCGAGTTTGCCAGCATGCTCGAGAAGATACAAGAGGAATGCTACATCACTCGTTACGTGAGGAATTCCCGGGACTGTGAACGGTGAAAGACATCGCCGACTAAGCCAGCCGGACTTTTTCAGCCCATCAAGCCATCGCACCGACTGTCCCAGCAAAGTAGCATGTGTTTTTGCTGGGGCCGTTCCAAATGTTGAATTCCAGAAACGAATCAATTGTCGGTGCTACTGACTGCATCAAGACAAGGGCCCTGCCCGAAGGCAGTCCGGCCGAGGTAATAAAGGTCTTCGTCCAGAACATCACCATCACGCAGCTACTGAAGTCCTGAAGCATTTAAAACATGGTGGGCACGGTTAGCGCTGGCAACTACTGACAGTGTAATGGGCTATACTAACCGTGTAACTTGATAAAAAAGCCATGCCTCTGAAAAAAGATAGTCCCGATGCTTCAGCAAACGCGGAAGTAAAAAACAACAATTTGTACAAGCACTAAAAAAGCACGGCAACAACGACAAAAATGCAGTCCTTAGGCTCATTAACGCGCCTAAAACAGCTTGAGGCACACACATGGACATTTTCAGGTCGCCCACACCGCCGTCAAGAACAACCTCGTAGTGTAGTGTACCGAGACGTTGCACTACCCTCTATGTTCCGAAGTATCGTCGGAGAAGTCTTTACAGCAAAAGCTTTTATGAGATAACAACTCGGCTTACGTGCCATGGTAGCCGTTTGCCGCGGCCGCCACGACTGCTCTCCATAGCCACATCGCACGAAATTACAAAGCAAAACCTAACGTCAATGACACAGTGGGGCTCGAACCCGGGTCCAGTGTGTGCCAGCCCAGTATTTTTTTAAGTGAGCTGCGCCGAAGCATGGCACTTGTTGGAAAACTTGCTTTAGGCAGGCTTGATGTCGGGAAAGAAATCACGTTATTATGACTTACAAAGCGTTTTAAAACAGCGAAAGAACAATCTGTCCTCACACAGTGCGAATAGCGTAACAAGTGGGTCTTCCAAAGCTGCAACCCATTACGAAAGCTTCTTTTTGATCACCTATTAACTGTGGCGCTACCCATTTCAGGCATAATAACTCATCGTCGTCAGCCACTGCATAAAGAATTTGCACAAAGTGCTTTGCAAGTATTTAGCGGATACCACACTTCTCAGAAAAATGGCGAAAAAAAAGCAGAGAGAATGCCTGCCTTCTACAAAAAAGTCACAGCTCTGCCGCAAATGCGAAGCAATGAACCCAATAGCAACAAATTGGAAGGTCATGCACAGAATGTCGAGCAGATCGAAACGTGCCCCGCATTTCTCATGGTCAAATGATGTACAAAACGTACTCACAGGTACACAAATAAATGCAAATGGGCGTCTCAGTTGTTACTTCACCGTATCTAAAAAGCGTGCCCATTTCGCAAACGAAGGCTGTCCAACGACTGCAGTTACCTTTGTGCGCCCCGTAACTACAACAGAATCGTTCCAGTCAAGCCAAACGCCAGCCAAAACATGTGATCCTCTCCACCTGGAGTTAAGAGCACTCGAGAAAACGTCAACTCCCTCCCTTTCCGTAGGTCAAAGTACGCGTGAAAAATAATAGCCGTCATGCGCTCAATGCGCCATATTGCTCAGCAAGCTGAAAACAAGATAGTTTCCCTCCGAGATGCCTGCCAATAGCGGTAAGTGGCAGATATTGCCACAGAGACTATTTACATTATCTGATATTATCAATAATCAGCGTCCACAGTCTTGTACACACTCCTGCTTGTGACCGCTCGACTTATACCTCTTGTTCATGGGCACGAGTCAGTGTGGGTTCGAACTGCGAAGAAGAAAAAGGTGCGTTGTTGGATGAACAGTTTTTGTTTTAGAACTCTCTAGCGGACTCATCTGTTTTTATAGCCCATAAGTTTTTTGGCACAAGTTCGCCCATAATAAAGTAGTTTTCGGCGTTTCTTCTTTTGGACCGCTTACATTCTTGTGGAGGTGCGGGGTATGATTGGAAGCCCCCTTGGCGAAAGAGAATGAAGCCCCGATCCTCAACGATTGAAACCTGGTAAACTAACCCCGGTACACCAGTGTTCAAGCCGCCGCCTTCGAGGAGAGCCGCCTGAATACGTACCCCTACCCAGTGCTCCAGCAACGCAAGCAACGGCCACAGACAACGGAACGATGGCTTGCCAGATGACATCATCGGAACTTATTCTGTCCCTACCGTGCTTGCCTGAGCCCTTCCACGACGACACGTTCGAAGATGTAGAAGATTGGTTAGAACACTTGGAGCGGGTTTCAAACTCTAACGGCTGGGATGAAGCAGGGGAACTGCGTCCCGTGTACCAGGCATTGGAGGATGAAGCTAGGACGTGGTAGGAAAACCACGAAGTGTTCATACTGACAAGGGAAGAACTTCGACGACAAATAGTAACTACATATGCCAGCACCGGCCGTCAGGAGACGGCGCAGATTGCTCTACATTCCAGGAACCAGCGCACGAGCGAAAGCGTTGGCATTTTTGAGACGTTTATTGGCGGACGCTTGTCGACGATGCTTGACAGTGACAGTCAATGCGGGTACCGACTCTCTGCACGAGCTGCTCTTCTTCTTGCTAAAAAGGACAACCCACTAGAAGGCGCTGGAGAGGACGACCCACTGTTCGAAGGCTTCACCACAACTACCCCGTGTACGAAGAGGGAGCCGCCTGGCGACCTAGCAGCTGGTTACTATGAGCGGGTCGTGGTAGGCTTTGAGGCGCTCCACGTTGACAATGTCGCGCCCTCGACGGCGCATGTCCGAAGATGGTTCGATGGGTTCGATCAAGTAATTTACAGGGGAAGTGCGTTCGACGACACGGTAGGGGCCTTCGTATTTGGGCAATAGTTTTGAAGATAGGCCAGTTGAAGTGGTAGGGATCGAGAGCCAGACGAGCGCTCCAGGGAGGAACATGGGCGCAGTAGTGCTGGTGTCAGCGCGAATGCCTTTTTGCCGCTCTTTATCATGCGCTGTAAAAGTCCTTGCAAGCTCTCGACACTCTTCAGCAAGCTTGCCTGTAGCAGAAATAGGCGCCCACTCTGACGGATCTGGCTTGTACGGAAGTATAGTGTCGATGGTGTGCGACGGGTGCCTTCCATATAATAAAAAAGAAAGGTGAAAAGCCAGTAGTGCTCTGAGGGGCGGTGTTATATGCGTAGGTGACGAAGGGTAGAATGGAATCCAAATTTGTGTGATCGGCGGCGACGTACTTGGAGAGCATGTCGCCGAGCGTACGGTTGAAGCGTTCAGTGAGGCCATTCGTCTGCGGGTGGTAAACAGCAGTTTTACGATGAACAACGTTGCACTCTTTGAGAATGGCTTCGACGACTTCAGACAGGAAGACGCGGCCTCGATCACTGAGCAGTTCCTGAGGTGGACCGTGTCGCAGCATGAATCGTTGGAGCAGGAAGAAGGCCACATCGCTCGCTGTAGCCGCGGAGAGAGCGGCAGTTTCGGCGTTTCGCGTGAGGTGATCCACAGCAACAATGGCCCAGCGGTTACCGGCCGACGTTAGTGGAAGTGGCCCATACAAATCAATGCCAACGCGCCCAAACAGCCTGGCAGGGCAAGGTATGGGTTGCAGACCTACCGGCGACAGGTGCGTTGAAGTTTTGCGGCGCTGACATTCTATGCAGGAGCGAACGAATTTCTGCACATAGCGGTACATGCCGCGCCAAAAGTACCGTTGGCGAAAGCGCTGGTAAGTCTTCGATACGCCGGAGTGCGCACATTGCGGATCAGTATGAAAGAATTCGCATATGTCAGAGCGCAGACTGCCGGGTATGACTAGTAGCCACTGGCGGCCGTCAAAGCTGTAATTGCGTCGGTGGAGAAGGTCGTCGCGAACGGCGAAATTGTGGGCTTGACGACGCAACGCGCGAGTGGATGGAGTGGATGGGTAAGTCAGCAAGTCTATCAGTGAGGCAATCCATTGAACCTTGCGCTGTTCAGTAGCAACGGCATGAATGCTAATGGAAGAAACGGCAAGGTGAGACGCTGAGTCATGGGCATTGTCGTCAGGCAAGGGAGAGCGCGACAGGGCGTCGGCGTCAGCATGTTGCCTTCTGTTGCGGTACAGCACGCGGATGTCGTAGTCTCGCAGGCGAAGTTCCCACCGGGCGAGACAGCCTGAGGGATCTTTCAATGATGACAACCAGCATAGTGCGTGATGGTCGGTGACTACATCAAATGGGCGACCATATAAATAAGGTTGGAACTTGGTAAGGGCCCAGACGATTGCCAGACATTCTTTCTCAGTGACGGTGTAAATAGTCGAGGCTTTTGTAAGCGTACGGCTTGCATACGCCACGACATATTCCGGGAACCCTGGTTTGCGCTGCGCAAGGACAGCGCCAAGACCGACACCACTGGCGTCCGTGTGTACCTCTGTAGGGGCAGTAGGGTCGTAGTGGCGGAGTATGGGAGGCGACGTCAGTAAACGACGGAGCGTTGTGAATGCGTCGTCACACTGTGATGACCACGAATGGAGAGGCCCGTTACTACCGAGGAGCTTTGTCAGCGGCGATACGATAGACGCGAAGTTTCGGATGAAGCGCCGAAAGTAGGAACACAGTCCTAAGAAACTGCCCAGTTCCTTTATGGATGTCGGCTTGGGGAACTCGGTCACGGCCCGAAGCTTGGCTGGATCGGGGAGAATTCCGTCCTTGGACACGACGTAGCCGAGTATTGTCAACTGCCGAGCTGCAAATCGGCACTTCTTTAGGTTCAGTTGCAGACTGGCGTCACTCAGACACGTTAAAACATGCCGCAGGCGTTGAAGGTGCGTGGAGAAGTCCGGAGCGAAAACGACGACGTCATCGAGGTAGCACAGGCACGTGTGCCATTTCAGGTCACACAGAACGGTATCCATCATGCGCTCAAAGGTGGCAGGCGCATTGCACAGCCCAAACGGCATGACGTTGAATTCGTACAAGCCGTCGGGAGTGACGAAAGCGGTCTTCGGTCGAGCGTCCTCAGCCATAGGTACTTGCCAGTACCCTGAGCGCAAATCTATAGATGAAAAAAATTCGGCTCCTTGCAGGCTGTCAATCGCGTCATCCACACGCGGTAGTGGGTACACGTCCTTACGAGTGATCTTGTTGAGATGTCGGTAGTCCACACAGAACCGCACAGAACCGTCCTTCTTCGTGACGAGAACGACAGGAGATGCCCAGGGACTGTTAGAGGGTCGAATAACATCGCGGCGTAGCATGTCGTCTACTTGCTCGTTGATTACACGGCGTTCTGTGGGAGATGCGCAATATGGACGTTGCCGTAGTGGTGGTTGTGCGCCTGTGTCAATGCGATGCGTAACAGTGGATGTGCGGCCGAAAGAAGGTTGAGAGACATCGAAAGAAGAGCGGGATTCTTCCAACAGGGCCAGAAGCTGGGAGCGCTGGACTGGCGTAAGGTTGTCGGCAATGGAAGGACCAAATACATCAGCGGATGATGAAACAGATGTAGAAACAGCACTAAGCGTATTGGAACTTCGGCAGTGCGTGTCATCAGGTTGATCCATGACTTGTGCGTCTTCGATGGGTTCCACGCTGCCGAGACATTCCCCTCGCACCAACGTAACACTGTACGGGGATGGGTTCAGAACAAAAATAGTGGTGCTGCCGCGAGTTACTTGCACGGCCGCGAAAGGAACCAGCAAACCTTTTCTGGTGAAAACACGATGAATTGGTGAGATCAGTGCAGCGGTGTCTGAAAGACTTGCACAGTAGACCGACACCGCCGCGGACAAGTTTGCAGGCACTTGCGTGTCGTCCCTGACGAGTAATTTGCTTGCAGTAGATGGACTGTCGGCCGGCGTCAAAGAAAAGAATGGTGTCAGCTCTATTTCTGCTGGTGCGCCAGAAATGACGGCGTCGTGGCGGGAGAGAAAATCCCATCCTAGGATGACGTCGTGAGAGCATGAAGGAATTATGATGAATTCGACGGCATACATCACGTCCTGAATCATGAGGCGGGCTGTACACATCGCTGTAGGGTGAATGCTTTGGGCGCTGGCTGTACGGAGGGAGAGCCCGGAAAGTGGCGTGGTCACGTTGCGCAGTAATCGGCTAAGCTTTGCGTTCATCACGGATACGGCGGCTCCAGTATCTACAAGGGAAGATGCACGAACACCATCCACAAGCACGTCTATCACGTTCGATGGTCATACCTGAGGGCTTCCGCAGTTCGACAGCGTCGCAGTCCTTGCCTCGTGGACTGCGACGACTAGTTTTCCTGGTCACCCTCTAGTGGACGTGGCCGCATCGGCGACAGTGAGCGACGTCGCGGAGAATGTGAGCGGCGGGTAGATGGAGCGGGGCGGGACGACAGTGACGCAGGTGGCGGTTGGTCATAAAAGCGGCTCGATTGGCTGGGAAAATTGTAGGCGACTTGCGGTCGCTGCACACGATTGCAGTAGCGTGCTACGTGCCCGACGCAACCACAAGCAAAGCAGATGGGGCGATTGTCCGCAGTGCGCCATCGGTTCGCGGGTCCCATCCATGTCGAAGAACGCGATGGGCGAGCCGGCTGCTGATATAACTGCATAGTGGGCGGCACACGGGGCACGTGGATGACATCAGTATATGTAGGCGGCACAGTTTCTCCGAAGGCCTGGGGTCTGGCGATGGTTTCGGTGTAACCAAGAGGGCCAGTCACAGGAATCGGTGGGGGTGGCCTGGCGACAACTTGGGCGTAACTGAGTGGTGTAGATACTGGAGGCGGCTGGTGATATTCTGGAACGACCTCCGCGATTTCCTGCTGAATGGCTCGGCGGAGGGGAGGCAGAAGTGTGCTTGATGACTGTTCAGCACGTTGCGGGGAAGCAAAGGCCAGTAAAGAGACCTGTCGGGCAACTTCCTCACGCACGAATGACTTGATTTCAGCAAGCAAGGCGGTGTGGTCAGGAAGTGTTGACAAGGCCGAAAGATCAGCGTCACGTGAGGGTGGTCGACGGGTCATCGAGCGCTGCCGTCGCAGCTCCTCGTAACTTTGGCAAAGTGTAATGATCTCTGCCACAGTACGAGGGTTCTTGGCCAGGAGCATGGTGAAGGCATCGTCGGCGATGCCTTTTAGAACATGGGTAATTCTGTCGGCCTCTTACATGCTCGCGTCCACTTTCTTGCACAAGTCAAGGATGTCCTCTATGTAGCTTGTGAAGGACTCACCGGTCTGCTGTGCTCGTTCTCGTAACCGCTGTTCGGCTTGGAGCTCACGAACGGCAGGACGGCCGAACACGTCGACGACGGCGGTTTTAAAAGCAGACCAAGTGGAGAAATCGGATGCGTGGTTGTTGTACCACATGCCGGCCACACCCGCGAAGTAGAAAACCAGGTTGGCGAGTTCACCTGCCTCGTCCCAATGATTGGGGACGCTGACGCGTTCGTACATAGGCAAGCCAGTCCTCGACGTCGGTGCCATCCGCGCCGGTGAAGACAGGAGGGTCGCGGATGCGGGGAACACCGGAACATGGCGTCGGCACAGGAGGAAGCGTTTGCTGTGCGGCGTCTTGGTGCATGGTAGAAGGCACGGTGCGGGATCGTAGCTCCAGGGGCATCAAATGCTAACCGAAGGTGTTAGAAGGGCACAGCACTCTCCACCAAATTGTTGAGACGTTTATTGGCGGACGCTTGTCGACGATGCTTGACAGTGACAGTCAATGCGGGTACCGACTCTCTGCACGAGCTGCTCTTTTTCTTGCTAAAAAGGGCAACCCACTAGAAGGCGCTGGAGAGGACGACCCACTGTTCGAAGGCTTCACCACAGCATGTTTATTGAGGACATGTCCCACCTTTTCAAACGCGCTGACCCGAACATGACAGAAGAGCAAAAGCTGCGTCACTTGATGCGAATTGTCAAACAGTAGGTATTTGCTGGTTTGGTACACAACTCACCTCGTACAGTTGCCGAATTCCACACTGAAGCCACCTCCATAAAGCGCGAATTGCAGCAGTGCTCCAGTCACTACAGTCATGATATGATTAGTGTTCCTGCGGATGTCCTCTCAGCAAACCTGGGCAGCAGCAGCTAAGAATTGAGGGAAAAGGTGCAATTCATTGTGAAGGAAGAGCTCCAGAAGCTGCTGACCTCACAAGTTGCAACGCCAGTTTCATCTCTCACTACCCTGATCAGAGGTGAAGTTGGCCACGCCATTCTACAAGCGGAACCCGAGGCGCAACCTGTTCGACTTGAGCAGAAATTGCAGGAACACCATGTACAGACCTACGCCGATGCTGTGCGCCAGCCCGCCACGCATGCTGTTTCGTTTGCAGCTCCCAGTGACTACCGACCGGCTTCGCATGGCTCAAACTATCCAGCAAATTCAAGGCCACGGAAAAGCGGCGTGTAGCACACACCCGACCGGACGCCGCTCTGTTTTCACTGCGGCGAAGCTGGATACCTCTACAGAATGTGCCCATAACCACGAGTTGGTCTCTGTGGGTTTTACTGCAAACGTACCATGCCCCCGAAAGGTGAAAAGCCTGCTGAAATCAAATTTTACTTGTCCGGCCACCTGTTTCCAACTGCTAGTTTCCAGCATCAGCCTACGTCATCAGCGTCTGCTCGTTATCGATCAACAAGCTCTCGACAATTAAGTTGAGAGTCCTTCAACTTCAACACACCGTAGTTCAAGCAGTCCCCATCAGGAAAACTGAAGCCAGGAACCTCTGGAGGCAAGGTCGCTGATGTCCGACCAACTGAACATCCTCCTCGAGGTCCCAGTGCAGCGACGACGAGCGGAACACTACAACTAGGTTAGCTAAAGACTAAATTTTTTCAGACTTACGCGTTACCCTAGATGGGTGTCAGTTTAAGGTTTTAGTTGACACAGGTGCTGATTATTCGTTTGTCAGTTACGCTGCCGCAAAGACCCAAGGAAAGTTCTGACGCCTTAAAGGGGACCCCAGATACGCACGGCTGGGGGTCATCTCAATACACCTCTGGGAAGATGTACCGCAAGAATCGGAATTGAAGACGCTACTTACGTTGCTGACTTTGTCGTATTTCCGGAATGCTCAAGAGATTCGATACTCGGAAGGAATTTTCCGCTAGAACACGGAGCTATATTCAACCTGCAGAATTCTAGTGCCTCACTTTCGACGAAACTGGCCATAGACACAAATGAGCCAGAGTACACTGCATTACGTGCTATAAATTATGATGTTACCGTGCCGCCTCGATGCAGCGTAATATTCAGCGCAAGAAATGAAGCATTCGTTGATTTTGAAGCTATAGCGGATGCAAACGTCGAACTATTGCTCAAGAAAGGCATTTGTGTATCTCGATGCATTGTTCGATTACATAGTGGATGTGCCGATGTATAGCTCACGAATTTCGGAAATGAAATTCAGCATGTTGCAAAGGACACTGCTATTGCCTTCCTGCACGGTTTGAAGCAGTGACGGACTTGCGTGGTCTAGTGTCAGGGCTGCCTGCTTCGGAACCTGTACCCGATGTCGGGGCAAGAGTTTGCAATTAGCCAAAATCCATCACCAGCCGAAAAGAAAATTATTCAAGACCTCATAAGAGACTTCGCTGGATGTTTCTCTACCTCGTCAAAAGTACGGCGGACCAAGGTTGTAAAACACTGAATAATCACAGATAAAGCTACAAGGCCAGTACACCAACATCCGTACAGGTTATCACCGAAAGAACGAGATATCATTAAAAGTCAAGTGAAAGAGATGCTGGAGGACGATGTAATACAGCCATCGAATAGTCTGTGGGCGTCGCCTGTGGTCCTTGTGAGTAAAAAGGGCTACACGCTGAGATTCTGCGTTGATTACAGAAAGCTGAACAGCGTGAGCAAGCGGGATATTTACCCTTTGCCACGTATTGATGATACGATGGATCGGCTATGGCGGGAGGTATTTCTCTTCATTTTGATTTAAAAAGCGGTTATTGGCAAATTTAAGTGGATGAAAGGGACTGTAAAAAAACTGCTTCCGTAATCCTGGGTGGTCTATATGAGTCGAAAGCACTCCCAGTCGGCCTCTGTTGTGCGCCCGCAACATTCCAGCGCACGATGGACAGAGTTTTTCAGGCCTCAAATGGCAGTCGTGCTTAGTCTATGTGGACGACGTTGTGGTGTTTTCAGCAACGTTTGAACAGCATGTAGAGCGACTATACGTTCGGTACTTCATGCTATCGATTCAGCCGGCTTGACATATAAACCGGAAGAATGCCAGTTTAGATTTGAGAAGCTTCGGTTCCTCGGTGAAGTAATCAGTGCTCAAGGTGTTTGCCCAGTCCCGGACAAGACTGTGGCAGTGGGGCTGTTTCCAAAGCCAAAAGACAAGAAGGAGGTATGCCGATTTTCGGGTTGATGTGCTCATCATTGACGGTTTGTGAAAAATTTCGCCAGAATTGCTGAACCTCTAACAACCCTCACGAAATAGGACGTGCCATTTATTTGGTGCACTAAACAACGCAGTTTTTTCAACGAACTAAAGAAAGGTTTGCAAGCCCCACCTATTCTGGCCCACTTCAACAAAACCCCGGATACAGAAGTTCATACAAATGCCAGCAATCTGGCCTAGATGCGGTCCTGGTGCAATGGAAAATTAGTGAAGAGAAAGTGATAGCATATGCTAGCCGCACCCTCTCAAAAGTGAAAAAACAACAACTCTGCGATCGAAAAAGAATCATATGGATGATCATCAAATTCAGGCCATACCTTTACGGCAGGCCTCTCCGTGCCGTAAGCGACCGCCGCCCACATTGTTGGCTGGTGAGCTAAAAGACCCGTCGGGACGGCTTGCGACTTGGAGTCCGTGGCTCCAAGAATATGAATTTACGGTCGTATAGAGGTCTGGCAGAAAGCTTGATGATGCTGACTGGTTATCACGTTCACCAGTCGACTCGACCATTTCAGAAGAAGAGGGCTTCCCACTCCTTTGTGTGATAAAAAATTGGCAGCATATCCACGGAGCGAATATTGAAGAGTGGGGTGGAGCATTCGTCCGTCCATTTGTTCTTGCTTCCGTCAGTCCATGCGTCCGTCTGTGTGACCGTTCATGCGTCCATCTGCCCGTCTGTGCGCGCGTCTGTTCGTGCAACGCTGCGTTCGACCATGCATCCGCCCCTGCGTCCATTCATGCGTCTGTCTTTGCATCTGTCTGTGTTTTCAATTGTCCATCTATTCAACACTCCAAGTACCACCATCTCGCAATTTTTCATCATATATTCCCCCTATAGAAGCACCGTCATCCAGCGGAAATTCCAAGGACTAAACGACAGGTGTCACACGCACACTTTCTTACGGCTTGCGCTTCGACTCTACTTCCCACCTTTAACCACCTATAGTTAATGGTATATACTAGTTCACCATAATAATGGTACTGCAGCCCAACGCTCGCTAAACCTTTCTAAAAGTAAGGAGGTTACACCCAGCGAGTGTAACGTAGCAACCCTTTCTTCTCAGATACTGCTCAATGTACATGCCAATGGCTGCTAATGGGGATCGCAGCGTGCGCGTTAACTAAAAGCGAATTCTCCTTCTCTCATTCCCCATTAACCATCATTGTCATGTACATTGAACACATTTTTTTATTGTTGAACAGCGCACAGAAGATATCTCTCACCGGCACCACCTTGGAGGTCAAAATGTTACACTTGTTACACACTACAACGGCTACGAGGGATGAACGGGGGCCGCTATAAGGAGCTTCGCCCCTAAAACCTCAGAAATCGCCGACCATCAACGGGCTGACATGTAACTGCTCTGATTAATAAAGTATCTTGGGGAGCAGGACAAACAAGTCTCTCGCGCAATTAACAGAGGGTTATCCTCATTGTGCCTCGGGGATAATGCACTTTACAAGAGGAATTTCGAATACAAAAAGGTGAAGTTCTTTTTCGTTGTACCACCAGCCATGAGGCACGAAGTCTTAGAAGCCTGTCATGATGAACCGTTTGTGGGTCACTTCATCAGAAATACTACTCATCAAAAATAAATCTTTATCAGAAATAAATTCATCACAAATATTACTGACCCAGGTTGCTAGCGTCCGTGAAGCATTCCGTCAAGACATGTCGCGAGTGGCAAAGGTGCAAAACACCACACGTCAAGACGGCCGGCTTTCTTCATCTTATAGAGCGTCCTGTGATTCCATTTCAACAGGTTGGAATGTACCTCCTACGAACGTTTCCAATTTCAGCATCAGAAGTAAGGGGGATAATAGTTGCTTTTGACTACTTCCCACGACATGCTGAAACCGACTGCCTTGAGCGAGGAACGACAACGGAAGTCGCAAACTTTTCGTTCAGAATATTGTACTTCACCATGGAGCCCCACTCGTAGTGTATGCCGATCGAGGAGCAGCGTTCGCCGCTGATTTGATGCAGTGCCTAATGACAATGACTAACACCAGTCATAGGAAGACCACTGCATACCATCCCCAAATCAACGAGTTGACAGAACACCTGAAGCATACCATCGCTGACATGCTGTCGATGTACGTTGACATTGAGCATAAACTGTGGGATGAAATCTTGATATACGCAACCTTTGCCTACAATACGGCCGTGCAGGAGACCGTGCGCGTCACACCATTTCAGCTGGTCTACGGTCACACTGTCACTACGACACTCGATGCCATCTGAAGTTGACGACTTTCTGGTCACGACACCGACTACATCCACAGCAAAAAAGGACGCAAGCTGTTACAACCTGCGCCGCAGAAAAGTTCAGTACAACCCAGGCGAGTGAGTGTGCATATGTATACCGATCCGATACCGCGGTCTATCAGAACAGCTCTTTTATCAATAATTTGGCCCCTATAAGGTTCTCCGTAGAATTAGTGACCCAAACTACCAAGTCATCGCCGATGGACACATCCGTTCAAAGCGGCAAAACAGCGCAGAAGTCACACACGTCGTTCGTATGAAGCTCTATTATGAGAGGCAATGAAAGAGCTCCCTTTTTTGTGTGCCTTTCTTGATCGCGCATCGGGACGACGCATATTTCTAAGGGGGACTAAAGCCACAGACTAATTACACTATCTGATATTATGAAGAATCAGCATCCACAGTCTTGTGCACACTCCTACTTGTGGCCGAACGATTTATGCCTTGTTCACGGGCACGAGTCAGTGTGAATTGGAGCTGCGAAGAAGAAGAAGGCGCGTTGGTGCATGAGAAATTTCTTGTTTTGGAACTACTCTATGGACTCTTCCATTTTTCTTGCCCATAAATTTAAGGGCAAAATTTCGCCCTTAATAAACTAGTTTTTGTGTTTCTTTTTTGACATGTTACAACATAAATAGCTTGCCGTTTGAACCTTCAAAGGGGTACCCTTCGGTGGCTCAGGTCATTCCACTTTCGACTTCAGTGGGAGATGGACGCGTGATGCCTCGCTCCGTGTGAGGTGCTTCGGCGGCCGCTGCTGGCCGCGGTGTTAGGTTTCTTTCTGCACCATCGGAATACCAGTTTTTGTTGCCCACATTGCCTTCGGGTGACAGTAAGGAACAGTGGGTATTTCTGCATGGTGATTTGGAAAAAAAAAGACCATACCGGTTGGAAGACTTTCGGGCTCCGTTAGAAGAAGTGGGACTCATCAAGGCGATCGCTTGCATTGGAGCCTTCTAGATAAATCACATCTGGCTGGTGAAAATGCGAAGCAAGGCTGGCAAAGGTGCATTACTTAAAACGGGTTGACTCCAAGTCAAGGGGGGCTTCTGTGCTATCATCAACTCTATACAACATGATTTCACCGTGGAAATCTACTGGGTTGACTTTGCCGTCTGAAATGAGAGCATTCGACAAGCCTTTACTGACTATGGTGAATTTCTGATGGTTTCGAACGACAACTAAACCGTTGCGGGCTTTGAACACGCGACATCAACGACGGCGGTGGTGTGACTGAAACTGCACGAAGGCGCGGTGCTAAAGGCTTACCGCACCTTTTTAAGTTTGGAGGGGGCACCGTTCTTCTTTTCGCCCCGAGGCAGGCACCGCTTCGCCAAAGGTGTCACATGCAAGGTCATATAACTTGACACTGCCAGACTTCCCGCTGTGGTGTATGCTGAGCGTTTGGACATGAAAGTCAAGATTGCGTCAGGAGATATGCCAGAGTTATAAAGACCGCGCTGCCAACAGACGACACCTACGATAATCTAATGGACGCCAAGGAGGCTGAGAAGTTGGCCCCTGGCAGCAATGCCATTGTACCAGACGCCATGGTTCAGGCAACTGTAGAAGAGACAGCCGCCGCGCCAACGCAAAGTGGCAAAGACTGAACGAAGGAATCAGGGGAGTGGGCCGCAACAGGAGGCCAGCGGCACATTCAAGAAACGATCGAGGAAAACATGGGTACCAGTGGCGAGATCGCTACACCAGAAGCCAGTGCAAAGTCTCCGGAAGCGATCATGGGACGCGGCAAGCGTAACTGAGTGGAAAGCACAAAGGCCACGTAAAACGCCCGGAATGTCTGTGGGATTGCGTCACGGGCGCTAAGAGTAAAAATATGCCCTCGAAACCAGGTCGGCGTCATCATCACCGGTCGAGGTTCGAGACGCGGAAGACCCAGGTTTTCCCACTGCACGGTATACAAGACACGGTAAGCGCAGTATTGTAGGTTCATCCTTGTCATCAACACGGATAGCATGACTGCGCCTTTACGCATTGGTACTCTGAATGTACGTACCGCTGAATTTACGCATTGGTACACTAAATGGCCCTAGAAGGTTGTACGTATACTGCTAAATTAAGCGAAGAAAGCGTTGGTTTGCTTAGAGATAGCCTTAACAAGTACTTTTTTCATGACGTAGCTCTGTTTGCGAAGAGTGGCAGTTGCGAACACTTCACACATCTTCAAGGTTAGAGTCACGCACGACTAGATCGAGCATTTGTTTGTTCTGAGAGAGTACCTTTATGTCACAGCTATGAAGTGTATGCTGTTTTTTCCAAAGATCATTGCTTAATCTCGTTTGAGATAGGTCGAAAGTGCGATAAAAAAGGGTTGTATGGGAAACATGAAAACTGAATACTGAAATAATTACGGACGGAGGGTTTGTAGACAAGACAAAGAAGGAGATTGAAAACTTTCTCAAAAACGCAGAAAGGAGTTCCATGGAAAGATGGGAATTATTTGGGGAAAGTATAAAAATAAAGACAATAGAGTGTGCTTGTTGCATGCAGTATTAAGCTCGAAAACAGGAACGCGAGCTACGGGCAAATCTAAATGATTTGGTGAAAAGTTAAGCAGATAACCCGATCAACTGCAGGTTGTCAGAAACAAAAGTTCATGTCTTGAAGAGGATAAATATAAAGGCACAATTAAACGAGCAAGACCTGAAAGATACCTCGTCGGTGAAGCCCCGCCAAAACCAGCCTTGTAAGATGAAAAGGCGCATGCGCGTGCTCACAACATGCTAGAGATAGAAATGAATGGTAAAATATTGAGAGAACATAAAGATGTCATGAAACATTTTGACAGCTACTATCAAGACTTGTTTGCTTATCGCGAACGAAAGAATGCGGGCTCTGTAGATGAGTTCTTGAAAGAAATGCCATCACTTATTGCTGAGGATACAAATTTATCGGAAATGTCTATTATTATGGAAAAAATTGAAAAGGCTATCGATGATCTTGGCATGAGCAAACTACCTGGTCCAGATGGCATTCATGCCGCCTTTTACAAGGCGTTCAAGGACAATATGGCGGCTGCATTGCATGAGGTTTTTCAGAGTCTTTAGATAGCGGAACACTGCCTCCATCGTGTAATCGTTCGCACACTGTGCTGATTCCTAAAGTGAAAGATCAACATGTTTTACGCAAAGTGACAGGATACAGGCTAATCACGCAAACAAACGCAGTTTATAAGGTGTTTATGAAAGTTCTGGCTAGGAGGTTGCAAGGAGTTATATACAAGCTGGTCGGGCCACGTCAGACTTGAGGCATCAAGCGTAGGGGGCATATTCATGATTATTCATGCCGCCAGCAGCGTTTTGGAGTATTGTGACGCTGCGCTTCCAAAAGTGCCCATGTTATAAATTGATCTAACCAAGGCTTTGAACATGGTTCCACACAATATACCCTTCACGCTAGCTGATTACGTTGGTCGTGGTACGACAATATGAAAAGGTATTAGATTGGCAGACAAAAGTTCAACCACATATTTAATTGTAAATGGAGAACTCTCACAGCACATGCAGGGGAGTCCTTCAAGTCCTTTGCTTTTCGCTCTATTTTTGTAACCGCTGTGTCAGAAAGAGATTCACCATGCACGGATTAATGGTATCAGGTTTCAGTCATATGAAGTGCGTGTTTTGGCACAGGCCGACGATATTGCCTTTTTCGCTGTTGATAGAGAGAGTGTCACTTCGTTATTAGAAATCACTCAATTGTTTTGTGACAAGAGTGGAAGTTTAATGAACAAAGAGAAAAGCATTGGTTTATGGGTGGTAAATTATGGATGGTTTATGGATGGTAAACCCAGTTCCTTTGGAAATATTCAGTGGCTCATGACACCTAGTCGTTACCTAGGGGTACCATTGGACAGCTATTAAGACAGTAGTTTTGGCTTGAAAAGGCTGAAAAACTGTGCGCGAGAGCCGAAGGATGGGGTGGTCGTGCCTTATTAATTTTTCTCGGTAAGCTGCATGTAACATGTTTCTGGTTGCTAACTTATGTACTTTTTGCAAGGACTTAGTTGTGCGCGTAAAAGCATTCGTATTGTTACGTTGTCACCACGTTGTCTTCTTATTCCTTTCGGGTGCCATTTCAGCTGTGCCGAAGCGAAGGTTCTATACAAGTATCAGTATAATTCATGGGATATTCATCACGTTCATTTGAAGCTCTACAAGGGAGCGAGCATCTAGGACTAACTTGTTTCGGCGTGTTAAGAAAGGAGGGCTGTCTTTGTTCCATCTGTTTCTTAACCAAGTTATATCACGTTTCCTGCGGATAAGAGACCAGAGATACTCTTTTTTTTATGTTCTTCATTTAAAACAACACCATTACACCACAGGCCTGACTTCTTAGTATCTTCAGACAGGGGAGAACGACACACCTTGTCACCGTTCCTGCGCGAAGTTGTGTTCTCATATCGTTCTTAAGGGCACGGTTTTCTATAGTTTACCTAACTAATGTGAAAAGAAAGTGCCTTATGAAAGAATCGATACAGAATGTTTTTCCTGTGACCCTTAATTGTTCAAAGTATAAAAATCTAATAGACATGACGCACTAAAGATAGTGAAAGACATGTGTACACCACCCAATGTTTAAACTTTCTTTTTCACACTTCATACGGAAACCTTGCCAGTAAAAACGTGGCTTGAAGAGAGAGGGATGTATGTACTATCGGAAAGCAGCTGTCTCCTGTGTAACAAACCTCAGACCATTGTACATGTGTTTATAGATTGTAATGCTATTTTCTTTTGCAAAATTTTACAGAGGACTTTAAAAAAGATTTACCTCTTACTCCATATAGAATCCGTTTTTTTGCCTTGTGATAGTTCTGTCCTAAGTTTGGACGTTATATTTTCCTTTGGTATTCATTCGGTATCGCGTAGCATGAGTATGCTATCGTAAAGACACTGTGATGTGAGAGTTCCATCTGTTAATGAGTGTTTTGTGGAAGCTGCTATAAAAATGCGAGACGTGTAAAGACTACGGACTCTTTTGAAGATGTAATATTTCTGCTTGATGCGTTATCACACATGAAACACATGTGATGGTGATTGTCAGATTAGCTTGATCTGTAGTCAAGAAGGCAACAAAAAAACCCTTGGGTGGCTTAGTAGTGAACGCCTCGCATTCACGGCGCAGAGGTCCCACGTTCGATTCCGCACGCCGGAGTCTTTCTATGGCTTTTTTTCTTTCTTGTGTTTTCAGATATATAGATATGCATACATATACGGTGCATGACGCGTACGCCGGAAGCGAATCAAGTCAAGGGTGTCCATATCATTGCTATCACAAAAAATTAATAATATTGCTGATTAGGCAAATGTGCTAGCAGTATTTACCCTATCAGTGTTTAGAAAAGGCTCTGAAATGCCGCTCTTCAAGCTTTCGCTGTGACTGCGCTGCACCTTACGCGCAGGCCTGTCGGTTTTTACTGAGTCCGCGTCGGCGTTAGACGTAAATTCTCAAACGCAGTCACCGGGTACACGCAGCCTCGTCGAAGATGGTATCAGTGTCTGTTGGTGGTCTGCTGATCTTCATGCAAAGACGGGTGAGTTGACGAGCTTCTCGAGCACGCTGAAGCTAGGTAGTGATGTCGACGTTTTCTTCTTTAGCGTTGTCTGGAAGCATAGTGTTCAAATTTATTGCCTGGCTCCTTCAATGGACCAGCTTGTACGGCGTGTGTGGTACGTTGTTATGCGGCGGTGGCTTGTCTGACTGTATGTCAGGATTGCCTGAGTCAGGTCATCAGTAAGCTTTGTATCTTTGTCGGGCATAAAAAATTTTGCGGTGCCGCTTCGAAGGACTAGGTTCTCAACAAAATTTTGGCTACCCCTGCGGCACTGCTTCTCAGCAGGGTTCTTGTTTTGCTGTAGTGGTTGATGTAGTCAGTAGCTACGAAGGTTCGCTTATATCCGCAAGTAGATGTCGGGAATGGCCCCTGGAGGCCCATCTCCATCTTCTGAAACACTCTTTGTGGAAGGTCGATTGGCAAAAAAAAACTTATTGGTAGGGTGGTATGTTCTGCCTCTGGCAGTGTTGACATGTCCTCACGTTACAAGTGACGGTGGTAAGGCTGGGCCAGTAGTACCTTCGTCATATCCTTGCGAGCATGTGGGGAAACACCAAGGTGTCCTGCCATTGGTTCGCCATGCAGGGCTTGGAGGAATTCTGGCCGTAAAGCTCAAGGCACAACAAGTAGGTACTTGCCTTGAAGAGATGAGAACTTCTTCATTTGAAGAAGGCTGTAGTGCAGCAAGAACGACGCAAGTGCCGCTTTAATGCCTTCGGAACAACCGCGATCGTGCCCCCGAAGTATTTTACTAGGCCCCTCAGGCCCGGGTTCAATCGCACTCGTTCGGCAAAGTGTCGGTAAGTTGTTATCGTTCCCTGGAAGCAGTAATAAAGTGCGTTGTCGGGCGGTGGCGAGTCAACGGGGGCACAATACGCGCAGTCGTTATCAGATTGCTTTTGGCGGGCTTTTAAACGACGCTTACGTCATATTCTTGAAGTCTCAGGCTCCATTGTGCATGTGGTCCTGAAGGGTCGTTTAAGGTAGCTCGCGAAACAAGGCGTGATGGTCCCTCAAAACATTGACGGACCTGCCATAGAGGTAAGGGGGAAACTTCGACGTAGCCATATAATGGCAAGGCACTCTTGTGAAATAATTGGCTTCTGCGTTGGATAGCAACCGGCTAGCTAGCTAATAGCTCTTTCCAGTCTGTCAATCCTCTGCACAAGAACGGTGCCAAGTGCTACAGTGGGTATGTCGGTGTATATTTCTGGGTCGGCAAATTCGTTGAAGTGTGCGAGAAACGGAGGCGTCTGTAGGCGTCGTTTTATGTTGAATTCCAACAGCAGATTGTCAGCGCAGGGCCGGATTGCGAATATAGCACGCAGATCCAAGCGGGATCGATCTCACTAAATCTGCAAATGAAACGCGCGCGTCTCAACGGGATCTGTTGGTGAGTGGAAATTCTAAGTAGAAATTCCAATCGGGAGATTTTGGCGGACTGAGAATTCTCGCTCCACGGAGCAATCTGTGATCTGTGGTTGCTCTTAACCTGCCATTGCAACGCACAATTGAAACTCCCAATCCGCCATTGGAATGTGATTGCTTTGCTTAGGGCAGAAAAACTTTATCTGGATCTGCCATTGGAATTTACCATTAGTTCCAGAAATTTCTCCTCCATCAGCGTTTCGCACTTAAACTTTGCGCCACTCTTGGTAAGGTTAGTGAGTAGCTCAGAAATGAAGGTGAAGTTTTCATGAATCGCCTGTCGCAGGCACACAGGACAAGAAATCAGCGTGCTGCCTACATGTCGGTGAGCGCTGAGGAGATGGCAATGATGGCTGTTCTCTGCAGATCGAAACGAGCTGCAGACCTGCTAATCATGTGCCCAATGAAAAAGAGCTTATCATACGTGCATCGGCACTTTTCTTGCTTCAGAATTAGCCCAGAGGTCTCGATAGCTTGTTACAAGGCGCCTGAGATGCTCGTCAAAGATAGAGGATGACACAACGACGACGTCTATGTACATAAGTCAAGTCGCCACTTCACTCCTGCTAGTACTGTATTCGTAACACGTGGGAACGTCACAGGCGCCGTGCAAATACCAAAGCCCCGTCATGGTGGTCTAGTGGCTTAGGTACTCAGCTGTTTACTGGCAGATCGCGGGGTGGAATTCCAGCTGCAGCGGCTACATTTTCTGCACAGGTGAAAATGCTGTAGGCTGGTGTGCTCAAATTTGGGTGCATAATAAGGAACCTTAGGTGGTCGAAATTTCTCGAGCCCTCCACATCGGCGTCTCTGGTTATTATGTGGTGGTTTCGAGACGTCCAACCTAACATATCAATTGAGCGAATACACAAGGGTATGAATTTGAACTAGAAGAGGCGATTTGGTGCTCTAAGTGCAGTTTCACTTGGTCTCTCGGTGACTTTGATGGACCTCAAGACTTGCTATTGGCAAATCAAAGAAAAGTAATTCATTTCAACTGTACGTGGGAGAGAGTACACGTCCATAGAGATTTTCCTCAGGCGGTAATAATTGACGCAGAGACATAAGTTTTCGTCCTTATTTTTTAATATCAGAACAAGGAACACCCAGGAGTTCTTGGGGGGCTAGATGATGTAATGGTATAGCACTTCGTCAAGTTGCCTCTTTGCGGCCTCATGTTCTTCTGTTGAAATCCTGTACTGACTCTGACAGAGTGGTCTCGGTCTTCTCTGTCAAGATGCAATGTTTCGCGACTGGTGTCTGCCGAATTCCGATAACGACAAAAAGCAATACCTGTATAACAGGAGCAGGGTCTTCCGCTGTTCTTGCTTTTGCTTCGGAAGGCGCAGATTCCCGTCGAAAGTTCAGGAAGGGGCTTTGTTCCTCGGGGCTGGTTTAGCAGAGTCATTGAGGGCGAAAGCACTTGCGCCTTTCGCCAGTTCCTTGATGTATGCGGCCGTCGTGCCTGTATTTACGCGCTTTTACTCGTTGCATCAATTCAGGAGCATACCTGTTGCTTTGCCATCCCACAACTCGTTGATTCCTCTTGCGACGCAAATATCGCGGGTGACCAACAGATGCTCACAGCTTTCACCGATGCTTTCGAGGTCTGCTGATTTCGGAGTGCCGACTAAATAATT
This sequence comes from Rhipicephalus annulatus, assembly GCA_013436015.1. NCBI lineage: Eukaryota > Metazoa > Arthropoda > Arachnida > Ixodida > Ixodidae > Rhipicephalus > Rhipicephalus annulatus. The sequence goes on from WOVY01010990.1 coordinate 138,674, forward strand.
ACGCTGGATTGAGGTGGCATGGGGACTTGTTCTTCGAGCCCATTTAAAGCTACTTCTCAGGTGGCGTGCGCGGTGGTAGTGCTTCTTCCGTGGATAGTGTTACCGACTGTGTTGTCACGTCGATGACTGCATCATGGTGCTTTAAGAAGTCCATACCAAGCACGACAGCTCCCGAGCAATGCTGTGGGACTACGGAGCTTTCGGGATAAATCCGGCTCCTAATGATCACGATGGCTGTGCAGAGTTCTGCCTTAATTACAAGGTGATCTCCAGCTGTGCATATTTCGCCGCTTTCCCACGCCATCTTAACATATTTTGCTTCGCGGCGAACGACCCACTGCTGACCGAACAGTCAGCTCCAGTATTGACAATAGTGGTCACGTTGTAGCCTCAGAGAAATCGTCAAGATCACTAGTTCGTTGAAGTTGAAGTTGAAATTTATCTCACCACAACGATACACCGTGATTTACACAAACAAGAAACAATTGTGGCATGGAAAGTAGGAAAAAAGCTGCGCTATAGCAGCTTGACTAGCCCCACCTCCCATTTGTACAAGGCAACAGAAACAATGGCACACCAAACTCCATACGGTGCTTACGTATGATTGAAAGAAAAAAGAAAAGAAAATAACATTCTAGTGGTTGTTTATGAAGTACAGAATAGATGCACACATGGGTGTTCACAAACAAACAATTATTGGAAAAAAGGCAACCAAAATAAGACGCTATAACAGAAAAGGGTACACTTAAAATTTCATGCATTTACAAGTACTGGGTGCAATTTTTCTGGGTTTATAGCTTCTTATACAAACAGGTTTAATATATCACTACTTGAAAGTAGACGCAATTGCTGTTCTGTGAGCTTGAACTTATTTAGTATATGGGGAACAGAGTGCCTTAGCATTTGGAGTCCGTAATTTGTTCGCGGTCGGGGGATGTGCGAGTGTTCAGAACTAAGCATCGGACGCAACAAAATTTTCGGCTGTAAATGTGCTAAGCCTCTCAGGTTTGTGCAATTCTTTCGAATTTCAGACCTCAAAGACAACAACAAGTTATGTTCATATGCAACACAAAATTTTAAAACTTTAAACTTGACAAATAAATGGGATGTGTGTTCTCTGTAACCTATATTTGCAACAGCCCGTAAAGCGCTTTTTTGAAGTGTATACAACTTTTGTTTTGATGTTTCAGTTCCAGAAGCCCATACCAACTGACAATAGCGTAGATGAGAACAAAAAAGCGTATTGAAGATAAGAAGTTTCTGGGGGAGCGGTAGAAACGACTGACACCTTCTCAGCGCGCCAAGGGCTTTTCTTAGCTTAATACACAATTGTTCAGTATGAGACTTCCAGAACATATGTTGATGAAAGATGACGCCCAAAGTTTTGACAGTCTCTGAAAGTTCGATATTGAAATTATTTAGCATCAGTTTTTGTGTGTACGTACATGTCATTCCTTTCGCACGGAAAAGAACGGCCTTGGTTTTAGAGCTGTTGATCTGTAACGAATTTTGGCAGAACCATTTCGAAAAATTGACTAACGTTTTATTAGCTGCTTTTATCAAATCGTCTATATTTGTTCCCGTAAAGAATGAGCTTGTATCATCTGCATAAATAATGTAAGTTATTGAGTGATCCACATTTACAATATCATTGATATAAAGGTTAAATAGAAGAGGTCCAAATATGCTTCCCTGTGGTACACCGCGTTTGATTTTTTTGGGCATAGATGTTTGCCTATTTATAGACACACACTGGTACCGATCACTAAGATAGCTTTCTATTAAATCGAGCGCGATGCCTCTAATCCCGTAATAAAACAATTTTTCTAACAAGGTTTGGTGATCAATTCTGTCGAACGCCTTCGAAAAGTCTATGAATACGCCTAATGTTAGCTTTCTTGCTTCAATGTTGCCCAGTATCAACTCTTTTTGATGCAACAGCGCTGTCTCCGTCGATACGCCAGACCTGAACCCATATTGTGCTGTTGTAATCACAGAATGCGAGTCCAAAAATTTATACATTCTAGTGAAAATGATTTTTTCTAGAGCCTTTGAAATATAGGTAACACCGATATTGGCCGGTAATTACTCATTTCAGTTTTGTCACCACCTTTATAAATCACTGCAACTTTGCCATTTTTCATCCGCTTAGGGAACATGCCTGTGCTTAAAACAATATTATAAATATGCGTCAGGCAGGGTGATAATAAATCAATAACAAAGATAACCGGTTCCATTTTATGCCGTCAATGTCCTCACTTTTGCTTTTTTGAAGTTTCATGAAAACGTTGTTTACCTCAGTTTGCTCCGTAGGGTCAATAAATATTGAGGGGGCTATAGGTGTTGGCATGTAACTTAATGCATTTCAGTCGTAAGTACTTTCTGACAAAGAAGTAAAGTACCCATTGAATTTATTGGCTAATGCTTTTCCTTTAAATATATGATTATCAATTGTAATTTCGTCGACACCAGGCGTCCTATTACTTGAAAATATAATTGTGTTTAGTTTTTCCACATTTGCTTGACATCTACAATACCGTTAAAAATAGTATGGTAATAGTCGCGTTTGGCTTGCCTTAAGTTTTTGAAAGACTGTTTCTGTAGGCCCTAAACGCTTTCAGTGCATTCAAATCGCGATTTTTCAAGAACACCTGGGACAGTCTGTTTTTCGTACGTATCATTTTCAATATACTTAACCTTACCCAAGGCTTACGTGCGCGGTCTGGCTTAGTTATTTCTTTGTACGGAAAGTGTTTTTTATATACCGATGAAAAAAGTTTCTATGAAATGGTCATATGCAGTATCAGCCGTAGAGCACGCAAAAAACTGCGTTCCAGCTTGTTCTGGCGAGTTCATCTCGGAACTGCGACAGTGTAACCGCGTTGATGTCTTGATATATTATATTTACAGTGAATTTTTTTGCCGTATTATACGTATCAGTTACTAAATAGATAGGCAGGTGGTCGCTAAGTGTCACATTAATGGTACCAGAAAATATGTCATTAATTGCAAGGTTAGTAATAAAAGGTCGATAAGAGTTCACTAGTTGCAGTGATACGTGTGGGGGTGGTTATTACATTAAACAAAAAATGGGAATCGAGAATCGCAGATAATTCGCCCTGTTTAGGAGGTTTTTGTCAGCATATCAATGTTTAGGTCACATCCTAAAATTAAGAGTATTGGTTTACGTTTACAAACGAGAAAATAGCCTCTAGAAACGTGAAAAATTCGCTCAAGTTACCATCAGGTGGCCTATACACGATAGCAAATACAAAATTGTCGCATTTTGTACAAATTACCTCAATATCCGTTGTGGACCAAGAAAAGTCATCGAGGAGGTCATAGGTAAATCCCAGTTTTGTGAGCATGCATACGCCGCCTCCCCTTTTCAATTTCCTATTCAAAGAAACGCACTGTGGTCATCTAAATCTATGCTATCAAGATCAGAGTACCACGTCTCAGTCAGCATAATAACCGAGAAGAAAAATCCGAACTTGTTTATAAAAATGCAAAGGTCATCATATTTTTGGCGTAATGACTGCATGTTCATATGTAAAAAAGTTAAGGGTGATTTACACTTTTCAACAATATCCGACTTGAGTGTGGTTGGACTAATACAAGATAAAGTCATTGGTGATTATTATGGGTCAATATAGAAGTGCTGTCAGTTTGCAGACAAGTAGTGACATACTTCCAAAAAGAGAAAACAGACAACAAAAAATATCACTGCGCCTACAGATTTCATAAACAAGGGCAGAAAAACGCAGCCAAGTTGTTTCCCAAACTCATGTCGCTATACAGGCATAAACGCAAACAATCCAGTAAATAGCAAAAGCGGCAACTACAAACCAGTACTCCCAAAATTAAAGCACACAAGACAAAAAAAAATAAAAAAGCAGGCAACAAATATCGGAAAGAGAACAAATGTGTGGCGAACAGCGCATGCGCATATGGCCTTTGCTCCGGGTAGACTGTCGCAACATATACAACTATGTGTCTCCTTAACACATATGAACGGCATGATAAGATACGCCATAGCACCACAAAGGGCTCCTTCAAAGCTTGGAACATTGGTCTTATTTTCCAGCTTCATAAGGGGTTGACCATTTTAGCAACGTCCCCACTGCATGAAATCTTTATTTTTGGAGCGTTGTCCATGCGCCGTGCGAAAATTTTGCCATTTTGCACCCAAACGTATTTCCAACCAGTTTCGCGTTTGCGTGCAGTAGCCTGACCAAGTAGACGTTTCAGCTCTGGGCATAGGTGCTCGTTAACAAAGAACGGCTCCTCCGAGTCAAAGCCTACGTCAGAGCACTTGAGCCCGGCAGCACGCGCATTCTCGAGGAAACAGTCCCTCTTCTGCCTCCGTGCGAACTGAACTACTACGTTCTTTTTTGTTAGATTGGAGGTTGGTACTCTGTGCACCGACTCAAAATCGGCTTCCTCAAGTGGTACACCTACTTTCTCGCCAATTTTGATCACTGTATCTATAAGGTTTTCAGTGGCGTTGTACGGGATACCTTTGAGCTCCACATTTGCATTACTAGAATACGGCTCAAGGTGTAGCAGCCTACTCTCATGATCTTTCACCTTTGGAACAAGATCAGCGCACGTGGCCTCTAGCATAGCGTTGGTCACCTTGAGCTTTACACTTTCAGCCTTTACTTCTTCACAATCAGTATTTAAGGAAGCTACAGAGGACTTAATTTCCCTCAGCTCAATGCGAAAGTCTCGCTCGAGTGCTTCCTTGAAGCCTTTAAATTCAGCCCGTAATTCACGCTTAAGTTCCTCGAAAAGTGCTCTTATCTCTTTCGCCATCTCAATGAGTCAATACAGACAACAGAACACTTGTGGCAGCACCAGCAGCAGCAAAACGAAACAGGCTTGCGTTGCACCTATGTCGCCCTGTCGGATCACGGCTGCGTCGGTTTACTGAGCTGTTACTATAGGCTGCAATCTGGTCTTCCGGCCACGACGCTTCCACCTCAGGTCTCAGTCCTGCTTGCAGCGTGTCACTATTTCTTCGTGGCCTCTTTGACAGCATCAAGGGAGTATTTTAGGTAGTTCGTCATTCATCAACGGCACATCTGCCGATTGGTGCGCTTAGTTTTTGTATTAAAGGCTTGGTCATCAGCCTCAAGATGGGCCGGTGTACTGCATGCGATGCGGGGACATGCAGCAGCCGGGCGAGGGCAAACGAGATGATCCTTACGGTGTCCGCTGAGCTCCGGCAAGAGAGCCAGCGATCTCGTGCGGCCTATCAACTGGCTCTGGAGCTAGCGCATCAATGGCAAACACTGCGCAGTCCATGTGATGGTACTGACATAATAGTTAGGTGTGGCCAGCTTCTCTGCAGTCGTAGTACAGAGGTTGGTGGTCAGGCACGCAACACATCTATTTTCTTCGTAGTGTTGCGCGGGCCGGTGAGTGGATGATATGGGTAGTAGTGCAAAGGGTGTCTGGTGGCGGAGCTGGGCCAGTGCGGCCACTTGACTTGGGCGTAAAAGGAAAGCGTAGCGCCGGGCTGCGGCAGCGTAGCCCATGGCATGTTACTGTAGATGTTCATGGGTGCAGATCAACCGGTGCATTTCTTCGTGAACAATGTCAACGTTAGAGTCCACGTGTCACTGTGATGGGGTAAGAGCTTGCGAATTCCCTGTCATACGACCACTCGCATTGTTTCATGCAGGTCGTCAGAGTCAAAAGCATCAAAAGCTGGGCCGTCTTGCATCTTTCATCGACTGTAGTGGCCGTTTAAGATGCCAGTGTCTTTAGATCTCTGATGCTTCCGTCAGAATTCCTGGATGGTCCCTGGGGGTTTTTATTTCAGTTGAGCGAAGAAATCTTGATCGACCCCTCGCGTGCAAAAATGAACATGCTCATTTTGGGCATGTCAGGGTGAGAGTGGCGAAACAGTCGCGTCATTTTTTCGGTGAAGATGGTCACAAATTTATTTCAGCGTTCTATCCTCGTCCTGATACTGAGTTTTACAGTCGTATTTTAGTGCGTGCTAATCGTCATAGTTCTAGCAAAAAGGGGCCTTTACAGTTTTAAAGGTTGCGGTCTGTCTTTAAAGAAAGCCTACTGTCATATTTCTTCAAAATAATTTTTGTGATAGGTTGGCATTTTTTTAATTCGCACGGCGCGCTCTGTTTTGATACTTGTCTTTGTGAACATTTTTCAAAGTACTTATTGTATGAGCATGTATTTCTTTAAGAAGAACAGCTTCAATCTCAAAATAAAAAAGTTAACCACGACTAAACGAAATAAAGGACCAACAAAAGATAGAAACGTTACGCCACCTAAGTCAACTGCATTTTCACAGAAATAAGAGAAGGCCGGAAAGTTTTCTGAAATTAAAGGTCTGTCCTGGGGCCACAGCAAGTGATGCACGTGGAAGCTTCACCACATTCCATTGCGTCCTTTTGATGAAATTTTCTTTTCCCTTCTTCTGCTCACAGGCCAGCATTGTCCAGGTCAAAACTACGTCTCAGCGCAGTTCGCATTCCTGTCTTTTGCAAAAAAAAACAGCAAAAAGTGCTGCCACAATCACGACAGCACAACTGAAAGAAAAAAAATGCAGCACCAGGATAGTAATTTTTCCCTTCAGCAACGCAGAATATACAGCTGAATTTTCGAAAGGGTGCCTTCTCCTTTCTTCCTTTCCTTCACTACAATGTCACACCTAGTGTTTGTACGGGGCGGCCCCTTAAGGACCGTTCCCACCCTCCCTGTAAATAACATCTGTAAATAAATGTTTTTAGCAGCAGCAGCAGCAGCAGCCTCTGTCTTAGAATGTTAAGCTGGGCTGTCATGTGCGTCACCTCGCTAACCCCCCTTTCCTCAAAAACGTTGAGTGCTGCACGACTCGTTCTGCCAAGCAACTCCTCTTATTTATTTTTTTAATTCCTCGTTTCTAGTAATGTAAGTTTGTTTCAGCCTTCTCCTTATTTCTGTTGAGAGCACCACGTCCCGCGAAGAGTCCAGTATACTTTCATATTAATATCTCAGACGCCACCAATCCAACCAAAATAACGTTTCTACAAGTATGAGTGCATGTATGCGTTCTAAAAGTCTGTTCCAAACACAATGCCCTCCCTCAATTCCCTACATTTTTAAAGAACTAACAGTGATTTCAGTTATTCAAGTTTTATTAGTTGAGCTTACATATTAAAATATTTTTACGCAGTGGTAGACCTCAACCTGGCCCTTATTGATATGGAAAACGGACAAATGTTACCGTTTATATCTACTGGGAAGACCTAAGATATCTTTTGACCAGTTAGGCTCACCTATGACAAATATACAGTTTCATAGAATCAATCTAAAACTATATATTCTACTGTTGCATATCTAATCAGATCTTTATATATTACAGCTACTTGATTTAACTAGCCCAAGTTATCACGTCGTATATTCAGCACCAAAAGGACAAGTACAAGAAGGTGAACAACCACAAGTGCTTGTGATGTTCACTCTCTTTATCTCGTCTTTTTTGCCCTACACTTACGCTATAGTGAATAAGCACCAACACACTCACCTCTCCGTTTCGATTTACCGAATTTTTGCTAAGAAAAAAAGAGGTAGTGCAAACGACGCATTATTGAAATTTTGCTGAGTTTTCACTGACGTCTTTTTAGACCATCTTAATATTGATCACTTGATTGGTTTGTTAACACAACATTATCTAATCTTAGCTCTACCTGACAAGGATAACATAGGCAATTCAAAAAGAGCTGATCATTTTCTGCCGCACCAGCGACCATTGGTCTTAGTGAGCGAGCTGTCATTTCATTGGTTTTATTTGTACCAAAACTGTTACTGCAGGATGTCAGTGTACGAATAGTGCAGCGTTGGCAATAAACCACTATCACCCGCCCATCTCCTTATCACTAGTTAGCAAGACAGCCCCGATGTACTCAGCTGTTACTCGTGTCTCACGTGGTTTTAGACTATAAAAAGACCATGTATGAAAGAATCAAGAGTTCAGTCCGTGTTGCCACTACGTTGCGTCCCTTCAGTGGCGACGAGGATGGGATCGAGGCTGCCGGGATTTTACGAGGTAGCGAACAGCTGGGATGCCCATCGGGTGCGTCTCGAGGCCTACTATGAAGGCAATGATATCATGGACTCACCAAAGCGTAGGGCACTCTTGGTGCCTCACTCAGTGACAGCGTGGTTCGAGTCAATGCAGGGACGATGCCCGTCGATACCCATGAACAGCGTAATGTAGGAAGACGTCTAAAAGGTGTTGGAAGAACACTACAGGCCACAGGGGAACGAGACTGCGGCACGTCACGCATTTTTTGTGTGGAGGCAAGGAGACGAGACGGTCAAAGGTTTTGTCGCAGACTTGCAACGTCTAGCAAGACTGCAACTTCGGCAACTTTCTGGACCGAATGTTACGTGACCGGGCAGTGTGCGGCATACGAGATGATGAGGCCAGGCGGTTTCTGCTGACCCAAAGGAAACTGACTGTGCAGGAAGCTGAGGAATTCGCCATGTCGTCAAAAACAGCTGACCGTAACGTCCAGTCCATGAATTATGAAAACGGCGAGAACGACGCGCGTAACGTGCACCTGGTTCAAAGGCGTCGTAGCAACGGACAGAAAACAGGCAGCGGGTACGACACAGGCGCACCGCGTCAGTCGTGCTGGAGGTGCGGCTCTAACCACTCAGAACACGAATGTCAGCATGTCAGGAAGGTTTGCCACAAGTGCGGCACTAAAGGACACTTGGCTAGGATGTGCCAGCGCAGGCGCAGTGGCCGGCAAGGATTGTACGCGCTCAGAGAGCTTTCGGACAGAGAGGACATTAAGGAGGAAATGTTTTTAGCCCTATCTGCCGAGAACAACGTTGACCAGCCAGATACACGGCCCATCGAATGGAGCCTTGTCTGGGGCAGCAGGACACTGCGGATGCTGATTGACACGGGTTCATTAGTTAGCGTGGTTCCAGAAAAGCTCTTCAGGAAAACCGTAAGTGGTGGCCAAGACAAGAAAAAACTCCACTTTGGCTATCCTGCTTTCTCGGTCCTCTTCCAGTGGTCGGCAGAGTCGTCATGAACGTCGAATTCGACAAGACCCGAGTGGATAGTTCGCTCGCGGTAGTGGATTGTGACGGTCCACTACTGTGCAGCTGAAACAACATTCAGTCTTTCCGTGAAGCGGGCGTGTCATTTCTAAAAGAAAGGGCTCTTCCGTGTGGCTACGCACTGCAGGCGGGCGTTGACCTAAGAGGGCTGCTAGAAGAGTTCTCAGACTTATTTCAGGATCGGCTCGGCAGTTACAAAGGTCCACCTGTCAAGCTGTACAAGAAAGAAGGGGCCGTGCCTCGGTTTTGGAAGGCCCGCCCGGTGCCCTTGGTGCTTTGCAAAGCAATCTCAGCAGAAATCGACCACCTGGTGCAGCAAGGTGTCCTAACTCCATTGAGCATTTCCGAATGGGCTGCTCCCGTCATACAAGTGGTGAAGAAAAATAGAGACATCAGATTGTGTGGTAATTTTAAGCTCACTGAGCATCCGGCCACTCACCTGGAAGAATATTCTTTGCCTAAGGTGGGCGTTATTTTGCCGTGCTTTACGGGGGAGAAGTCTTCACTACACTGGATTTGAGCAATGCCCATAACCAGCTCCCGCTTGATGAAGAAGCGAAGACGATGACTGTCATCAACACGCACCAGGACTTGTACTCGTACGACCGACTAGCCTTCGGCATCTCGTCACCTCCCGCATTGTTCCAGCGGCGCATTGAGTCGTTGTTCCGGGACTTGCCAAGAGTACGTGTATACCTAGACGACATCATAATCGCCGAGAAAGAACGGGGCACTGCCACGCTTCGACAAGTTTTCCAGAGACTTCGTGACAATGGCCTCCAACTGAACAAAGCCAAATGTTGGTTCAGTGAGAAAGAAGGGCAGTTTCTGGGGCACATGATTGGTGGGACCGGCCTTCACCCACTGCGGGACAACCTCGAAGCCGTAACAGCTGCTCCAAGGCCAGCATCAGTAAACCAACTCAAGTCAATTCTGAGGCTCATAACCTATTACTCGAAATTTTTGCCGAATTCGGCCACGACCTTGGTTCTGCTCTATCGCTTCCTGGGCAAAGGACAATGTTGGCATTGAGAAAAAGAGCATTAAAGAGCGTTCGAAGGAGCGAAGCGCACCTTGTTAAACGCGAAACTTCTGGTTCACTACGATCCGCAGAAAGAGTTGCGGCTGGAGTGTGATGTTTCATCAGATGGCTTAGGAGCAGTAGTGTTGCATCGCATTGATGGCATGGATCACCCGATAGCTTTTCGTTCAAGAACGCTGACGTCAGCAGAACGCAATTATTCCCAAATAGAGAAAGAAGCGCTGGGGTTGGTGTGTGAAATTTGCAAATTCTGCGATTTCTTGCTGGGGAACCGTTTCACGCTGGTGACAGATCTTAAGATACTCACCGCACTTTTCCACCACAACAAGCCCATCCCGAAGATGGCGGCAGCTCGAATTCAGCGTGGGGCGCTTCTTCTATCACCTTACCAGTACAATCTAGAATACCGCAAGGGAACCCAAAACGGTAACGCGGATGCCCTCAGTCACTTGTTTTCGCCAGGAGACCATGAACGTGTAAGTCAAGAAGTGACAGAATACGTACTGTATACGCAGGGTCTGGACGCAAGTGCACTTCCGTCTAACCAAATCATTACTTTGACCCAGTAGGGCAGCACACTTCAGCAAATCCTGGAGTGGATCGAGCAGGCTGGCAATCACGTCTTACAGAGCAACAGCAGCATCTGCAACCGTACATCACGCGCCGACATGAACTCGTCGTGGGCCATAGCCTCGTTTACTGAGGTCATCGTGTGGTTGCGCCTGAGGCAGCTCGTTAGTGCCTACTAACGAGCTGCACGACATGCCCCCAGGTGTTGGCTCCATGAAGAGGCTCGCTCGCACGCTGCTCTGGTACCCAGGAATAGACAAAGATATTGAAAGGTTAGTGCAAAACTGTCCTCAGTGTGTGCAAGGGTAGTCCATGCTGGCGGCGCAAGTGCCATCACCTTGGTCTAAGACAGGGAAGCGGTGGTATTGAGTTCACATAGATTTTGCCGGTCCTCTTATTGGGTACCTAATTTTTGTCCTAGTTGACGCGGAAACAAAGTGGATAAAAGCAATGCCGCTAAAAACAGCAACCACAGACACAACTATTCACTAGCTTAGGAAAATATTTGCTCGTTTTGGTATCCCACAGAATGTGGTTTATGACAACAGCCCCCAGTTTTCGAGTGCGGTGGTGGCAGAGTTCATGCATGAAAATGGCATACGCCATGTCCGGATGGCACCGTACCACCCTCAATGAATAGGACTAGCGAAGTGAGCGCTGCGAACAATAAAAGAGGGCCTCAAGAAAAACAAACATGGCACATTGCAAGAAACATTGTCTCGTCTTCTGTTCCGTTACAGATCTACACCTCTCGAGAGTGGCAAATCACCAGCTCAACTGCTGCTGGGATTTGAGCCCCGGACAAGGTTTTCCACCGACTTTTCAGCAAGGAGTGCCTGCAGAGGCCGAGGCTACCCGAGAACGACCTTTGTCGGTCACAACGCCACCCCTTTTCGCACCCGGAAAGCCCATCTAGTCTTGCCAATTTCAACGAGGGCAGAAATGGCTGCCAGAGACAGTATTAGCAACGGACGGCAAACGTATGGTGAAAGTGGAGACCCCCCCCCCCCTGAGGACCCAGCGCCGGCATGTTGACCAGCTCAGGGCACGGATGACATCAAGCACGCCGAAAAGGAACCCGTCGGCAACCGGCACAAGTCCAGCGGAAACTCAGCCGGCCCCAGACGCTCGAGAAGCCAGTCCAGCGACCATTCACTCCATTCCAGTGACCCTTCGGTCGCCTGTCTCGGCGCGAGCAACCAGAGCACCGGAAGCAGCGCCGAATCTACTCCATCGTTCAACGCGAACACGACACCTTCCGGAACGACTGGTCTTTTAAAATGGGAAGAGTTGCAGCGTTGACCATAAACCACTATCACCCGCCCATCCCCTTATCACTAGTTGGCAAGCTAGCCCCGATGTACTCGGCTGTCACTCGCGTCTCACGTGGTTTCAGACTATAAAAAGACCATGTATCAAGGAATAAAAAGTTCAGTTCGTGTTGCCACTACGTTGCGTCAGTTCAGATAGCACAATTAGCAATGCATACCATGAAATTAAAAAAACGCATGTTGCCCTTCATGTTCACTAGGCATAGTCATTGGGCTCTCAGAGTCGTTTCATTACCGACTGCATGCCTACAATTTTCACGGCCTTTCCTCGACCGAGAAAAAGGTGCGCGCTGTTCGGCAGGAAAGACCACACGTGGCCTGCCTCTAGCGCAGCTCGGACTGAACTAGGAACAAAGACCGTGCTCAGAACTTGCGAGACCTTATTTTATTTCTCTTGAGGTATGCATCACCTCTGAATAACTGGGTGATTGGCGTAAGTTGGTCCGCCACATACATTCATTTCATTTCATTTATTTCGCCCTTAAAGGCCCGAAGGCATTACATAAGGGGGGACAAGTAACAAGATAGGGTACAATGTACAACAGTATAGGTAAATAAATAAATAAATGAATAAAAGAAAATAAGTTTACCCAGGAGACAAGAATCAGAAATCACATGAACGAACTAGAACAAGATAAAAAAGAATACACAATGCTTTACATATGTTAAGCAATTGCAGAGCAAAACTAAGTATAATTCTAAAACGATTGGCGATAAACACGAAGTAGTTGAGATTATCAGGAGAGAGGCTTGAAAAAATGTTCGTCAGTTTTGCGCGGAACGTTTCTCTGTGGGCGCATGAAGCGGAGTCATACGGTAAGGCATTTCAGAGGGCTATTGCATTAGGAAAAAATGAGATGATAAATGCTGTCGTCCGGCGATTTATGCGTGCAATAAGCCTGCTGTGATTTATGCGCGATGAAGTTCTGTGAGCAGATTGGAGCAACTGATGTCTTGAGCGTGGATGAAAGTAGAAGCGGTGCAGAAGGCATAGACGGGTGATCAAGCGGCGGGATTCAAGAGTTGGAAGGGAAAGAGAGTGTTTTAGCTCGGTAACGCTGGTTTTGTGTGAGTATTGCGAAGATAAGGATCGAGCTGCGCGATTTTGTATGGACTCTAATTTAGTTGTTAGGTAGGCTTGTAAAGGATGCCAGATTGCTGAAGCATATTCAAGTTTAGGTCGTACGAAGGTGACGAAAGCTAGTTTTTTTTTACGTCGGAGGATGCGCACTTTAGGTTGCATCGAAGGTAGCCGAGTGTACGGGATGCTGTAGAGCAGATGGAATAGATGTGGGTGATCCAGGATAGCGATGAAGTCAAGTGGACGCCAAGAGATTTGTAGCATGATACGAAATCTATGGGCACGGCGTTAATAGAATATATGTTGGCAAGTACGGCACGCTTACGGGTAAATGATAATGATTTGCACTTATCTATGTTTAGGGACATGAGCCATTTATTGCACCATGAAGCAATTGAGTTGAGGTCACTTGTAGCTTATTAGCATCGGCAGGGTTATTGATTACGGTGTAGATGACGCAATCGTCAGCGAAAAGTAGGATATTAGATTTAATGTTAGCCGGCAAGTCATTATTGTAGATGAGGAACAGAAGGGATGATAAACCGGCACCTTGCGGCACGCCGGATGTTACCTTAGCAAATGTTTATTGACAGTTATTAGCTGACGTGAACGGCATGTGTCCCGTCAAAAAGTGCTTAATCCAGCCTAATAAATTTGGAGGAATACCAAGAGAATTTAGCTTGCGAATCAGGTGATTGTGAGGTATGTGGTCGAAGGCTTTTGCAAAATCCAGAAAAATGTCGTTTGTCTGAAGGTTATTATCCATGGAATTAAGTAAGTCGTGCGTAAATTCGGCGAGCTGGGTATCACGGGAAAAATGTTTGCGAAAGCCGTGTTGAAAAGGGTGGAAGAAATTAATTGATTCAAGGTGGCTCATGAGACTAGATGCTATAATGTGCTCAAATAGTTTAGAACAAACGCACATTAAAGAAATTGGACGGTAATTAGCTGGGATTGACCGGTTGCCTGACTTAAAGATCGGTATAATATGGGCTTTTTTCCACTCGTCTGGAACGGTGCCCAACTCGAAGGATTGCAAAAATATTAGAGAAAGTAATAGGCTAGAATAATGAACAGTGTTTTTCAAGAGCTTGGTGGTGATACAGTCACAGCCAGCCGATTTAAGATTACGAATTAAGTTAGAAACTCCATCAGGATTTATGTCGAATGGGGAGAGTCCTCGAGGGGAACTGAAGGGAGAGGGTGAGACGGCAGTGCTATTGACAGGGTTAAATGTTGATGCAAAGTAGTCATTAAGGACGGATGCGCAATCCTCACTGTTTAGCGGTTGACCTCCTGAATCAACAAGTTCTATTTGGTTGCTACTTGACTTTGGAGAAAGCAAACGCCAAAAGTTATTAGGATTCGATTTTAGGATAGATAGAAGATCTACTGAGAAATATTTAGCTTTTGCTTCAGCTACCTCTTTCATGTTCTGATCGGCGCACAGGCGATATTTTTTCCAGGCGTTGGTATTGTTGCGTAGTTTCGCTGAACGGTATAGGCGTTTTTTTCTGTTGAGTAAGAATTTTAGGCGTTTAGTGAACCACTGCTTGAGTGAGCCGGTTTTGATAAGAATAGTAGGGATAAATTTATTTTTGAGACTTATGAGCTTGTTTTTGAACAGTTCCCAGTTAGCATTGGCGGTACGACTTTGGTAGGAATGCCGGAAGGTTTCGTGGAATTGTGCTAGTTCCATGTTTATGGCGTCGTAGTTTCCTCTTTTGTTATCTGTGATCGTTTTAGTTTGGGGTGACTTTTTATGAGAGGCAGGGATAAGCAAATGTGGAAAACGCTATGATCACTGATGCCAGGTAACACCGTTACACTATTTACAACATCGGAGTTCGTGGTTAGTAAAAGATCTAGTGTGCTGTTCCCTCTAGTGAGCATGATATGACTTTTTGCAAGTTAAAGTCTAGAGTAAGGTGGATGAACTGATTAGCTTCGTTTGTTGGGGAGGCGTTTCGCGTGGAGAGGAGGGGCCAGCTGATTGAAGGGTAGTTAAAGTCGCCGAACAAAAAGATACAGGCATCGGGAAGTTTTTCTTTGACTTTAGTTAAGGCGCGCTCGAGTAATGAACAGAAAGAATTCGGACTGTCGGGAGGCCTGTAGCAGATACCAAATACAGCCGTAACTGTGCGGTTTCGCACACAGATTCATGTTAGTTCGAGGGTGTCGTCGTGGAATAAAAAAGTAGAAGACAAGGTATTGCGGACAGCAATGAGAACACCACACCCTCTCCGGTTCAGCTGGTCACAACGATATATGCTGAAGTTCAGATTAGATGGGAGTAAGTCATTATCACTAATGTCAGGATGTAGCCACGTTTCTATTAAGAGTACGATGTCTGCATCAACGCCTTCGAATAGGCTAAGGAGGTGGTCACGTTTGGGGATTACGCTGCTACAATTTATGAAAGCGATGTTAAAAAAGATGGAATGTTAAGGGCCGATAGCGTGGCAAGGTCGTGGACGCCTTCACATGATGTCAATCAGTGATAATTCTTGCATTTGTAGATGATTCAGTACGTGAAGGCTCAGCAGGGACATTTTGGGTGCATTCTACAACGGTATCACTGACACAATCGTAATAGTAAACACGTTTACCTACAAGAAGTTTATCAAGTTTCAGTTTAAAAGCGCATTTGGCGGGACGTATGTAATTAAGAAGCTTGGAGCGGGCCAAGCGAGTGGCGGCAGCGAAATCTTCTCTAATCGCATAATTGGTGTTTTTAAGCTTGGGTCCACAAGATAGAATCCCGTCTTTAGCCTTGAAGCTGGAAAAATCAATAATAACAGGACGTTTTTTGCTGGCCGTAAAGGTGCCGATACGGTGGGCCTTCTCGATGTTGCTTGAAGGCAGTGGCAAGGAGAGCTGCGTCGAACTAAATGCTTTAACTTTATCTTCCGATTGCTGCCATGTTTCCTTAGGGTTGTCTTCAAGACCAAAAAAAAAGAAGATTATTCCGACGCATGCGATTGCTTACGTCGATGTTGGCAGCTCTAAGCGTGGCAATTTCTTGCTTTAGCTGGCCTGTTTCAGCATTAATTAAAGGCGTGGGTGAAAAGGGTTGTTTTGTTTCTAGTGCTGTAACGCGTTGATCAAAAGATGTCAGCAGAAGGGATTGTTGATTGCATGCTTCTTTAAGCTGCTTTAGCACAGTGCGCAATGCTGCCTGTTCGTTCTCTAGTTCTCTAAACGTGCTCAAGGCATATGGGAGGTCACTTTGGCAGCAGCAGCGGATCTGCGCACAGCCTACTGAACCATTGCATATTGTTTTTACAGCGCATGTCGTCGGTGCACTGCCCCGTGTCAAGGGAAATACGGTGGTCATCGTGGGAGTGACTGCTGACCTTTCAAATAGCCTCGACGCATCGCCCCGTATCATATCAGGGCACGGCTGTGATCATCGTGGTCGTGTTTTTGTTGTGCCCCGCTGTGAGCGCCACCTGGATAGCTGTTCAGCTCGGAGCATCTCCGGGTGTACTGAACCACACTTTGGCAGCAGCAGCGGATCTGCGCACAGCCTACTGAACCATTGCATATTGTTTTTACAGGTACTAAAGTTCTTCACTGCTGTTGCTGTGGGTTCTTGACGGAACGTCCCAGCTGCTTTGGAGGTTGACATCGCTTTTCATCGCTGCGTGTGCTTTTTTCAACGCGCAGCGCATGTCGTCGGTGCACTGCCCCGTGTCAAGGGAAATACGGTGGTCATCGTGGGAGTGACTGCTGACCTTTCAAATAGCCTCGACGCATCGCCCCGTATCATATCAGGGCACGGCTGTGATCATCGTGGTCGTGTTTTTGTTGTGCCCCGCTGTGAGCGCCACCTGGATAGCTGTTCAGCTCGGAGCATCTCCGGGTGTACTGAACCACACTTTGGCAGCAGCAGCGGATCTGCGCACAGCCTACTGAACCATTGCATATTGTTTTTACAGGTCAGTACTATCGTTGTTTCTTTCCTTAGTGTTCTGTTGCTTTCTGCTGCTGCTGCTGCTGCTGCCATAGTGTTTTTTGATGTCGCCAGCCGAAATGGAAAAACATTTTAAAGAGTTGAAACAAGAGTTTCGCGAAATGCGGACTGCCCTGGAGAGAGAGCTGCGTAAGGAAATACGTGATGTGAAAACAAGTCTAGACTTTTTTAATAAGCAGTTTGAAGAAATTTCGGCTCTGTGCTCGCGGCTTGAAAAAGAAAACGGTGAGCTAAAGGCTCAAAATGATGTTCTGAAGACTGATTGCAGTCAGCTGAAGCAGGTCGTTCTCAACAATGAACGTAGGACTACCGCCCTAGAACAGTACTCGCGAAACCGAAATATTGAAGTGAAAAATGTTCCTTTCGTGGAGGGTGAACGGTTGACCAGGGTCGTTCAGAAGATTGGTGAAGCTGTCGGCGAATCAGTGAAAGAAGATGACATAGAAATTTGCCATCGCGTGACTGCTAAGGATGCATCTTGCCCTCATATTGTTGTGCAGTTCAACAACCGGTCTAAGCGAGACGCAGTTCTGGAAAAGGCGAAAAAGTTGCGCTTAACGACAGCTGATATTGGTTTCCCAGGAAAGACATTTGTCTACGTCAATGAACACCTATGCCCACAGTTAAAAAAACTACTGGGACAAACTGTAGCGCGCAAGAAGGAAGCCGAATGGCGATTTGCCTGGACGAAAGGCGGCAAAATTTTTGCGCGAAAGGATGAGAAGTCGAGGGTGCTTCAGATAACTACTGAGAGCGATCTCGAAAAGATTGTTTAAATTTGTTGAGCTTCATCTTTTAGCAAAAAAAAAAAAAAAAAAAGCTAGAAGAAAAACAGGGCAAAAAGAAAATGGCTGCAGACTGCTTAACGCCACACCAGTTGAGCCTATTGGTATCTGGTAGAAAACACCACATTTCCTACCTTCATATAAATGCGCAATCAGCCAGAAACAAGGCAGATGAGATAGCAATACTGCTTGAATCGTTTGAGTTCTCCTTTGACGTCATCATGGTTACTGAAACCTGGTATCGCCATGAATCCGACGTTCTTCGTATACCTAGCTATGCCACGTATTTCTTGAACCGCAGTGATAAATTAGGTGGTGGTGTTATGCTCCTGGTCAAAGATGTGTTTGAGTGTGAAATACTCGAGGCTTTTTCTGTGGTTACTGACGATTACGAGATTATGACTGTAAAATGTTCTTCGGGTATTTTTTCTGTGGTATACCGCCCCCCCAAATGTAACATGTGCAACTTTTTTACGTTTCTAGACACTTTCCTGTCGTGGGTCAATGAAAATGGTTACAATCTTACTATCGGGGGTGACCTAAACATTGATATGCTAACTTCCAGCCCCCAACGTCTTGAACTTTGCAATATCATGGAATCAAACGCATTTAAAAATGTTATAAAACACCCCACTCGATTTCATGCCCAATCCTGCACACTTATCGACGTCATTATAACAAATAGCACAAGTGCACCTCTTTGCTCGGGTGTCCTTAAGACACATATTAGCGACCATTTGCCTGTTTACTCAATTTTAAGTCAAAAGAAGCTTCAACTTAGGGATGCAAAGCCACCGCCTACCCCATTCCGGTACATATGTCCTAGCACAATTGATATGTTCGCTGCATATATATCCAAGATAAAATGGGACGCTGTTTTCCGTGAAACTGATGCAGACACAGCGTATAATGTTTTCATCGAACGTTTTAGTGAAGCCTACAACAAGTGCTTTCCGCTCAAAGCAAAACGCAGACCACGCAAGGCAAGAAAGCCTTGGATTACTTCGGAATGCCTTCAAGCTATAAAAGTAAAAAATGCACTTTACCAGAAATTTCTAATATCTAGAGACAAAGAAGACTTGAAGACATTTAGAAAACATAGAAATACTACAAACTCTTTATTAAGGAAAAGCAAACTTGAATATTTTAGCAACCTTTTCAGCCCTGAAAAAACCAAAACGTCCGAAGCCATCTGGAAAAAGTTAAACATGTTGCTCCACCCACACTCGGATGATAGCACATACCCGACTAAACTCATTGTAGACAACCGCGTTCTAACTGGTGATGACCTTGCTGAAGCTTTCAATAAATTCTTTACCTCTATTGGAGAGAGCTCGCACGACAATAATTTTGCGCGATTCATGGGTTCGCAAGTAGGCGAAAGTGCATTTCTATTTCCAGTGACTACACAGGAGGTTACGGCAGATTTCATGTCACTGAAGAATAGCAGGTGTTGTGACGTAGACGGCCTAGAAATCCGTCCAGTTAAGCATGTTATTCATGTCATATCTCCTATTTTAGAATACATCATTAACTTAATCTTCTCATTGGGCACGTTTCCTAGTCGTCTCCAGATAGCCAAAGTTTCTATTATTTTCAAAGGTGGTGACAAAAATAGCATGACCAATTACAGACCAATTTCTATTTTACCTGTATTTTCTAAAGTAATTGAAAAGTTGTTACATAAACGAATAGTGTCATTCTTAACCAAGCACCACATTATGACGCCTTTTCAATTTGGTTTCACAAAGCAGCGCTCAACTGAAACTGCCCTACTAATGCAAAAAGAAATCATACTCGATGCATTTGAAAAGGAAATATATACACTTGGAATTTTTGTAGATTTCTCAAAAGCATTTGACAGAATCAACCACATTACATTAATTAAAAAACTAGAACACTATGGTTTTCGGGGGAACTTTATAAGTGTCATAAAAACCTATTTGAAATACCGACAGCAAAAAGTAGATATTAATGGCTACGCATCTAGTTTTAAAAAACTGTCACATGGCGTGCCCCAAGGAAGTATTCTGGGTCCCCTGCTTTTTAATCTGTATGTGAACGACTTGACAAACATCGATAACAATACAACATTTATTATTTATGCAGATGATACCAGCTTATTTTTTAAAGACTGCGATTTGCATAAACTAGTTGACAAAGCAAATAGTGTCTTGAAACTGCTGCACATTTGGAGCATAAGAAATTCGCTAATTATAAACACCTCAAAAACAAAATCTGTGCTCTTTCGTCCAATAAATAAGCCCGTAAACTGCGATTTATCATTAGTGATTGGCTCAGAATCTATAAGGATTGAACCGATAGTGAAAACTCTGGGAGTTTTTTTCCACGAAAACATGCTATGGAAGGATCAGGCTGAGTTTGTCCATGCTAAACTTTCTCGTACTGTAGGTATCTTATCGCGCTTACGTTTTCTCTTGCCACAAAAAATTAAACTCTTACTATATAATTCGCTATTTTTATCTACACTAAGCTATTGCTATCTAGTATGGGGCACCACATCGGAAAAGAACTTAGGCCGAATATATAGATTACAGAAAAAGGCTGTGCGCATAATTACAGGTGTTCCTCGCGATGAACATTCCAAACCCATTTTCGAAGCTCTTAATTTACAACCAATGCCTGAGATATACAATACAATTTTAATGAAGCGATATCGTACTTCCTTAAAGAATCACGACTCTTTTCTTACTGATTTAGCGCGTTTGACACCCTATACCTGCCCCTATAGCACACGAGCCACCGATGACTGGAAAATTCCTTACACACGTACTAACTATGGTCGCCAGATGATGAGCTACTTACTGCCACTAACCTTAAACAGTTTCTTACAATAAACCATTTATACTGCTCCGTTCTGTAAATGTTTTTTCAACGTGTTAATAAAATGCAAATCGGCATGACCTTGAAGTACATGTTTTTGATATTGTATAATAACTGATGATCTCATGCTGCTGTTGCTGTTGCTATGTTGTCGAATGGTGCGAAAGCCTTCGTCAAGCCTTAATGGCTTTTTGCTTTCGCCCCACAGCATCACTGTTGTGACTTTTGTAATGTCTCCTGTGATGTCGGAATAAACTGAATTGAATTGAATTGAACAGCATTTGGGGGTCCGGGGTCAAGTTCTATGTCGCCGGAAAGCAGTAATATCAAATCAGAAAGCAAAAGACGGGTGAGCATGTCGCAGCACAAATGAAAGTTGACAACGTGTTGAGTGTTGCCGGGGCACAACACCAACACGAGAAAACCATCGCTAGAACGATACTGTTTCGAACAGTCGAGGTAACTAATCTGAAAGGTTAACAGAGCGTTGAGCATCGTGTGGCATGCGGTGTTGTGCCCCGAGCAGACGGCGTCACTTGCAGGAATATATTGCGTTTTTTCGGGCCATGTGACCGATGACGTTGAAGCCGGTGGTTGTTGCCATGCAAAGCGGGATGCAGCCAAAACTGAATATCCGGGCGAGTTTGGTGGGTTCCAGGGAAGTTCGAAGCTCCAGGATTGAAGCTCACGGACCGGTCCAGGTACCCGTGGTGAGTTGGGAAACACTGGGGCGTTGGCAGAGAGCCAGGACACCATCGCCTGAAAGGTTAACAGAGCGTTGAGCATCCTGTGACATGTGGTGTTGTGCGCCGAGCAGACGGCGTCACTTGCAGGAATATATTGCGTTCTTTCGGGCCATGTGACCGATGACGTTGAAGCCAGTGGTTGTTGCCATGCAAAGCGGGATGCAGCCAAAACTGGATATCCGGGCGGGTTTAGTGGGTTCCAGGGAAGTTCGAAGCTCCAGGATTGAAGCTCACGGACTGGTTCAAGTACCCGTGATGGGTTGGGAAACACTGGGGCGTTGGCAGAGAGCCAGGACACCATCGCCTGAAAGGTTAACAGAGCGTTGAGCACTGTGTGGCATGCGGTGTTGTGCCCCGAGCAGACGGCGTCACTTGCAGGAATATATTGCGTTCTTTCGGGCCATGTGACCGATGATGTTGAAGCCGCTGGTTGTTGCCGTGCAAAGCGTGATGCAGCCAAAACTGGATATTCAGGCGGGTTTGGTGGGTTCCAGGGAAGTTCGAAGCTCCAGGATTGAGGCTCACGGACCGGTCCAGGTACCCGTGGTGGGTTGGGAAACACTGGGGCGTTGGCAGAGAGCCAGGACACCATCGCCTCAAAGGTTAACAGAGCGTTGAGCATCGTTTGGCATGTGGTGTTGTGCCGCATACCAGAAGTTTGCGGGGTACGAGCTCTATGACTGACAAGAAATTGTCGCCTTTGACAGGGCATTTTTTTTAAATGACCGCTTTTTTTGAATTTTCAACTCAGCCAACTAGGAGCATCGCTTGAAAACATCGCTAAGTTTTGACAAATATAAATAACCTCTAGGTAGTTTGAGCTTTGCAGTCAAGACTGCAACACAATAGCGCGATCATGGCACGTCCGCATCCCTCCCTCAAGTGATAGCCTAGCTTTGGTCTAGGTGCGTCGTTTAGTCATGCTGGAGGAAATTGGATGCATAACATTAGGCGTTTGCAAAAACAAGTAAACTCGACCTCACATCCCTCCTCCCTTAACGCAAGACTCTCACCAAGAAATATTATTGTGGTCATTATTATTTTGAATTTCAACACGCTGGCGTTGTGCAACACCAGTGCATAGAGATTTTTTCGAGCTTGAGTCGACATGTGTACAAGTGTGAGCCGAAATATTGCTGATAGTATACTGCTGATATAAGTACTGGTAATGAATAACTTAGAACCATTGAAAAAATAGCGCCAACTAAAGCTCCCTCAACAAGCACATTTTTCACCTATGGCTAACTCAGCGTCACAATCTCAATATTTTCCTCAAAAGGACTCACCATGACTCACACTCAATCAATTGTTTTTCAGCCGGAATGACTCAGACTCAACTCACAAAATTATTATCAACCCAAAACACACTCACGGCCCCATCTGAGCGTGATTGAGTTAAAATGAGTCGATTCATAAGTGATTTTTCTAATTTGTGATCCAGATGGTGGAAACATTCAACCTTTTCCAGCAAACGTTTCACTAGTTTTTCCTTAACCATTGTTGAATAATATATATTCGGTCTTATCACACTAAACATAAAAAACGCATTACGATATTAGTGCTTTAAACAGTGAGAAGTTTCCCTTGAGAAAATAACTTGTGAGTTTGGTGCCTTTTTTCACTGAAGTGTCATCGTTATTGCCGATCGCCAAACTGACTTCTTGGTAATCGACATTTTCCCCTTTGCTCTCTTGTTGACAGGTCACGTCTGAACCAACACATGCTAACCCACACAGCGGAGAGGCCGTTTGTGTGCGAAATGTGCAAAAAGGACTTCACGTGGCGTTCTGACCTCAACGTTCACCTCCTTACGCACACTCAAGAGAGACCATACGAGTGCCCCGATTGTGGCCAGCGCTTCAACTGCCTGTCTCACATGAACCGTCACCAAAAAAGCCACTCGAGGGACCCAAGACCGCACGTCTGCCCTCACTGTGGCAAGTGTTACGCGAGGAGAGATTATCTCAAGGTGCATATGACCACGCACGAGACAGAGCGCCGGCACCAATGTCCGGCATGCGCTCGGAGGTTCACCGATTCGAGTAACGCGAAGCACCACTATAATTTTGTGCACCTCAAAAAGTATCCTTTATCATGCCCTCATTGTGGTAAAGGATTTGCAAGTCGACGTGATGTGCGACGCCATGTGCTCGCGGAACACGAAAACTATGAAAAGTGAATAGATGTGTCGTAAGATATACTTCGAAGCTGAAGACCATTATCAACGCGGCGAGCATGAACCGGACAAAATTCACGTAACAACGCTTTTCACAACCAAAATGCTCGGAAATGTAATGTAGGTGAGCTATGAACTTTTACCCTTCGGCACCGTGATGAGCTCACTCAAAGCTTAAAAAATAAATTTCTTGTGATTCATTCTACAAAGTTTTCAAACCGAGTTGAGTGTTGTTTTTAGAAAGTGCAAGATCATTTACCGGCGATGTTTGCTGTGTGTGAGTTAAGAGGATTAAATAAGTTTAAGTAACTGCTCGGAGGAAAACGACCGTGGGAATACGAAAGATGTCTCATGGACTACACAGATGTAATGAAGCAACACTGATATATATATATATATATCTATATATATATTTAAGCTTGCTGACAACGTAACATGATACTAAAGCTGAGGCTTCCAATCCGGCACTTCTTGAATTAAGCGGAATTAAGCTGGAGACCGGCTTTGGATAGACATGTGAGCACCTCGTCTAGACGTTCTAGGTGTTGCGAGAAGTTGGATAAAAAGATGACGATGTCGTCCAGGTAACAACAAAAACAGGTCTTTCATTTTAGGCATCAAAGCACCGTATCAATCTTTCGCTGAAATGTGGCTGGGGCATTGCGGGAACCAAAAAGCATCACCTTGAATTCTAAGAATCCTTCAGGAGCAGCAAACGCCGTCTTCTCTGGATCAGACTCATGCATCGGGATCTGGCCATAGCCAGATCGTAGGTCGATGCTTGAAAAGTATTCTGCCCCCCATTAGGTGTATAGGGCATCGTCAATCCAAGGCATAGGTTATACATCCTTCCGGGTAGTTTTGTTAGTGACCTGTAAAAAATGCAAAACCGCACTGATCGGTCTTTTTTTTAACTAAGACAAGAAGAGAAGACCAAGGGCTTACTGAAGGCCTGATAACGTTGCGTGCGAATATGTCATTAACTTCTTTCTCAATGACATTGCGTTCTGAAGACGACACATGGACACATGGTATGACACCCGTTTGTGGTGATGTGATAAGAGGCCGCTGTAGTTGGACCCAAGCTATCCGAAAGAAATGTCTAGGCAAGTCTGGTGTTTCGTTGAAAAGGTCTTTAGGTCATTAGTTTGGGCTGGGGTAAGATATGGACGCAAAGTGGCTTTAAGCGCAATAAATGAGCCTCCTGGTGGCGTACCCTTAGGAACTGATGATAGAGACGTTACAGTGACGATACATACCAGTTCTATGTCGATAAAGCTGGCAACAGTGAACCCCTCTCGCTGTAGTGGCTCTGTTTTCATTTTGTAACGGGTGAGACTGGCATGACCACGCGCAAACCGCAGTTAACAACAGGCGATGGCAATTCCTCGGAACCTTCAGCGCTGATGAAGGAAAACCACTGCGTCGCCATTGATGGTATCGCTCGACGTAATGATGAAGATACGTTCTCAGGGCAGAGGCAGTACAAAATGTGCAGCTGCGACAAGGTGGGGCAACGATAAATCGTAAGCACTAGAATGCTCGGTGGCCGTAAGGTGAAAAATGGGCGGACGACACGAAATTACAGCGGAAACAGCTGAGAGGAAGTTCCAGCGCAATATGATCGGATGAGCACACGATGAAAGCATCGCAAGTTGCATACGGTGGCTAATCCTGTCGACCAGAACACGAGCAAAGCATTGTTCATTAGGGTAGAGTCGATTGTCATTACCACTACATAACACCGGACCAACATATGAAGTAGACGAAGACATAGGTTGCGATCAATTACCGAAATGACGGCTCCTATGTCCACCGGTGCGTCAACCGAAGTGCCTTCTGCATAAATGATCAGTAAATTTGCAGGGTGCGCAGGAGGAATTGCGACACTTCGACAACATGCAGTTTCTCATGAAAAAAACTCATGATTTAGGTTTTCCGAGTGGTTTCCGAGTAGGGGCATCAGGGCAGAACGTAAAAGCAAAGTAGTACGTCAGATGGGCGACAGTGAACGACGGTGGGATGAGCGGGTATAGCGAGGGTCACCATGGGACAAAAGAGATGAAGGCGAACGTCGTGAAGAGGGAATGTAGGTTTCTGGAACGAGGAGTCGGGCATCAGAGCACGGTCACTCTCGTACGAAGAATAACGTCGTCGCTCATCCTGGCGCGCCAGCCAAAGCGGGAGATGTGTCCTCGTATATCACAGTAGCAGCAGACGGGGTGCGTAGGGTGCCAGGCTGGGAAGTGTGGTTGTAGTGGTGCCTTGGCTGCATCGCAACCAAACGGTCGTTTACGACGTTACAGGTACAGGTGGAGTTGGTGCAAGGGGCCGTAAAACGGCTATGGTATACGTAGGCACGTGTAGAGGCGCATTTGGCAGGGCACTGGCGACGCCCGTCATGGACGCCTATTCACCCGTGACGATTTCCCGCAGGTTAGGTGGGGCCATGCGGACAGATGAAGTAGGTGCGCTGGCAGGAGTGAAGCTGCAAGTTCCTCTCATTATGGTGCGAATCAGAGCCCACAGCTTATGCTCCCCAACAAGACGAATGTCACAGGAGTCACGTGGAAGGCGCATTGAATAGAGTGCGTCTAGGCACTGGCAGGTTGAAATTATGTCTTCAACTGTTGTCGGCCTCTGCATGACAAGAGCATTGAAGGCGACGGAGTTGATGCCTTTCAGTACATGAAAACGACGATCGGCCTCTGACAGGTCACACTAGGCGTGGTGGTAAAGAGCCAGAACGTCTTCAACATACGATGTGTACGATTCGTCGGGCCCCTGGATGCGGCTAGAGAGCTTCTGTTTAACTACCTCAGAGCGTCCTGTAGGTGTGCCGAATGCCGGACGCAGCTGCACGTGAATGCTTACCAATCAGGAAAGTCGCATTCGTAGTTATATTACCGAGTCTTAGCGACCTTCTTCCGATAAAAGGAAACACAGAGCAGCTTTTGTGCCTCATGCTAGTAATTGCAAGCGCTGGTGCAGTCGTAACTGTCCAGCCATTCGTCTACGTCCTCGTCGCTAAGGCCTGAAAACACTGGATGATCTCGCTCGGGGGTACTCACTCTGTGGTGAGGCTCAGCAGGCTGAGTGGGTGCGACGAAGGTGGCAAGAGGTGGCACGTCGTTTTGCGCCATCACTTGTACGTCATAATCACAGCATCTCCGCCACTTGTGAGACGGAATCTTTGTATTTTCAACACAGACGCATGAGCCAGAAACCGAACACGCAGCGAGAAACTACGATGATGACAGTCACGATGATTAGTATGCGCGGGAGAATATGATGAACTACACAGTCAGCGCTCGCAATATATATATATATATATATATATATATATATATATATATATATATATAGTAAGCACAATAATGACAACGTTTGACCTTCATCTTCTTAATCTGTATATAATCATCGTGATGAAAAACGTCGT
Organism: Rhipicephalus annulatus; assembly: GCA_013436015.1. Lineage (NCBI taxonomy): Eukaryota > Metazoa > Arthropoda > Arachnida > Ixodida > Ixodidae > Rhipicephalus > Rhipicephalus annulatus. The sequence continues at coordinate 165,757 of WOVY01010990.1, forward strand.
CTTCGTTCGAAGGGTTGATCAGGTGGTTTAATAAACGCTTTCGAGACTCCGAAGCTGCTACTGTCTTACAGAGTGGTGGAGGCTGCTTCGATCCCCCACTCTCTGACGTCACGTTACCCTGGAAGTGTGGCAGCTTGGGCTAGTTGGTATGGCATGACGATAGTTATTGCGCGAGAACAAAACGACAACACAGAGTTCTTCTTGTCTCTGTGTCGTCGTTTTGTTCTCGCGCAATAACTATCGTCGTTCCCCTGGAGCTTCGTTCGGGCAGCCACTTGCTTCCTCCGTTCGCTGTCATGGCTCAAGAACCGCTGCCCGGAGCATCCAGCATCGCTGTCCAACAAACCATTCCTGCGCGGATCGTCAACGCCCGGAAGCACGACCCACCCATCTCCTGTGGTCTTCCAAGCGACGACGTCGAGGTATGGCTAAAAGAATACGACATGACCAGTGTTTATAACCAATGGGATGAGCATCAAAAACTTCGTCACGTCACCTTCTATCTGTCCGATGTCGCGAAAACGTGGTTTTTTAAGCGCGAGAGCAGCTTCCCGGATCGGCCTGCTTTTGCTCAACAATCCATAGGGTTTTTGGGAAACCGAACATCCATTTCGAAGTGTCGAAACGAAAGCTCGATGGGCGTGCCCAACATCCCGGGGAGGCGTTTACTTCGTACATTGAAGACGTCCTTGCCCTTTGCCACCGCGCGAACTCGGCGATGACAGAAGCTGATCGTGTTCGCCACATCATAAAAGAGATAGGCCATGTCGCGTTTAATGCTCTGGCTGTTAAAAACCCCACCACCGTTGAGGACGTCATCACGACATGTTAGCATCTTGATGAACTCCAAGCCATTCGATTGCACCCAGACTACCCAGATGCCAGTCACAGCCGGCCTTCCTCGGATGCGGATTTGCGCGCACTGATTCGAACTCTAATTAGCGAGGAACTTCAAGTGCAAGGGTTGTCATGTGCACCCGCCCCTCGGCCCTCATCCATGGCTGCCGCTCACCCATCGAACACTACAACGTCACCAACACCACCCATGACGTATGCGCAAGTCGCTGCCATGCCACCTGCATTGGTTCAGCACGCGCATCCTGTTGCTGCGCCATCCAACGTAGCAGCATTTACACCACACTCGCCTGTCCCAGCACCAGTATCAGCGCCTGTGACAGCTCCAGCACACTACGCCCCCTGGCACTCGCCTCTCCCAATATGTTACTATTGTAGAATTCGGGGGTCATATTTGACGATTTTGCCGCAAGCGCCAACAGGACGAACGCCGTCGCTACGATGTTTACGAAAGGGATTCGGAGCCATCTCCGAACCAGTACCAGCGACGCCCTACGACACGTTCCTTCTCTCCGACTTCTCCACTCGCCGCACCTCGCCCCTGCTATCCCGGACGCCGCTGGTACCCTTCACCCTTACGACGCTCAACATCTCCTCTGAGACCGGCTGTACCTATTTCTGTCTATCACTCGGAAAACTAGCTGGTGCAGTTTTTGGAGGGAAAGCAGCATTGCTCGAACAATCTTTCTAAGACATGGTGCACCACAAATAATATTGAGCGATCGTAGCCAGGCGTTTGTCTCGAAACTACTCGAACAATCCTCCACGCATGTAATACAATTCATAAGACGACATACAGCTACCATCCCCAGACTAACGGCCTCAAAGCGCTTCCATCAAACTTTGACCGACATGATGTCTATGTATAGCAATGACGACCACACCACCTGGGATACCATCCTGCCATTCGTGACTTTTGCCTACAATACCGCTACGCAGCGCACCACGGGATATTCCCCATTCTTTCTCGTCTATGGCCGTCAACCAACATCTCCGCTCGACATCTCCTTTTTTGACATCCCTGTAAACTCGTCATCGTCATCGAGGGAGCACTTAATCTCTCGCCTGGCTGATTGTCACTGACGCGCCCACCTCAATACACAGGCAAGCCAACAAGAGCGGAAGACTCGCTACGATGGCGTCCACCGCATAGTTCACTTCAATACTGGAGACGAAGTATTGTTGTGGACCCCAACGTGGGCTTCCGGCCTCTGTGATAAGTTTTACTCACGTTTCATCGGCCTTTACGCTATAGTCGAGCAGACGTCTCCTGTTAACTATCGAGTAACTTCGGTTGTCCTGCCTACCGACAGCCGTTTCAGTGGTGCGGAGGTTGTTCACGTGTCGCGCTTCAAACCATTTGTGCGCCATACACCACCGTTATAAACAGCGGCCTAATTGGTCGCTTCCGCGCGAGGGGGAAATTAGTGTAAGCACAATATTGACAACGTTTGACCTTCTCTTTCTTCATTTGTATATAATCATCGTCACGAAAAACGTTGTCTTCGTTCGAAGGGTTGATCAGGCGATTCGACTTGATAAACGCCGTCGAAACTCCAACGCTGCTACTGTCTTACAATATATATATATATATATATATATATATATATATATATATATATATATATATATATATATATATATATATATATATATTATCACGAAGAAAAACAAACAAAGGAGAGCATCCTTGCTGACGTCAGGCTGTTATTATTTTCTTTCGTCTTCCTCTGCTTCGCACTGGCCAAGCAAGCGATCCGAGGCTCCGTAGCCACTTTTCAACATTCCACCAGGCCATGACTGCGAGTGGCCAGGACTGGTGACAATGCTGCAGGTGAGTGGCACTGGCTGCACCTCAACTGGCGGATCGGCAACGCTGTGACTCTGCTTGAGGATCTGCTGTAAAATGGTCTGGTGGGTGATCCGGGCTAAATTGAAGTGATCGGTCTAAGCCACGCTCTGACGTCAGAGTAGCTGCACAACATGCATCGGAAGGTCGGGTCAGGCATTGGCATGGAGATGATAGTGGATGCGCCATGCCCGAAAGAGGATGGTGGTGCAACATCCGAGGAGGCACCATGGCTGGCAGTGTCTTTCAGTGCTTCTGTTCGGTTACAACTGCATCACTGTCAACATCAATAGGACGGTCAAAACAATTGTCAGCTACCTTCTGCGGGTTTGGAGAAAATTCAAATTTTTTTCTACAGCTGAGACCTACGCTCTATAAATCGGGTGCTCGCTCTTCTCGTTTTCATTGACTCTCAATTGCTCTGCAAGTGGTGACTCTTCGAGAACCTGTGTTGTGAAGACGAGCTGAGGTTCTTTAGTGATCAATATTGCTTCAGCAAGTAGTGTAAAGAGAGACGGAACAATTGTCATCCGTTCATCCCGCGAAACATTCTCGCTGAACGCCTGCGTGTTGGTCGACTTGTACCCCATCTTGTCCATCTGACAAGAGAATAAGTGGTCCTGGCATCTTCCAGATAGCTCTCTCGAGTTGCGTGGTCACCACTACACTCTTGGCCTTATACAGAAAAAATGGGTCATCTGAGCATTCGTGCAGGGAAAGCGTCAAAAATTTCTAGTGATTTTACTTCAGATAAATCTTTGCAGATAATATAAATGGTCACCTTCAATTTGTCCGGCTTCTCGGTTGACAGAATTGACGAATAGAGGCGGCGCGTTCTAGTAACCAAGGGAAGATGAACGTTGGCTGCGCAAATCCTGTGAAGGGAATGTGATCTGAGCTTTTTGCTGTTGTGGTCATGTGCCGATCACCGACGCCGTATCACAGCATTGCAGGAGTCCTGCTGGTATGAGGGCAAGGTGGGAAGATTGCTGTCAAGTGGTTTTGCATGTCGCATCTAAAACTTTTGAGCTTATGCTTAAGTGTTTCGTAATTTGTGGCAACCAAGGTTGGTAATACAAGCTAGACTAGCTTCATTTGCTACCCGGTTTATATTGTTAATGCGCAGTCGTTTTTAATACTGTTTGAATCCTCCGTTAGGCGTTCAGAAATATTTCCAGATGCGAAACAGCTCTTGGACTAGCTTGTGTAACGCTGTCCATCATGTCTCCGTGCCAACGCACCACACCACGTTTCGCCCGCCGCACTTGTTGCAATGATGCCAAGTAGGTAAAGTTGCAGCTGCGCATTGACGTCACTCAGTTCCTCAGCCGCTGTTGCTGCTGCTCCTCCCAACACGCCTAGGTGGTGTTGCTCCTCCACTCATTCGCAAAACTCTTCTCTCGCTTCACCCTCTCCACCTCCAATATTGCTCCACCACACGTCGAGTGAAAACACTCTTTTGGCTCGTTATACGGTGAGAAAACTTCGACAAAACCCAAGCCGCCTCCCGTGTCTTTGCGTTTCAAAGAAACATTTGCTCGAGTATAGCCTACACGGTTTCGAACCTGCCTCCACGCAAGTGTCAGCCTGGTGACCTGCGTACGCAGCGTTGCTGCTTCGCATCCCTTCATGGTTTCTTTCAGGAGATGGTTCTTAATATTTATTGCCCATCCTTGCCCAGCGTAACTTCTTTTTTGAACCACATTGGCGAGGAATTCACGAGCTTCAAATTTTAAGTACACAAAGCATTCTTCGCAAAACAAATGTTCAAGTTATATGTGTGTAATCAGTAATAATTAGATTGTTATTAGAATACAGTTCAATGACAGTTTTTCAAACAATGAAAAACTAATGTCACACTACTTCTTAAACGCCTAAATAACAATTACTTGCAACATACTCTAATGAAGAGAGCAAGAGCGATGAATGCTTCATGAAGTGAGGAAAAGTTGGAATTACAGTTCTTTTTCCTGCTCTGAATGTATGATTTTCTCTCCGCCATTCGTTTTTTGTGCCCATCTCAGAAGTAGAATTATCAGCAATCATTATAGCTCTACGCAAACTACAGCAGCATCAATAAGCTTATCAATAATTTTGACGCAGTCGGTATTAGTATACTTGGCCCCAGTGGAAATGAGGACACGACATTCTGAATGCTTTTGAATCAATAGTTTCATTGCACATAAACTCAATCAAGTTATTGTGGGCTCTAGGACACAAGGGCTTAATTATGAATGAAGAGGCGTATGCTCCTGCTACTTCATCTTTGAATAACGTGGTGATTTAGGTTTTGCCGGCATTCAACTTCATTTAACGTCCTAGATTTAGGAGAAAATTATGTTACCTGAATTTTTAGCAACGTCAATAACGACCACATTAGATTTTCAACGTTTCAATATTCAGTGGAATACTGAATATGTAAGTCACTAGTTATTAAAGTCGCAACGTTCCAAAAAACTACTTTTCAGACTCCATATGTTAATTTTTATTTAAACAAAGGTGGCCCGGCTGCTTCCCCTGATTGTTCTACTTGCAGAGTTTCGCACGCTCACAGATTGGACATTTTGCATACTCGGCAGCAGTAGATAAACGAACGAGGCACCGTAGCAGTTTCTAAAAATGTACGTTGTACATTGCAGAAGACTGTGGTACTACGGGCAGCTCCTGCTGGAGCTTGTGCCGAAGAAACAAAACCACTGGCCAAACAGAGGCGCAAAGATTGTCCCCTGGCAAAAAAGCTCCTTCGCTTCCGTAAAAGACGTCTCCGGCACGGTTCTACGGCATTTTCACCCTCGACAGCAGTAGAGACGCCAACGAGGCATCGTAGCCGCTTCCGAAAACGCACATTGTAAATTGAAGAAAACTGCGGTATCATGGGGAGCGCCTGCTAGAGCACGCGCCAAAGAAATTATTCAAACTACTGACCAACTAAATGCACAAAGATAGCGCCCTGGTTCACAAGCAATATCGCCTCTATGAAATGCCGTGCACTGCACGGTTGCACGGCATATGCACACTCAGCAGCGGTAGTGACAAGAACGAGGCATTGTAGCAGCGTACATTGTACATTACTGAAAACTGCGATATCACGGTCAGTGCCTTTTAAGCAGGCGTCGAAGAAAGGACTCAAATGTGTGGCCAAGTTGAGGCGGCAAGGTAGTCCCTTCGTGGACAAGCACCTTCGCTTCCATAAAAGGACGTGCGCTTCACAGTTGTACGGCATTTTCGCACTCGGCAGGAGTGAAGACACCAATTAGGCATCGTATCAGCTTCTCAAAACTTACTTTGTACTTGAACGTTGGTTTGCTTTTTGTTTTATCGGTATTATAGAAGAGTCTGTTAGTATGTGGTTTTTTTCTGCCATTGTGTCTCTAAGGCGCTTTTAGTTAGACTGGCAGGATGGGTGACATATGTTGCAGTTGCAACGACAAGATAATTGACAGTGAATTGTGGCTAGCGTGCTTTCAATTTAGGCGTTCATCATCATCATCATCAGCCTGACTACGTTCACTCCAGGACAAAGGCCTCTCCCACGTTCCGCCAGTTAACCCGGTCCTGTGCTTGCTGCTGCCAATTTGTACGCGCAAACTTCTTAATGTCATCTGCGCACCTAACCTTCTCTCTCCCCCTAACTCGTTTGACGTCTCTGGAAATCCAGTCAGTTACCCATAATAACCAGCGGTTATCCTGTCTACATGCCCATGCCCAGCCCATGTCCATTTTCTCCTCTTGATTTTAACTATGATATCCTTAACCCCCGTTTGTTTTCTAATCCACTCTGCTCTCTTTTTGTCTCTTAAGGTTACACCTACCATTTTTTATTCCATTGCTCACTGCGTCATCCTTTATTTAGGATGAACCCTCTTTGTAAGTCTCGAGGTTTCTGCTCCGTCGCTAAGTACCGGCACCATGCAACTGTGATATACCTTCCTCTTAAGGGATAGTGGCAATCTACCTGTCATAACTTGAGAGTGCTTGCCAAATGTGCTCCACCCCATTCTTAATCTTCTGATTACTTCAATCTCGTGGTTTGGCTCCACGGTTATTACCTGCCATAGGAATAACGCTCAGAATAACGCATAGGTATGACGCTCTGAGTTTAAGTGTTATTCCTATGCTAATACAAGGTCTAGGGTAAGAAAAGATGTCTTCAAAAAGAGGTCGACAGTGGCTAAAAGTCGTGGGATTGCGTGACATGCTAGTCTGCTACTGCTCCTGAAAATTGTTCTGAGAGCCAAATTTATAGTTAAGATATAAACTTTGCATCTGAGCTAGTGGAAATAAACCGGGAAGTAAATGAATTGCTACCATCAGATTGAAGGTTATAAATAGAGGTGTTGTACGTCGAGGAAGCTTCAGACGCAGCTTGGCGAACGGTGCTTCAAGACGCAGGTATGGCTACCAGTGAGCGGCGTGCGCGAGCTACTACTACTGCCACCGATCATCATCTCTTCTTCAATAGCAGCAGAGCGTCCTTTATTCAGAATCATTACAATTAGTCCCCGCGAAATAAGGAGCCATCCTGGCGACTTATGGACAAGTAAACAAAGGAGGGTCGTAGCAGGACTTAAGTCTCGACACTTGGACAGTTTCCTGGCCATGACGACGTTGGTCAGATGGTTCCAGTGGCTCGATGAGGTAATTCACCGGTGACGTTTTCTGTAGTAAACAATACAAGTCGTGATACTTGGGGACCAACTTGGTAGAGAGGCCAGGTGTAGCAGAAGGGACATGCAGCCAGACGAGTGCACGTGAATCGTAGGAAGTGGTCTTAAATGATGCGTCATGGTGGTGCTTTTGGCATCCTTGATCTTGGGTTGTGAATAATCTTGCCAGTTGGCGGCACTCTTCAGCGTATGTAGCAGCTTGAGACAGAGTCGTGGACTCTGAGGAGTCAGATCTGTATGAAAGAATGGTGTCCATAGTGCAAGAAGGTTCACGTCAGTAAAGGAGGAAAAAAGGAGAGAAACCAGTAGTCTGACGAGATGTACGAGGAGTAGTCTGACGAGATGTACATAGACAGCATGTCATAAAGGGTGTGGTCGAGGCGCTCTGTCATTCTATTGGTCTGGGGATGATAGGCGCTTGTGGTGCGGTGAACAAAGTGGCACTCACGCAGCAATGCTGTGATGATGTCTGACAAGAATACGCGACCACGATCACTCAGCAGCTCTCGAGGTGCTCCTTGATGTAATACGATGTTGCGAAGAACGAAAGCCGCAATGTCTTTCGCTGTAGACGAAGGAAGGGATGAAGTTTTGGCATACCGCGTGAGGTGGTCGATGGCAACTATGATCCAGTGGTTACCGTCTGCAGTGTTGGTAAGGGAACCATAGATATCGATGCCGACACGGTGGAGTGGTCGAGATGGGCATGGTGGGGGTAATGATGCACCACTGGCATGATGACGGGGAGTCTTTCGTCTCTGTCACGTCGAGCAAGGCCGAACGTACTGTCGTATATAACTGTACGTGCCTCGCCAGTTATATCGGAGCCGTATGCGAGAATAAGTCTTCAGGATACCTGAGTGGCCACATCGGGGGTCGTCATGAAACGTGGAACAAATTTCGGATCGCAGATCACGTGGAATCACAAGTAGCCACTGACTTCCACAGAGTGCGTAGTTGCATCGTTACAGCAGTTCGTCGCGAGTGGTGAAAAGCTGGACTTGCCGACGCAACGTGCGAGTAAGGAGAGAAGCCGTCCGCCAAGCCAGGATGTCTAGAATCGAAGCAAAGCAAGGGTCCTTGCGTTGCTCAGATGGCATGTCGGCGATGGTGACGGCAGTGGCATCACAGATGACACTTTTGCAGCAGGCCGGGTCAGGGGGTAGGGCGAACGGGAGAGGGCGTCTGCGTCCGAATGTTTCCGGCCAGAGCAATAGACCACGAGAATATCATATTCTTGAAGGCGTAACGCCCATCGGGCGAGGCGGTCACTAACAACGTGGTCAGTAACGACGTCAAAAGGGCGCCGGTACATGTAAGATCGAAATTTCTCTATCGCTCTAATAATGGCGAGGCATTTCTTTCCAGTGACGGAATAGTTGATTTCGGCTTTGCTAAGAGTTAGGCTTGCGTAGGCAAGCACGTACTCTTGGAAGCCGTCTTTCTCCTGCGCAAGATTAGCACCTAGCCCGACACCACTTGCGTCGGTGTGCGTCTCGGTGGGTGCCGATGTGTCTTAGTGTCGCAGAATAGGTGGCGACGTGAGGAGGCGGTGCAGTACATTGAAAGAATCGTCACAGGTGGCAGACCAGGTTGTGTCTAGAGCCGGCAAGGAGCTTGGTCAAAGGAGTGATGATCGTCGCAAAATTGCGGACGAAGCGCCGGAAATAGGAGCAAAGGCCTATGAAGCTTCGGAGCTGTTTCATGTTGGTCGGTTTCGGAAACGCTGAAACGACTGTAAGATTGACAGGGTCACGAAGAAGGCCATCTTTAGAAACCACGTGGCCAAGGATCGTTAGCTTTTGAGTGGCGAAATGGCACTTCTTCAGATCAGTTGCAGCCCCGCGGCGGAGATACAAGCGAGGACTTTTTCGAGGCAGATTAAATGTGTTGAGAAATCAACTGAAAAGACGACAATGTCATCTAAATGACAAAGGCAAACGTTCAATTTGATACCTCGATGGATAGAGTCCATCATTCGCTCAAACGTAGCTGGCGCGTTGCAAAGGCCGAAGGACATGACTGTGAATTTGTAAAGGCCGTCGGGCGTGAGTAAAGCTGTTTTTTTCGCGATCGGCCTCTGCCATGGGTACCTGCCAGTATCCAGAGCACAGATCTAAAGACGAGAAAAATTCCGCTCCCTGTAGGCAGTCTAAGGCATCGTCAACGCGAGGCATCAGATAGACATCCTTGCGCGTGATTCGGTTGAGACGTCGGTAGTCCATGCAGAACCTGATGGATCCGTCCTTCTTCACCAGCACAACTGGAAAGGCCGAGAGACTGTTGGACGGTTCGATTATGCCACGTATCAGCATATCGTCGACCTGTTCATAATGACAAGGCATTCGGCAGTTGACACACGATATGGACGCTGGCGTAATGGTGTCTCTTGACCGGTATCTATACGGTGAACAACAGATGACGCTCGACCTGAAGAAGGCTGATTGTGATCAAACGAGGCTCGAAAACGCTGGAGGAGCTTGATCAGATGTTCCAGCTGCCCAGGCGTGAGGTGGCAATCAATGGACTTGTGGAATACATCCATGGGGTTATTGGCGTCAGTTGCGGGTGTAATGACACAAGTCGGTAGAAATGGCTTGTCTGCGTACATTGCGTCTTCGAAAACACAATCTTCGGTCTCGAGGCTCCCCAGACACTCGCCGCGTAGCAGGATGTATGGACAAGCAGAGACGTTGCACGCATAAAGTACCACCGAGCCGTTGGAAAAGTTGATGACGACAAACGGGAGGATGATGGTTCGGTGGTGCGCAATAGCTGCAGTTAGTTGATTTAGGAGCGTCGAGTTAGTGGCAGCAGGGAAAAACACAGGCACTAGGATGGCAGAGAAAGGCGCGATGGGGACATCAGCTGCGGCCAACACTTTCGAGGGACTATGGTGGTCATCGATATCAAGGCACGGAGTCTACGTGAGTTCAACACGAGCGCAGTCGACGAGAGCCTGATGGGTAGAAAGGAAAGTGTATCCTAGTATGACGTCGTAAGATGAACGCGGAATAACAACAAAGTTGATGGCGTACCAAACATCTTGAATAAGAACACGTTCTGTGCACTGAGCCATAGGCGTGATGAAGTGGGAGGTGGCTGTACACAGCAAGATTCGTAATCGGCGTTGTAACTTCTCTCAAATCATGACAAAGTTTTTCACTAATTACAGAAACGACGGCGCCTGTGTCGACAAGTGCACGTACAGCAACACCTTATACAGGCACATCAAGTGCGTTGGGCGAGGTCTTGGAGAGTTCGACAACGACGCAGTTCTTGCCTCCGGAACTGTGGCTGTCAGTTTCCCTCTCCAGCGGGGCTCGTGCGCCGAAGCATAGGGGAGATAGACCGGCAACGGGGTGGTAATGTCCGGCGAAAGTCGACAGGGTATCGTGGGGACAACGAGTCGGCGAGAGGGGAAGATAGTCGCTGGAGCTTCTGGTCAGCCTGGTAATTTGCAGAATTCCCACGGTCTGGAGGCTGGAAGTTGCGACGGTGAAAGTAGCGTGTTATATGTCCCACAAAACCGCATGCAAAACAGATGGGTCTATTATTGAAGGTGTGTCATGGGTTAATGACAGAAGGTGCGGGGGGCGTTGTAGGATGGGGTGCCGGGTATGTAGGCAGCGTCGTAGGCTAGGAGGACCCGGAGACATGTGGGGCTAGGGGTCTAGCAACGACGGCAGCGTAGGTCAGCGGCGTAGAGACAGAAAGCCAGGGCCTGCGTGACCTCTGTCTCAATGACCTGCGTAGACAATGGTCTAACGAGGTCACTGGCTTAGATGCTTCAGTCACAAGAGAATGTTGACGCGCAACTTCTTATCGAATGAATTATTTGATGTGGGGCTGTAAGACGGCGTGATCAGCTGCGACGTCGTGCACGACGGCGGAAACTTCATCTGTATCTTCAGCGGCCCTGCGCGTCGCGACACGCTGCTTACGCAACTGTTCGTACTCCTGACAGAGCTGGACAACGGCAGTGGCAGTCGGTGGTTTCCTAGCGACGAGCATCTGGAAGGTATCGTCGTCATTTTCTTTGACTAGGTGCTTCATTTTCTCTTGTTCGGTTAGAGATGCATCGACCCGCTTGCAAAGAGACGTCCTCGATTTAGCTTGTAGGTCTCGTCTCTGCCCTGGACTCGACAACGCAGACGCTGTTCCACGCGAAGCCTGTGCACTGCTAGACGACCGAAGACCGCGGCGATGGTGGTCTTGAAGGTTGACAAGTTGGTGATTTTGTTTTCGCGGTTCTTGAACCCGAGGCTGGCCACATTGTCGAGGTAAAAGCGCACGTTCGGGAGCTGGTCGCAGGCGTTCCATTTGTTGGAAGCGCTTACGATTTCGTACTCACCGAGCTAGTCCTCGACGCGTTATTCGTCGTTGTCGCGAAAAATTCGTGGGTCGCGTTGCCGAGGCACGCCATTACAGTAGACTGTCAGTGGTGGCGCAGCTTGAGAAGGGTCAAGAGCAGTCACAGTGAACAGTGAGGGTTGCGTCCGATTGCGAAGTTCTAGGTTGATGGAAACCGCCGTGCCTCCACCACTTAAAATATAGGTATTGTACGTCGAGGAAGCTTCAGACGCAGCTTGGCGAAAGGTGCTTTAAGAGGCAGGTATGGCTACCAGCGAGCAGCGTGCGTGAGCTACTTCTACTGTCACTGATCATCATCTTCTTTAGTAGCAGCAGAGCGTCCGTTATTTAGATTCATTACAGTTGATGCTTTTGGGAAAAATTGGAACAACTGTTCAGAACTCAGAAGAGTTGGTAAAATATATGTCAAGTATGTATTATGAAGCTAAGGCGAAAATGAAGCACCAGTTGCATGACATTTCAAACCTTAAAAGCTAGTCATGTAACTTGAGCTGAAATGAAAGAATGTGGATAAGCTGAAACACGAGGTAAACGGGCTAGATCATTACAACGGATGCCTAAACCTAGAATTGCATGGCTTATCCCAACACACAAATAAAAACCTTTTAGAAAACTTACCAAAGTAGCATGTAATCTCGCATTTGCACCACTCTCCGAGCGGGACGTCGAGGCCGCTCACCGTATGCCATCAAAAACTGAAAAGTGGGAAGCTTGATATTTTGATAATCAAGTTTTCGGCTTGCCTTTCGAAAGATAGATGGTCTGAGAAAAAATGAATAAAGAAAAGCAACTTGAAAATTTTTCTTCATTTAAAACTTCGCAGCGTATAACGAAGCACATTTGTGTAAAAGAAATTGAGGGTAACTCAAAAAGAATATAAATTCACATGGCACCAAAATGGAAAGCTTTTTGTGCGCCACCCCTTCGTGATCGAGTAATCAAAATTGCGTCAGAGCAACACCTCGTAAAAATTCTCTAAACGTAAAGAAGACAGTCCTTATTGGATCACCGCGTCATTCTGGCCCATTACAAAAAATACTGTTACTACGATGCGGATTCTTTTCTGCGAGTAAATGTCTTTCTTGATAAAAACAGTTGTCATTACTACATCTCAATTCGCAAAGCTCACGAACTTAAAAAAGGCAGTTGATGCACTGCTCGATCTCTAAAAGACTATTTTGATTAATTTGTCATTACTGAGACCTGGTTCTCGAGCTGTGAATATGTGGTACTTTTAACAGGCTACAAATGTGTCACAGAGAATGAACAAAGTGATGGTATTGTAACTTATATTTGCTATAGTATTAAAATTGGTGTCATAAAAGAACATAACATTGTAACGTACGACTTCGAATTAGTCATGGTGATATCGGCGCTTTCTTTTCTTAGCGCTAATACACAGCCCACGTTCCGGAACTATGTCATTCTTTTTATACTTTATTTTAGGAATATTGGAATTTTGTGAATGCTACACGTGATATTTAAAGCGATTTCAACTTAGATATGTTATCTACCTCTGTTAACAAGCAAAATATTTTTGACATCATGCTCTGTTATGGCCATGAGAACAAAATCCACGTGTGTACAAAAGGGACAGAAGTGTCTGAAGTTCTTATTGATTTATGTTTCACCAACTTTAAAAAAGACATACGTGCTATGTTGTTATACCTGGTATCAGTGACCACTTTCCAATATTTGCATTCTGAAAGTCACTTAAAAAGAAACAATATATCTCAACCCAACTTACTACAGAGAGGTTTCTAGTAGAAAATTCAAAGTTTTCAAAGATTAGTCATTGCGACAGATCTAATTAAAATATTACAAATCACTGAACCTGTGCACAATTGGGTTACATTTATTTTGAAAGTACCACAAACATATGACCAGGCCTTTCCTCTTGTACAGCTTCAAACAAACAAAAATGCTGGAAGCCATTGATAGGAACATCATTTATAAAATGTATAAAACAGAAAATAAGCTCTTTAGCAAAAAACAACAAGAAAGCGAATCGACTATTTGTGCCACATTAGGCTGCTTAGTAATTAAGTAGCTTCTAATGGACTCTTTACGGAGAGGAGGATTTCCTCCTTTCAGGCCTGTTGCACGAGGGTATAAAAGCAAACGTCACAGCCTCGGCAGAGCGTTTCTGAGGGGGGAAGGGGGGTCACGCACGCTACCAATAGCCCAGAGAGAACTATGGCGGTGCCCAGAATGCCTTGTGAAAAAGTCTATCTAAAGCGGGCAGACATCAAGTATTAGGAGCCTACGTTTGCAGCCATTATGTACGACCCGACGGGATTTCGGAATGCATGTGAGCAATGCTTCATTTTGATAACATAAAAAGACAATCACGGAGCTTACGATAAAAGGTAAATCTTGTTCTGATACATTACTCACTGACATGTTCAAAAACCACTTTTTGATGTCCGGGGTGTGCTAAATATTCAATAGTGCCAGAACAACCTATGAACCATATATTACAAGAACTATTACAAATCTATATTTATCTCCCACTGATAAATCCGACATATAAACCTCCATTATGAATTTAGTTATTAATTTTGCGGCAGGTGTTGCCGGTAGTAAGCAGGGCCAATAAAAGCGATCTCGCAATAAACTAGTAGGCTTTGAATACCGATATATATCACACAAATATGTAATTTTAGCTTACGCACCGGAATATTTCTTCATAAGCTAAGAATAGCCACAGTCTCAATCATTCAGAAAGGTGATAATGAAAATTATCGAAATAATATTAGCCCATGTCTCCTATTCCCATATTTTCAAAAGTTCTAGAACTAGCTTTATATGACCAGATGTCAACTTCTTGTGAACAAGGAAATATAACAACCAATCAACAAGAATGCTTTCGCCATAAAAAGTACAGAACAGCCTTTGCTGTCTATTAAGGACAAAATAATCGATAACTTTGAAAAAAAAAAACTTACACGCTTGGAATATTCCTGCTCTCAAAAAAACTTCAGATTTCACCAAACGTGAAAATATTTTGATAAAGTTGAATAAGTACAGCGCGAGAGACATTTCTTATAAATTATTAGGTGGTTATCTGACAAATTGATTTCCGTATTGTGAATCGCACCATGCAGTGAAAAATGGATAAGATTGAGTATGACGTCCCTCAGTGATATATATTGAGCCCACTCCTTATATGTTGGAATGTTGTTTGGCGTTTTGTGTCGCAAGGTCTGTTCAGTGGCCAAAGAGTGCCAGGTCATAGGACTAGAGATTTCATACAACAATTACAATAACACACTATATGGGCGCCTTAAAATTCCTCATGCTAAGGCGGGTAAAACTTAGAAGTAACAAAATTATAACCAAGACGTAGAATGTGTGTAGTGTGAGTGAATGGTGAAAGTTCGTGATGATCAAACCATGTTATATAAGTATGGCATTAGCACAAGTGCTGCTATTGTCTATGCCCTTGTGTTCAGGGGCCGTGAGGCAAGTGCTTTGTTTGGTATAACCATCGCAGTCGCCTGTTCTTAGAGAGGCCATGCTGCAGGGATGCCTGAAAATATGACGTGAGAATTGTTTACATCATTTAGGAACGCGAACAACAAGTCACAACAAAAAAGTGGTTACCTATCAATAAACATCAAAGGGTGCAAGGGAACATAATGGCTGAAGAAAATGGAAACCGTTTTCTCCTAATTACATCCAGTTTCATGTACTGTATTAAAACATGAAGCTCGGTGAGAGGTTCGCCCCACTTTTCACAAGAAAGAAGGATCGCGGCCAGATAAAGGATGAGAGCGTGTGCTTTGTGTGTCCTATTCTTAATCTGGGGTCACTTCTGTGTCGCGCGACTTCGATAGTGTTGGCCTATTCGCAATATGTGGCTTTATGATGTGAACTTTATTTTCGCTTCCTTATCCAATAAATGCTTCTAATAATCCGTGAGTTTTTGTTTATTAATGGGCTTGAGTCCAAGCGCAGCGAGAGATTTGTGGCATAAAATCTGAACAATTTCGAATCTAACATCAAACATTCAGCTAAACATTATTGGAACAGGCAAAATTAATACAACATATACCCTGGCACAAGAGCATGTAAAAACAAAGTGTTTAAAGCTGTATTTGTAAGAACGTTTTACGTCAACAAAAGAATTGCATCTGTTGAGTGCGACGAGTTGGACGGGTTGGTAAAGATTCATGACTTCGATATCTTAGCGCCAAAAAACGAATATTAAAGGAAAAGCCGTAGAGAACATGAGCAATTATTTCACACTACGTTTATTTGGAAACACACATGAATATATATAAACTCAAATCGCAGACATCTCACGCCTTTCACTCGTACAGATATAGTACTATCCAATATCATAACAAACGTATAATGAGGAAATAAAGAGGTAAAGGCGCAGGCCTAACTGGAACGAAAACCTTAGAAAGACTTACAACAGCTGCCCGCGAAAACCATACACACTAAAAATGAAATATCAACTGCACAGGCTTATCTCAGTGAAATTAAGAAAACATTCTCACTAGAAATGAAAATTTCTCATCGTGAAGGAGTAGAGAAGGTTGACTAACGCATTTAGCGCGATGGTGTCGAATCATGCAGGCCTCAACTATTTTTCAGGCTAGTCACTCTGTGACGAAATAGCACAGGTGTTTTTAAATGCGAAGCATTTCTTAGCAAACTTCGGCGACTTTAAGCCTAACTATCTATCTATCTATCTATCTATCTATCTATTTATCTATCTATCTATCTTTCTTTCTATCTATCTATCTATCTAGCTGCCTACGACTTTTAGCTCTTCTGGCCATTTCGCTAATGGTATCGATACGAAACTTGATATTACATAACATGACTGTATGAAGAACATATTTGACTAGACATAAAGTGAAAATAATGACATGCATGTCATGAATGTCATGATTGACATTCCGTGGTCCGGCAGCTTTTGCGGTGGATTTGTTCACATGGCACGTTGCAAAACTCGTATGGTAAGACATGATTGCATGGCGAACACGAGCGACAGATCCTAATATAAAAATCATAGCATGCGTGTCACGTAACAAAATGACTACATGCCATGCCTAAGATGCACTCGTGGCCGTTTCGCTAGCCTCACATATACCAAACTTGGTATTACAGTACGTGAATGAATTACGAAGGTATGTGACAGGTGTAAACATGATGATCATGAGATGCGTGTCATGTAACATGAAGACATGCCACCCTCTTGATGCGCTGGCCGCTGTTTCGCTATCTTCACCCATATCGAATTCGGTATTGTGGGGCGCGAATAGATGACGATGGTATCATAGCGGTGCTAACACGATAATTATGAGATGAGCTAGCACAACAGCTCATTGAAAGGTACGTCGTCGTCCCATTTGGCATTACATTGCGGTCAGTGTAACTGCAATCCAATGTTTGAAAAAAATTGGCAGATCCCACGTAGAGTGGAAATCAATAGTATGCGAAGCACGAATGAGAAATGTTCATATGTCACTTCAAAATCAGCACAACGTTACGAAGTGTAGGTAAATGACGCCGTTCATGACTTCCGTGTCATGACTATAACGTTCGGATGCGTTGTTTACCTTCGTCTTCTATTCAGGTCACGTGATACCAAATTTAGTATATGTGGAGCTAGCATAACGGCCGCGAGCACATCATGCAGGGCCCAATATACTCCCATGTAGCGTTTACGCGCGCACACGCTGGGCACAGCGACGCATCGTTAGCCAAACGCGAGCACTTCATAGTATTACGCCAGGCGAGACCAGCGTCCGTCGGCGCGGCTCGACGGTAACTGGCGCGAAATACTACATGCTGCATATCGCGCCGACGCGCTTCATTTTTTAGATGCGGAAGCATCTTATACTCGCGCCTTGTAGTGCGCCGTCCGCACCGCTTCTCGAACATTCGACAGCTGACGCGCGCGCATGCGCCGTGGCGCCGTCGCCCACCATCTGTGCCGCGCGCGCTTCTCCTTCGAGAACATTCGACAGCTGACAGCGCATGCGCCGTCGCCATCTGTGCCGCGCGCGCGCTTCTCCTTCGAGAACATTCGACAGCTGACAGCGCATGCGCCGTCGCGCTGTATATATACTCAAGGTCGGCGCTCGCTCGCTCAGTTGCCGCTCGTTCGTTGGTTTGTACGGCGCGTCGACGTCCGAAGTCGCCGTGAAATGAATGCCAATGAATCCACAAACAGAATGATCGACGTCCCTAAGCCATCGTCCTCAAAGTTCGTCGCAATAAATAAAACACCGCCCTTTCGCATACGTGCCGTACGTGTTCACTCATTTAACACCCCATTTCACAACCACGTTAACCAATTTAGCCATCCACACAAGTAAGTCGCAATTTAACACCCGTTAACCAATTACATGCTTCCGCATCCTCCTCAGTGTTCCCCCGAGGGAAGCTGCGGGCAATTTTTTTGTGATGGATGGATGCCGAACGTGCCTAAATGTGCATGGGTCAAAGCAGCGTGGCGCGCGCCTGCGAGTATATGGCAGGACCGGCGCTAGATGGGGCAACGCCGACGTGACGCGACGAAAGGAACGCCGGTGAACACGTGCATCATGTCACGTCGAATCGTATTGGCGTATTGACTGTGACATGTAGTGATGTTCTCACATGACGCGCATCTTATGATTATCTTGTTTGCACCAGTCACATACCTTACGCATCCGTTGGCATGACGTAATACCAAATTTCTCATATGTGAAGCTAGCAAAACGGACGCCAGCGCATCTTAAGCACGGCATGTAGTCATGTTGTTACCTAATACGCATATCATAATTATCATGTTAGCACCAGTATAATACCTTCGTCATTCATTCATGCCCCATAATACCAAATTTGGTATAGGTGAAGCTAGCGAAACGGCCGTCAGCGCATCTTCAGCGTGGCATGTAGTCATGTTACTTGACACGCGTCTCATGATCATCATGTTTACACCAGTCACATACCTTCGTCATTCATTCACGTACTGTAATACCAAATTTGTTATATGTGAGGCTAGCGAAACGGCCGCGAGCGCATCTTAGGCGTGGCATGCAGTCATTTTGTTACATGACGCGCATGTCATGATTTTTATATTAGAATCTGTCGCTCGTGTCCGCCATGCAATCATGTCTTACCATACGAGTTTTGCAACGTGCCATGTGAACAAAACCACGGCAAAAGATGCCGGACCACGGCATGTCAATCATGACATTCATGGCATGCATGTCATGATTTTCACTTCATGTCTAGTCAAATATGTTCTTCATAGAGTCATGTTATGTAATACCAAGTTTGGTATCGATACCATTATCGAAATGGCCAGAAGAGCTAAAAGCCGTAGGCAGCTAGATAGATAGATAGATAGATAGATAGATAGATAGATAGATAGATAGATAGATACAAAGATACGCTCAATGTTGCCGAAGTTCATTAAGAAATGCTTCGCATTTAAAAACAGCTGTGCTATTTTGTCACAGATCGATAACCTGAGAAATCGTTAAGGCCTGCATGATCCGACAACATGGCGCTAATTGCGTGAGTCAACCTTCTGTACTTCTTCACAATAAAAAATTTTCATTCCTAATGAGCATGCTTTCTCAGTTTTACCCAAATAAGCCTGCGCAGTTGATATTTCATTTTTAGTTTGTAAGGTTTTCTCGGGCAGCATTTAAGTTTTTGTAAATTTTTTTCGTTCCTGTTACGCATGCGCATTTGCCTTTTTGTTTCCTCAATATATGTTTTTTGTTTTTATATGATATTCGATAGTACTATATTAGTACGAGAGGAAGGCGTGAGATGTCTGTAATTTGAGTTCATATATATTCATGTGTGTTTTCAAATAAACGTAGTTTGAAGTTAGCGCTCATGTTGCCTAGGTCTCTTTCTTTTGTCTCTGTTTTTTTTTTGGCGTGAACATATCGAAGACTTGCATGCGTTTTATTTGTGAATCGGAGTGCAGCCACAGTCCCTAACTTCAATGACAAATACACAAAAAGATTAATACGATGCAGGCCCCCCATACTAGAAACAGGGTGAAAGTGCATTATGCAGCAATCACGCTTTGTCTGGTAATAATTATAGCATTAGTAGTGCTGCCAATACTTGAGCTGTATTGATTTTGGTAATTCAGGGATTATTAGAAGAAAATAAACCTTCAGCTTATTCCATGTTTTGCTGCTTCAGTGTTGTCCAATAAGGGCTGATTGTTTATAAAGTGTTGGGTATGTCGTCTATGTACCGTTTAATTCTCTAGAAAATGCTATTTGACTCATTATTCAAATATTCACACGCCCTTAGTAATGTTTTCGCGGCCAATGACGCACCTTTTTCTGGTGTGAATGTGATTGCGCACCTGTACATATTTCGAGTGCTTTTTAAAGCTGAATGCCATCCCTCCTTGAATAAACCCTTGACCTTCCCTCGACGAACGTAATTGGAAAAAAACATACCTGGCTTCCACATAGCCATCTACCTATTCATCTCACTTCCTCCAACGTCAACGTATCCACAACTAAGCCATTCGCATCCTATAATTTAATTCACTATTCACCAGCGTTTTCCCACTTTTTCAGCAACATGGTGTATTAACAGTGTGAAAATCATATAAATATACACTGGGGATTCTCGCATTTATTTGTCTTAATGGTTCCGTAACAGCCAATGTCTTGCGAAATTTTCAATTGGTAAATGCTAATCAGGTTAGCCTAGAACAGTAAGTTTTACTACCACATACAAACAGTAACTATGGCAAGCACACTACCATAGCCATAGATTTTTTGAAATTCAATACATCTATGCAATAAATATTTGTCAATCAACACTTTTAAGAAAACTGCATTTTTCTCATTTAACAATCATAACTGCTCTGTATTCATATATTGGTAATCTCTTACACTTCGAGCTATTACTGCACGAGTTATTTTTACATTTATGACTCGTTAAGATTTGAGTTGTCTGGTGTGTCATTAACTGAAGTCCCTTCTTTTGAAGATTCTCCTGCCGTTCCTTTTCATAGCGATGTGTAATTCCTGAATGTAGTTTTATTGCCGTTTCTACTGAAATATATATTACAAATTTGCCTTATCTTTATTTCTATACAGAGCAGTTCAATTCGAAAATTATGAACGTGCTAGAAATTCTAGTTATTGCACAAAGAAAAGTACACCAAGCACTCGAAAAGTTGAGGTGGATTCAACATTTCTTTCTTTCCTGATGAAAGACAGTACTGCGGTTTAACTGCGCTTGCAGGTGACTTAACAGGAATGACTTTGATTGTTTAAGGATAACTGGAAGCAAAAAAACACCGAGCACTAAAAACTTAATTTATAACTTTTTTATTGAAGGTAAATATGAAGTTTCAACAGAAGCAGGTTACCTCTTGCAATTCGTGAGTTAATATTAAATTTTCAAAAGTTAGCAAAGGCTATGTTGCATAACAGTTTCTTGTCAAGGGGAACGAGAAATTATATGTACTGAATTCCTTAAGAAAATTACAGAAATGCAGATGCTGTCTTCATTACAGTAGTTCTCCACAGGTAGCCGAGCAGCAATACCTGGCAGTATTCTAGCTCCAGCTCTGGTCACTGAACCACACTGCGTCGAGGGCCAGCCTCTGAGTGGAAGGAAAGAGAAAGAAAAGTTTTAAATTCTGAGTTCAGCAACCTGATGTCTAGCTACATTTTAACCTGTTTTTTAGGACAGTTGCATGCGAAGAAGTCTGCCTTTTTAGGTGTGTCAACGTCACAGAGCAAACCAAAAAGATGACATATCATCGAGCACAAGAACCAACAGCTGCACAAGCAGCTAAATCAAAGACTGAACCTAAGGAATGGGATATAGAGGTTTGCAATGTTAAAAATTATGTGACATGATCCCACACATAATGTACAAGACTGCTCTACCATTAAAGCTGAATAAAGATGGTTTTAAATACTGAAGAGAAACGATACCAAACCTCATGCTCATGCATGAGCATGTCTCATGCTCGCTACTGTTCTCTTCTACTTGGACGGAAACCTGCGTGTCAGGTACGAAACAATCGAGTTTGAACTCACCATCTGGGACACCTTCAAAGAGAACCTACGGGACATCTTTGGAGCCCGACCAGTCGCCACGCAGCTGCGCAACAGGAGCTGGCTACATTCGTGCACTCTCCAACTGAATCGTATGTGTCCTATATACAAGAAGTTCTCGCACTTTGCTGCAAAGTGGACGAGGCGATCGCTGAAGTTGAGAAGGTTGGTCACGTTTTGAAGGGAATCGCGGCGACGCTTTCAATTGACGGGACTACACCAACGTCTCGACTATAAACCGCAATAATCTCAAGAATGCTGCCGTTTAGAAACAGCAAAAAGCCGTTGGGTGCACCCTCCTTTGTCTCATTTGCTAAACACGGCAACTACGTCCACCTGCTCCGATTCCACCGCCACATCAGCCTTTCAGCAGAGGGTCACGCGTATTGTTCGACGGGAACTTGTTCAGCGCAGCTTCAGCCGTCTATTTTCGAACATGCTGCGATACCAACAACCCCGCGGTCATCATCATCATCATCATCATCATCATCATCATCATCATCATTATTTTCTCTTAAAGGCCTGTGTTGGGGTATTACATAAAGGAGGTAACAGAAAGTTAGACAGGAGACTTGTCAGGTCACAAATTTGAAATTAACGAGATGTGGAGGACATGTAAGGAAATAATGAATACTACAACGTGAAGTGATCAGTAAGCAACTGCTTAAACACAACTAGGTTATGCTCGGTGACAAAACTATCTGGCAATATATTCCACGCTACAATGGCGATCGGCAAAAAGATTGCTTGAATGAACACGAACCACGCAACCGCTGGATGCTGCAAGAGTTTAACGCCGTAGTCTCTGTTATTCAGGTGGTGATAGGAGAAAAGTTTGCCAACGAAGGGTTCTCTGTCAGACTTATCACGAGTAAAGTCCATCAATGCATCTCGACGTGACCTATTCGTTCCTCCATGATCTCGTAACCCCATGAAATTGAAAACTGCCGACGACAAATTCACCTGTTTTTGGTACCACAATGTTGGAAATATCTTCCGCTACTCCCATGCCTCCTGGAGGCCACCACATAGAAACATGTCTTTCCCACCTTACTGCCACTATGGCGATCTTGCCGGTATTCACCCAACCGTACGAACCCTGCTTTACACGCACCTAACAGCCGCCTTCTTGCTCGTTCTCCGTTCCAGTGATACGGACCCGGCTTTCGGCACATCTAACAGCCGCCTTTCTGCTCGTTTTCCGTCCCCTCAACGCCGCTGTTCCCCGTCATCCCAGCCATGCCACCATTCCTCGCAGACCAACATCCCATCGTACCCGACGAAAAACTACACCATGCTGATGCAGGAGGTAGTGCTGCATTATCTCTGGCTGAATCAAATCCCCCATTGACGCTTCCTACGAACAAGAATCTTATCGATGTGCACGTCAACGGTGTTTCTTTGACGGCCATAGTCGACCGCTTTGACCGCTCAAAAAAGTACCCACGCCTCCTGCTGCATAAGCGGTACGTGATGGTGGTGTCAGAACTGGTAGTGTCATCAGGATGTGTTCGGCTCGCATAAGCATCGTGGTTCTTTCCTATTCACGGTGCCCCATAGCTGCCCTTC
This sequence comes from Rhipicephalus annulatus, assembly GCA_013436015.1. Classification (NCBI taxonomy): domain Eukaryota; kingdom Metazoa; phylum Arthropoda; class Arachnida; order Ixodida; family Ixodidae; genus Rhipicephalus; species Rhipicephalus annulatus. Next base: position 189,135 of record WOVY01010990.1, read on the forward strand.
TGACCTCATCTTAGAGATGGGCCTTCTGTTGAACCAATCTGCTCTGATAGACTGTTCCGCTCGTATCCTTCACGTTCCTCTTGTGCCGGATATTCAACCTGAACTTCAACGTAGCCTCTATGCTACAGATTACCTCCGCTTACCACATAAAGCCCCCACATTTGCTGAATTCACCACGCACCACTCGTGTTGGATGTGCATTATATCGTCACGCCGGTTCCTGATGTCCTACTGACACGTGACGTCGCAGTCTCTCACTGCGTTGTTACTATAGCTGCTGACAGGATATATCGGCCCAGCATAAATTTCGGCTTCACAAAGCAAATCATCCCTGAAGACATCTTAATCGCCACATTGTGACGCTTAGCCGATGACCACAACACCACTGTAACAGCCGACGTACATATGCCCCAATCTTCCTTGTCGCCCACCCGATACCACACGCCTCGACATGCCAATACGTCCCTCGATCGCTAATGACTTCCCCCTAGCGCAATCAGCCACCCCCATTTGTCCTTTAGTTTATTACCGCGATATCTTCTACCTTGACGATTGACCACTCGACCAAACTTCTTTTGTCCAGCACCGCATCAACACAGGTAATGCTGCTCCCATTCGCCGTCGACCGTATCGCGTGCCGCATCGGAGCGCCAGATGATTCAAGCCGACCAGCCGAAGTGGAATAGATGTTAACTTAAAACATTATTGAGCGCTCATGAAGCCCATGGGCGTGTCCCGTCGTCCTGGGTAAAATGGAGGACAACACAAGGCGTTTCTGCACCGATTACTGTATTCTAAATTGAATTACGAAAACGGACGTGTATTCTTTGTCCTGTTTCTAGCGCTCTCAATTGTTTCCATAGAGCATCGCCGTGGTCAAGAAAGAACAAGAAAAGACCCCCTGCGTCACTGTTAATGGCCTGTACCAATTCAAGGTTATGCCCTTTGATCTACCCAACGTGCCCGCCAGGTTAGAACATATCGCCTATGCTAGCCGCCTCCTTACACCTGCTACACGAGTTCAAATGGTCAACATGCCTGTGTTACCTGGACGACATCCACGTATTTTCACCTACATTTGAGTCCCACCGTGAGCGTCTGTCAGCCATTCTCGACGTCTTCTGCAATGCTGACCTCTTGTTCAACTCTTCGACGTGTCCCTTCGGCCAGCCACAAATTATAGTGTCGGGACACCTTGTTGATGCTTATTGCGTGCGGCCAGAGCCTTAGAAAATTCGTTCCATCAGAGTTTCTCAGTACCCCAGTCAGCGAAAAATGTGCGAAACTTTGTGGGAATCTGTTTGTACTTCAGGCAGTTCGTTTAAGACTTTGGGGCAATGGCCCAACCACTTATTGATCTTCTAAAGAAAGACGTCCCATTTTCATGGGTGTCCACTCAAGATGCCGCTTTCTGTCGCCTAATCGCGCTTTTGACGACGCCACCTATCTTGGCCGACTTTACCCCATCCACCCAAACTGAGGTCCAAACGGTTGCCAGTGGCCACGGTATTGGAGTCGTTCTCGCCTAACGCCAACAGAGATTGATTGATTGATATTTGGGGTTTAACGTCCCAAAACCACTATATGATTATGAGAGACGCCGTAGTGAAGGGCTCCGGAAATTTAGACCACCTGGGGTTCTTTAACGTGCACCCAAATCTGAGCACACGGGCCTACAACATTTCCGCCTCCATCGGAAATGCAGCCGCCGCAGCCGGGATTTGAACCCGCGCCCTGCGGGTCAGCAGCCGAGTACCTTAGCCACTAGACCACTGCGGCGGGGCAAACGCCAACAGGGACACGACTGCGTAATCGCCTATGCTAGCCGCGTCCTTTCACCGGCCGAGCGCGACTATTCGTTCACGGAGCGCGAATGCCTTTCTGTTGTCTGGGTGATCTCAAAATTCAATTCGTATTTATATAGCACTCATTTATCTATCGTCACCAACAATCACGCAGTCTGCTGGCTTCCATTCTTAAGAGATCTCAAAGGTCGACTTGGTCATTGGGCTCTGTGACTGCAAGAATAGGTAAGAATACACGTTTGCTACGACATACAAATCTTGGCGCCTGCATCAGCACGCCCATTGCCTTTTTCGCTATCCAGTTGGCGAATCAGCTGCCGTACCTGACAACGACGCCTGCGTGTGCTCCGTTTCCCAACTGACCCACACAGCCGACGAGCAACGTCATGATGCAGCCTTACGGGCAATCATCAAGCGCCTCGACTCGTCTCCATCGGACCGATTACATCGCTCGTTCGTACTCCAGAGTGGTACATCATACCGGCATAACTTCCATCCAGAGGGCCAATCTATGCTACTTGCTATAACCAAACTCCTCCGCTCGCCTGCAATCCACGAACTCTACGACGTTCTTACTGGCTGTCACATCGGCGTGTCCCGCACATACGGGCAGATTCGCTGCCGCTTCTATTGGCCAGCTCTCGCACGCTTCGTCAAAAGATACGTCATGGCGTGTAATGAATGTCAGCGCTGCAAAGCACCGTCGAAGATTACGGCTGAGCACCTTCAACCCCTCGACATTTTTTCTGAACCTTTTTTTCGCACCGGCTTGAACTTACTCGGCCCTTTACCACTGTCTGCTGCTGGCAACACGTGGATAGCTGTGGCCACTGACTGCGCCACACGCGAGCCATCACACGTTCCCTTGCAACAAGTTGCGCCACAGACGTCGCCTGTTTTCTTCTACGTAACGTGAACGTGTATTATTGTGCTCCAAGCCAGCTGCTCACAAAGAGAGGCTGCACATTTCTAGGAGAGTCATAGCGGACGTCCTACGCTCATGTGAAACGTACCAAAAACTCACTACGCCGTACCATACGCCAACAAATGGCCTCAGAGAGTGTCTGAATTCAATTCTAACTGACATGTTTTCAAAGCACGTTTCCCCAGACCGCTCTGTCTGGGACCTCGCTGTACCATACGTGACATTTGCGTACAATTCTTCCCGCAATGACACGACTGGTTACTTCTAATTTTTCCTGTTGTTCGGCCGCGAACCCACATTGCCTCTCGATACAGTTACTCCATCGCCAGCAGCTCCGACCACAGATTATGCCCTAGACGCCATCAGCCGGGCCACACAAACACGCGGAGCCGCTCATGCTCGCCTTCCGACTTTCCAAGAAAACCGACGGCGTCGGTTTGACAAACGATACCGCGATGTTCACTTTTCGCCCGGTTCGTTGGTTCTGCTGTGGTCTCTGATCAGGCACGTTAGCCTGTCTTACAAACTGCTCTCTCCTTACACAGAGTCAAACAGAGTGCTACGTGCGGGGACTCCCGTCACTTAGGAAATCACTCCTGCTGCCTCATCGTCTTCCTCCGCCCCTCGGGCCAGCGCCATCGTACACGTCACATGCCTCAAGCAGTACCACTCGCCCGATGACGTTGACGTCTAGATGCACCGAGACGGCGCTTTTGCCGACGGGGGTCTGCTACAAGTAGGCTGCCGCAATGCGAATTATCAATGCGCGTGTGCACCCGACAAAGAGGATGAATGTGGCTTGCTGCTCGAGCTTGGAGCAAGGCTGGCCAGCACTGTAACCGCTGTTGCAAATGTATTTTGTAAATAAATTTGCAATATATTGATCTGTTACTCCCTTTAAAGTGTAGCTAGATGGCGTTAGTCGTTCTTACAACATTATCACGCGGTGATAGATGACTGGGGTGAAGCGTCCCTTTGTGTCAAGGAAGCAGACATACATGCAGACAGACAGCCAAACAGAAAATAACAGTTAGAGTTTCGTGATACGCCCTCGAAAAGTTTTGAACTACGTGTGTATTCATAATCTTGGCCGTCCATTTAATACTATACCTCGACTCGTTTGATTCCTGGGTTCGCTCAATTACTAAAAAAGCACGAGTTCAGTTTCCCCGCTCACGTTTCATCAACTTTGCATTTGACGTTATTTTACGACAGCCAATGAAAAGTTTTTGTCGTCGACAAAGCATTGCGACGCAGTGATGCTTTTGAGTTCAAGTTGACTGTGCTTTTGTACATCATACTGTTCAGATTGTGATACCGGCAACACCACAACATCATGAACACACAGTGTGCAATGGCCACCATTTCTCAACTACAGCGTCGTCTGCTCGAGCGCAGTGGGCTCTTTGGCTTTGAGCCGTACACCTACCAACCCATGCGGATGCGAGACCGGCCCTCATCAGAGCAGGACAGTGGCAGCGGAGACGATGGTGAAGAAACCTGTGGCGTGGAAGCAGCCGTATCGGGACTTCGTGGAAAAACCTCCGCTAGCGAAAGCCCCAACAATGACCCTCTTGAACCCGATCGTCTCGGAAATAGCCGGTGGTACGTTCAAGTCTTGAATGAAGCCTACGTTGACCAGTATGCCAGTGTGTGAAATCACTAATCTAACTATTCTATTAGGTGTACCTGCGGACAGTGCGTGCCGATGCCCACCGCACTTGAAAGCTTCTGGTGCCGCGAGATCCAGGCAGCGATTCGAAGGCAGCCTTCTGGGTGCGTTACAGAGCACCCATACTTTCACATGTGCCTTGACGAGGTAGTGCTCAGCGTAGTCCTTCAAATGTCTGAAGACCTTGTATGAACGCTAGCCGGGGAAACGGTAAGCAGCTTGCACAACGGCAGCACAGCATAAAGAAACGACCGCCTGATATTGCACTTTTTTCAAAAGCTGCTGTACGAGAGAGTGCTCGTGAAAGTTTTAACTCCTTTGTAATTTCACACACCTTGGCTTAGGAAAACGCGTCGATGAGTTAGCATCATGCCTCACAAAGTGCAGACTGCGAAACAAGTCAGTGCGAGCACGGTAAGAAGTCTGAATATTTATCCATCCCCTACAATTTTTATGTCATAAGACGCGTCCGAGCAGTTCGTTTGACCACCCAAATTTACTGCTCGGTCTAATTCACGACTTAACGCGAGAACGCAATGTATCCCATGGCATGTGTGAATTTGCAATAACAGGACGGAAGGGCTCTAACTCATTTGAGATAGCTGCCTGATAATAATGAATAAAGTAGGCCGCAGTCCGGACACATTACTTTGATTTACTGTTCGTCCACCGCCAATGAAGCAGTAGTTAGGAAGAGGATGCAATAAAAAATACTGCGTAGAGGTCAGAACAACGCCCACCAGCTGTATTATTTCACAGGAGGCTTTACATAAGGCTGCATATAATAAGGGAGCATACGTTTCAAGTTCATAAAATTCACCAACGTATCACTCATTGTGTCAATTGCCAAATATATGTTATGAACCCACATTCGGTGATAATAATTATTGTGGTAGCCATAATTTGTTTCCGTAAGGACGCCTACTTACTGATCTCATTGCGGCCACCTATCATGCCCATTTCTATGATAACCACTTTTCCTTTTAAACGCATCATTTTGAGTGTGCGACGTTTAATCGAGGCTGCATGTGAAGCAGTAAGTCAGTAGAAAAAAAGTGTTGGTTATAAAGCGGGTTAGAAAGCAAATTTAGCACTTAGTTACACTTGTATAGCTCATGAATAGCTCTTCACCGAATGAGCTCTGAATTGTTAAAAGCAGCCTATTTTTTGTTAATAAACTATAGGACATAGGTGTGCTGAATTCTTAGCACGGCAAAAGCTGGAAGTGCTCGTCTATTGAGAAGATCACGAGAAAATATAGGCATATAAAAACAGGCCTACGATTGCTAAGTCATGCTGCCGGGCAACTTGATTTAAATTTATAATTTTTATGTTGTATCCATCGAGACAGGAATAAACCAGTTGCTGCCAAACACATAGCGCGAACTTGTAAATAGTGGTTTTATTGCAATCACACATGCTATTCATACAATACATCCGAAACGGTTTTAGTTTTGAATTGGATTGTGGGGGGTCCTACAGGTAAAGGCTGCACTACACAGCTTATATAAGCCTAAAGGAATTCACATCGTGGCACTACCACAAAACCAGCATACCTACATATTCAACATATACCTCAATGATCATTTTAGTGCAACTGAATAAATTGAACAGCCTGAATAACACACAAATAAACAGTAACTTGAACAAAATATTAATCAAACGTATTTGTACATCAGAAACAGCGGTAGTGACCACACTAAAAATGCACTAATATTATAAACATGGCTGATCGACAATGGTGTTATACATTGTTCATTGAAACACTCAGCAGGAATAAAAGAAAGAACAATCTAAAATGCTAGTAATACCTCATTTTATTTATTCCTTAATTCGGATTTGCAAAAGTACACTTCGATTTCTTTGCACATCCAATTGGTTGCAGTGCTTTCCCTTTCTAATATTTAGCTAGTAATCAAGGTATGCTACGTCTCGGTGACTGAATGAGATCATTTGTGTACTTGTATGAGACGAACCACCTGTCTTGGCTATGAGTGCATAAGTCACTATTTTGCATTCCAAAATGCTTTGATAGCGATGTATGACAAAATGAATATAGAAGTCGGTGTTTGTGAGGACACGTTGCACGTACATTATTGTATTTTTAAAATTTTGATCAGTGGTATGAAAATACGGCACGTTCACTATTTGAAGCAGATGTTTTAGAACTCGATGTGCACGAATATTACCTTTTGCGGTAGCCGTGATTCAGTGGAGCTCAGCTACATGCAACTAATTACAGGCAATCAGTTCTCACAATAATTTTTTTGGGCGATTCTAAAGACAGGCTTAGGAATACATTTCGAAAATTGACAAATTTTATTTAACCCTATTGCATTGAATGAGATGAGTTTTCTTTTGACCTTCATTTTTTCTAAAAGAATGTGCTACATCACGCTCAAAGATTATACCACCGCATCGGCACGAGCACAAGAATAGCACCAAGAAAAAAGTAACATTGCTGCTTCCTGATGTGCCATTCATACATCCTTTCTTATGCAGAAGGTTCACTATGACCATCCGGCTTGTGTGCCTGAAAACTGTTGCCTTTAGGCATTATACTGGCCAGAACAGCTGATCGCAGTTATGCTAGTTTTTTTTGTCTTCTCACCTTTCCAACCAACGTCACAATGCTGTGCAATTCAGAGTTCACTGCGCTGCCAAGAACAATTTCACGGTGGATCAATTCGTCCAGCTTGGAAACGTGGTTGGATGTAGACAACTAGATGCCTGTGATGCTACTGAACTTAAACTCAGCATCACGCCAAATCATTCCTCAGTTTCTCTGGCCTAAAAGGCCAGTTTGTTTAGTAGATATGCTGGAAGGAAAATGATGACTGTTGCTCTTTCTCTCTTCTTGACAGGCAGTGCCACTACATTGGCTACAGACAGCTTGCACAGTGGCTTCGGGGACGTCTGGGCAGATATAATCGGAAGGTCCTCCCTTGTGCTGTGCACCAAATAAGAGAGAAATTTACATCTGAAACCTATATTGGTTTCCAGTACGAACACAAATACAAGCCTTTTCAATAAAAAAAAGAAGACACAAGACTAGAATTTTGTAAACGTCCACTGCAAATGAAAAGATTTCAAAAAGTAAGATCTCTAGGAAACCGTGACAATTCAAAATAAATTTTTCTCACTTCGCTTTATCCCTTTCGTTTTTGTAAACTCCGTCAAATTATTTTTAATGCGCTGATACTGTTAATGCAGCATACGTAGGAACAATCAATGTATTTTTGCACTCTGTTCGCACCAGTGTTTCTTTGACAAATTGAGTCCCTCTTGCTTTCTTTCTTTTTTTGGCTTAGTAAGCAGCAATATAACAATGATGAATGTGCAGCTCCATGCACTGTATGGACAAAATCATGCTCTTGCTGTGCAATAGCACCAACAGGAAAGTGATTCTTGTGTTACACTGATGCCGGCTAAAGCTTACATACACCTAGCAGTTGTCGAGGCATGCCATAGTTTGTATCGAATTCCATGTGTTCTGCTGTTCACATTTCTATCACCATACACCAGTATGTATATAGGAAAGAAGAGAGCAACAAATCATTATTAAAAATGTTCTGTTCCAGACAAACTGCCTGGTAAACCCGTTTTTCTTACGGCACTGTAGATGAACGTGTCACTAACTTGCAATGTAACAGAGAATGCCCATCTATGCTAAAGTGTGGTGCTTCTCATGCCAGTGGCAAACCTAGATGTTGTTGGTGCGACAAGTTCATGCTTTGGGTCCTTGAAAATAAAGGACTCAGTCCTGGTGGAGCAATTGAACGGTTTGCAGCAAAAGCTGCGTTAAATTAGGGTGACTGTTCACAGCAATGTGCAGTCTCCTTCAGTAGCAGGTCAAAATATCCTGGAATTGAACAGTGGTGCATATAATATCAACACTTGTAATTTCTTATATATACAAGACCCTATCCAGACATGCACGACATAATTTTGAGGAGGTTAGGCAAAACCTCCTTCAATGATGGCCATACACACCACGGGCATCGGCAGTATTTTGTCTTGGAGCAGAGGGAGGGGTTGCGAAACCGTGTTGAATTACAGCAGGAGGAAGGGAGAGGCGTGCGCTTGAGCAGTGGGAGGAGGGGTAAGTGGAGGTGTTGTTTGAGGGCAACAGGCGCCTCTTCTGCACCGCTCCTGCCAACGCCAACAATCTACAACGAGAGTGCACACGCAACATCTGGATATGAATCAACGTGTCTAAACAAATGTTTTCAGCTTTGTTCTATCGCAAAAGTTTTGTTCAGTTTCTGTTCCAGAACAAAGAAAAAGTTCTACAAGGGTCGTAATATTTGGATGAAAGAGTTTTATTTGGAATAATAATAAATATACTGAATTTGTTGTATAGTTATCCTAAATGAAACAGGAATAGAGCAGGTCTTTGCCACACTCTTACGAAGATCACCACGATTCCTACAAGTTGGCACAAACCAGTGCCCACATGAGTCTGAGTCATAGCAGGTTTTCCAAAAAGTGAATAAAAATATGTTCGTCTATGCGCTTGAAGCTTTCGGCACTCTACGTCATATCATCCCTTTACAAACGGTCCGCCGGAACGAACTAACAGGACTCTCACGAACATGCATCTATGTATGTCGCAGCAGATCACAATAACTGTGGCGGCCTGCCACCTTTCGTCACTTACGCATTTAGCACCGTACAGCATGAAACTACCAGCTACAGTTCGTTCTTTCTTTTGTACGCTCGGCCGCCTCGTCATACCATGGATACCATTTTTTAGTTTTCCGACCACCATGATTCCGGTATATCCGAGATCGTCTACACTGCAGAAGAAGTCCGACGTCTTGCTTACCTGCGCACCCTCGCTTTGCAAGCATGCTCGAAGACACGTTTTCATCGTCATCGTCGACTCGTGACGTATAATTGCGGAGACCTCGTGTTGCTGTGGGCGCCAACTAGGAAACGTGGGTTGTGTGAAAAATTGCTGGCGACTTTGCGGAGCCTTATGTTACTCTAGACCGTATAAGTGATTTAACTTACCGCGTAGCACGTCTTCATTCAAATGGCCGATGGTATGCAAAGACTGAACTTCTTCATATAGCACGTTCGAAGCACTATATTCCCAGAGGGACCCTTTAACTTACCCGGTAAGATTCGTCTGCGCGGAGGGAAATGTTACTGCATATGTGATTTGGGCATGAGCCTCTGGGTAGCGCGGAATTGGCAGATTAGAGAAGAGGACGTTCGGCTAGCGAGATACGCCTCCAGTGCACGACACCTTCATCATCATCAAGTGGACTTGGTGGCACCGACCAGGGACCGATGCTTATTCCTGCTCTTTTCGTTGTGCAGATTGCGCTATGGCCTAAAGGCCTCACTACCGGGCTGGTCACGCATCTGCACACAAATGGAACTACGCCAGTGATCACCGATGACACAACAACAGGGAACGAATCTGCGCAAGCGCCTGCGATCTTCTACGCCCCTCTACAGCGCAGCTACCACGCCACGGACGCGATCTCGTCGACGCAAGCAGGCGCCCAACAGTATAAAAGCCTGGCTCATGACACGAGACACTTCAGTGGACTTGGTGGCACCGACCAGGGACCGATGCTTATTCCTGCTCTTTTCGTTGTGCAGATTGCGCTATGGCCTAAAGGCCTCACTACCGGGCTGGTCACGCATCTGCACACAAATGGAACTACGCCAGTGATCACCGATGACACAACAACAGGGAACGAATCTGCGCAAGCGCCTGCGATCTTCTACGCCCCTCTACAGCGCAGCTACCACGCCACGGACGCGATCTCGTCGACGCAAGCAGGCGCCCAACAGTATAAAAGCCTGGCTCATGACACGAGACACTTCAGTGGACTTGGTGGCACCGACCAGGGACCGATGCTTATTCCTGCTCTTTTCGTTGTGCAGGTTAGTAACAATTACTCTGTAACCTCATTAATAGACACGATGATGTAACCCTGATGGTGCTGCCAAGTCCACGCTTTCTTGTTGCCCTGATTGCTGATTGCTATGATGTGTGTAAGCTGCTGTTACTAACATCGGGTGATGTTGAGCTAAATCCCGGTCCGAATTCTGATTCGGAATCGGACACCCGTCCCAACAATGACCTTTTAAAACAAATACTCAAAGAACAAACTAAAACAAATAAAACGTTAAAGGAAGTAGTGGCTAATTTGAAAAAGGTTGAACGAACTGTGGATAATATGGAAACCAGGCTCACTAAAATCGAAATTGATATGGAACGACTTAAACACTGCGAAGAAAAATTGGCCGAGTATGAAAGTAAGCACGCCACCATGAAAGGTGAAATTGGAAGTCTTGCACTTAAACTGGATAATTTAGAAAACAGAAGCCGACGTAATAACTTGATTATCTATGGTGTAACGGAAGAGTCTGACGAAGATGCTATCTTACTGGAAAAGAAAGTAAAAGATGACATTCTGAAACATACACTCGGTATCGAAGTAAAGACCATCGAAAGAATTCATAGAATAGGCAACCATAGAACCAGCCAGGGAAGGCCAATCATCCTACGTCTCTTCGACTACAGTGAAAAAAACAAAATCTTATCTTGCTGTTATAAACTCAAGGGTACGCCCTTATCCGTTTCCGAAGATTTTTCCAAAAGAGTAAGGGATATGCGCGCGCACTTATGGCACTCTGCGGCAAACGAAAGGGCCAAAGGAGCAAAGTCAAACTGTCGTTCGATAAACTGAAAGTCAATGATAAAGTTTATACTTGGGACCCAGTAAAGAATGCTAGAACAGATATATCGAAGAAAGCGGGTCCACCACGAAACAACCGACCAACTTCAACTACGCATAAAACTTCTACAAATAAGAAAAACTCGAACTGACAGCTCAGTACTAAAACACTTAGAATCGTTTCCCTCAATGCCAGAAGTGTGCTAAACAAGTTTGATGAACTAGAGAACATAATTTCGTCCTACCAACCTCACGTTCTAATAATAACAGAGACTTGGCTTCACTCCGGAGTACGTGACTCGGAAGTCGTCCCTCCCTCATACAGACTGCTCCGTAAAGATAGAGGGTCAAGAGGCGGGGGCGTAGCGGTAGCAATTAAAAAAAATATCAAATCCTTTGAACTCGATGGCATTCCCGACCACGAAAGCGTCTGGTGCAAAATAACATATTATGATAAAAGTATAATTGTAGGAGGGGTATATCGGCCTCCAAATGCGGCACCTGACTACATTGAAGTGATTTATGATTATCTTTCAAAGCATACTAACTCTAGGTCAAAAATTATCCTTGCTGGGGACTTTAATCTTCCCGGAATAAATTGGAACAATGGTTCACATGATGGTCGTGACGTTGCTAGTTCAGAATTACTACTGGACGTAGCGTTCGCGTTTTCATTGAATCAACTAGTAACTGATAACACTCGGATCACTGCGACGTCATCGTCTTTACTTGACCTAGCGTTTGTAAGTAGTACATTAGAAGGTTCTTCTGCGTCCATCGAGAATGGCATTTCCGATCACAAATCGATTACCTTAACCTGCCCCATTTCATGCGCGAAGAAATACAAAAAACCACTACCTACTTACTTTAAAGATTACGCACGTGCAAATGACCCTGCTGTGCTACGTTTCCTGGAAACACAATTTCATGAATTCATTGAGCTTACAGACGTAAAAGAACTTTGGGCGCATTTTAAAAGCACTGTTAAATATTGCGAAGACACATTCATTCCGAATAAAAAGAAACGCATCAACCGAGAATACCCTTGGATAACGCGTGAGATAATTCAACTGAAAAGAAAAATAAAACGACGGCAGAAAAAGGAAACCAAAAACAACGTACGTGATCTTATCGGGACATTAAAGCATAAAATGTCAGAAGCAAAAACCCGCTTCTTTAACACTACGTTAGCTTCGTTTATGGCGCACTGTCCCAAAAAATTCTGGCGATACTTATCAGATGAACGAGACTCAATCTCACAAATTAAAAATTCGGAACAAGTCATTAAAGATCCCGAACACATTGCTAATGAGATGAACAAGTTTTTTCAGTCAGTTTTCACGAAACATACCAGTAATGCGCAACTACCTCCTTATACTGTGAAAATACCCATGGAAGAATTAATCGTAAGTGAGGAGGGCATACTTTCTCTATTACAAAAGCTTGATCAAAAGAAATCTACGGGCCCCGATCAAATCACTAACTCATTTTTAAGCCGATACGCTAATTGGACATCTAAGTATCTCTTTAAAATATACACGTTATCTCTTCAAACTTCACAAATACCAGACGACTGGTGCAATGCTGTAGTAATTCCTATACATAAATCAGGCCCCAAACTAGAAATAAGCAACTACCGCCCAGTGTCACTTACGAGTTCGTGCTGCAAAATAATGGAACATGTAATTTTCAAGGCCATAATAACTCACCTAGAAACAAACGAACTTCTCTACAAACAACAGCATGGTTTCAGATCAGGCCTCTCAACTATAACCCAATTAGCTGAATTAACCCATGACATAGCCAACGCAATCAACGATAACGTCCAATTAGATGCTATATTTTTAGACTTTTCTAAGGCGTTCGACGTTGTCCCACATCTGGATTTAGTCAAAAAACTATCGGCTTTTGGTATTGATATCAAAATAATATCCTGGATCAACAGCTTCTTAACTAAACGGAAACAAAGCGTTAAAATTGACAATCAGCTATCAGAACCACTTGATGTTTATTCTGGTGTACCTCAGGGATCGGTTCTTGCACCTCTGCTGTTTTTAATGTTTATTAACGACATCCACTTTTCCGTTGAGAACCCTATTCAGATGCGTCTGTTTGCCGACGACTGTGTCGTGTACACAGTAGTGCGCAATTCAGACGACCAAACTAAACTTAACAATTCACTTCAGGCAATTTATTCCTGGTGCAATACTTGGGGCATGAAACTAAACACATCAAAAACGCATTGCATTTCTTTTACAAATAAGAAAACCCCCCTTAACTATACATATAGGATTGGAAACTCAATTATCGAAAAATGCAATCAAGTAAAATACCTAGGCATTACACTCACGCCGAACCTTAACTGGGAACCACACATTTTGGCCATGTGTCAGAAAGCGGAAAAGAAGTTATCTTTCTTGAGAAGAAAACTGCGCAATGCACCACCACATATTAAAATAAATGCCTACAAAACACTAATTAGACCATGTTTAGAGTACGCCGATCTCATCTGGAGTCCACATCAAAAGTACCTGATTAGTAAAATAGAACGAATACAAAAATTGGCAGTAAGGTTCGTATATTCAGAATTCGCGAGGCAGTCCAGTACCGCAGATTTACTCGCAAGGGCAAACTTAAAACAACTTTTTCAACGCAGAATAATGTCACGATTAAAATTCCTTTACCAATTATATCATGGTCATTTCCACATATCACGCTCTCATTACCTGCAAGATCCGCCTAAACAATCATTCCGACTAAATCATTCTAAAACAATACGCCAACCCTTAAGTCGTGTAAACGCTCACAAACATTCACTTTTTCCGTCGGCTATCTCCCTCTGGAACAGCCTACCCAATGACATTGTTTGTTGTAGTACGATTGACTCTTTCATCAACCGCATACAGTGTATTGAATTTGCACCATGATTTTTTTGTTCATTTTTTTTTCTTCTCTGGCAATGTATGTATTTCGATGTATCTGTGTACCCACTCCTGCTTGGGCCGTGAAGGGCCTGCAGTATATTCAAATAAAAAAAAAATCATCAACCTGACTACATTCACTGCAGGACAAAGGCCTATCCCGTGTTCAGCCAGTTAACCCGATCCTATGCTTGCTGCTGCCAATTTATACCCGCAAACATCTTAATCTCGTCTGCCCTCCTAATTCTCTGTCTCCCCCTAACCCGCTTCCCTTCTCTGGGAATCCAGTTAGTTACCCTTAATGACCAGTGGTTATCCTGTCTACGCGCTACATGCCCGGCCCATGTCCATTTCCTCTTCTTTATTTCAACTATGATATCCTTAACCCCCGTTTGTCCCCTAATCCACTCTGCTCTCTTCTTGTCTCTTAAGGTTACACCTACCATTTTTCTTTCCATTGCTCTCTGCGTCGTCCTCAATTTAAGCTGAACCCTCTTTGTAAGTCTCCAGGTTTCTGCTCTGTAGCTAAGTACCGGCAAGATACAGCTGTTATATACCTTCCTCTTGAGGGATAGTGGCAATCTACCTGTCATAATTTGAGAGTGCTTGCCGAATGTGCTCCACCCCATTCTTATTCTTCTAGTTACTTCAATCTCGTGGTTAGGCTCTGCGGTTATTACTTGCCCTAAGTAGACATAGTGTTTCACAACTTCAAGTGCACTATTACCTATCTCGAAGCGCTGCTCCTTTCCGAGGTTGTTGTACCTTACTTTCGTTTTCTGCAGATTAATTTTAAGACCCAGCTTTCTGCTCTCCTTGTCTGACTCCGCAATCAGGAGTCCAAACTCATGACTCCGAATCACGACACCTTCAAGTCTACCGGTACACCACAGCGGAATAAACAAATTCCTAAACGTAACAATAGTATTTGGTGTATTAGTAAGTTATATGAATTTCATTGTACTATAACTAACCGTCAGCTAACCTTTGATCTCATCAACTGTGACTTACTACTTAACACTAAACGCACTCGAATCACGTTAGAACAAAATATATTACTACTGCGAATTCGCACTGAAGTGGCATAAAGTCATGGTCAATAATGGCCAATTTCTTTTCGAAATCTATTCCACAAAATATATTGTTTTTATGTACCCTGCATACATTGAAAAAAGCTTTGAAGTTCTATCTTCTATTCCAAGTACTTATTATATGTTCTTCTTTTTGAATAGATATTTTGCGATCGTATTGTTGTAGTTGCGTTTTTGTTTTACTCTTTTATTAGTTCTTTATTTCTGTATAGCTCTCTTATATGGTTGCCCTCTTGATACGACATTGTCTTGCAATTTACCGTTGTATTTTGTTTCGTGTGTGCGTTTTTCGTGCATGGTTTTTTTATCGTGCGTCGCGCGACAGTCTCCGGAATATGAAACTATGGTCTGTGAAACGTCTCCTCTCCTTCAGTTTATGTATTCCCACTTTGTAATTATTAAACTTCAGACTTCAAACTTCAGCAACGAAAGTTTGAAAAAGCTGCTCTAAAAGCACCTGAAAACGTAATAGAGCATGACAGCCTCACGGCACGCAGCGCAATCCACTGACCTAATTTAAGCTGGGAATTTGCTGGCGGACGCAACTTTGTGACAGGTCCTCCCTATAGCTGAATCAGTAAATACAGACGAGAAGCATGACAGGCATACTAACTTGTGCATTAATTGCGCCTTGCGATGGGGGTTCTGAAACTGCGAGAAATAGAAACAGTTTTGTCGCCCTTTTGAAAGCACTAAGTATCGAATGCATAACTAAGTCGACAGCTAAGCCGAAAATCGCCGAAAATTCACCATGTCGCCATTCATAATTTTTGGTCGTCACTGGCCTCTAATATTGGTCAGTTTTGCGAAAAGTAGCTACCAGTGGCAACTCTAATGTCACTGAAAAAGCTGCGCGATGCAAAAAAAAAGAAAAAAAGTGCTCATGTTACGAGGTGCACATGACGTACTTTCTTTTTGCTTGTCATCTCTCGCTGCTTAGCTTCCAGTGCGTCTGTCGGGATTGTGATTATGTTTTGTGTTTGTAACGCAAGGCCCATTTGATGGTGAAAGAGCGCAAGGTCGCGGTTATAGAGATGGGGAAAATGATTGTGTTCAGGTGCTGTACGATTCCCTTGAAATTCGTCACGCTAAGCCACGTAAAACATCGCAGTAATAAAATTATGACGATGGCATGAAACGTGTATAGTGTGAATGGATGACAAATGTTTGCTATACCCATGGTGCACTTGAATGGCATCAGCAGAAGTGCCTCCATCGTCGAAGCCCTTGTGTCCAAGGGACGTGAGGTGAATTCTGCGTTCAGTGTAGCCACCACAGCAAAGGTACCGATGTGGAATTTCTGAGTATATGACATGAAAGGTTCGGACGTCTCTCAAAAAAGCTAGCAATGATTTATGTGTGAAAAGTGGTTCCCTCTCGACGAACATTCTAGGGTGTAGTGGTATCTGTTGTCGGTAGAAAAATGGAAAATGTCTTCTCAGCGTGTCTAACTTTTTACACTAAATTAGAATGTAAAGTATGGTGAGTACGTCGCCACATCTGTCACACAAAGGTGGATCACCACCAGACAAAAGGAACGAATGTGTAGTGTATGTATGCCCTGTTCTTAACCTTGCGTTACTTCTGTGTTGCGCGATTTTGATACATGCGTCCAGTGACCAAGTTGCGGCTTGATAACATGCAGTTTATTACCTGTGTCCAAAGTGCTCTGCCATTAACCCCTCAGCTTTTTTTAGAAAAGGTTTCAAGTCATGTGCAGGAATAGCTATACATGTATTGGCAGCGGCTTCGTTGGCAGATTCAGCTAGCTGGCCCACCAAAAAGGTAACCTTGTATTTCGCGGTGCCCTGGCACTCGGAAGACTGCAATATGCTGTTTAGATGAGTACATTGTGCATAAAAGCGAATAAAGGGAGACAAGAACGGGGTCTTTTGTGATTTTTAAGAGCTTTCAGAGCTTCTACTGCACTTAGGGAATCTGTGTATATTATTGCCTTCTGCTATTTTTTTATTTACTGTGTTCAACAGCCACAAGTATCGCTTTGATTTCGCCGGTGAAAATTCTTATATAAAAGTGTAGAGCACCGGCTTCCGAAAAGAAGGGGCCGACGGCTGCGTACGAGGCAGAATTGCTGCACTTTGATGCAACCGTAAAGAAACCAGGACACGTGTAATAAAGACAATAGTCTTTATTGGGGACCTTTGACGGAAAAATTTTGGTCTGTTCGTCTGTCTGTGCATTTGTCTGTTTGTCTACACTTAAAGGTACTTTAAACGGCACTGAAGTGATCAAGCGATACTTTGAACTGCTGACCACATCTGCAGCGCCCACCAATACTGCTCAAGGTTCAGCGTTCCTAATTGTGCAATTGTCAATTATAACACAACTATTGCACCTATCTGAGGCACCATAGCAACACGTCAATGATAAGAATTTGTAATTCTTACTAGAAAAGGGGTACATAGGAAATTCTAAAAACTTTAGCGTTTATCACGCTGCGCTGACCATGCGACGCTTGCACGAAAAGGCAAGTGTTTACGACGCTTTGCAAAGACGACACGGTTGTGGCACCTACCCGACGCCTTGCGTTCACACCTTATCACCTCAGAAATGGGCGTACACGTCACGCGATCTGTTTTCCAAGGTAACTGCCAGATAGTGCTCATGTCTCACGTGTCACGTGTCTTGGTGCGCTCGTTCATCTCTGCTGCAGGTTCGAGTCACTCCAACCCAGCGCCTTAGTATGCCATTCACCAATTTTCTTGCGCAAAACATCAAATAATCGTTTCGTTCACTCTCTCCAGACACAAGACTTTTGTCTTTCGACGACATTTGCAGTGTAAAATGAATGTACGGGGCAAATTTGTGTCTGTTGTAGATCTAGAAAGTATGTCTGAACAGGTGCAATTAGTGCGTGCTTCGTAACTTCCAAGAAAGACACGTCACAGTCTATCGACTTCCACTGCCGCGGTGGCAGGAATACGAAGGGAGCCATCAAACGGTGTTCAAGGGGTATACCGTTTTTCTCCTATACGCCTCTCGCACGATGTGAGTAGCATTGCCTCATAGAAGGTGGTTTGTCAAACAGGGCAGAACTTGACATGCAGTAATTGCACATTATGAAGGGTCTTCCTTGTCTGCATTTATGTTAAGATTGTATATAAAATACATGTGTGAATTATGTAGCTGGATGCGAGCGTTCATTCGATTCCACGTACAAAATTTTCATAGGGCGATTGCAAAACGCACCTGTGGAGAGGTGGATGCCTAGATAATGAACAGGATCAAGCACCTTCAGGGCAGTAGGTGTCGCAGACTAATAGATTATTGCTCCACAGTCTAGGCGAGTGAGTAGGAGGTTTTTATACAAGATCAACAGACTTTTGTGACTTCAGCACGAAGTGAGTGAGAACACTTTATATCGTTCGTGGCTTTCATGCACTTCTCCGTAAATACTTTATGTGTCGCATGAGGGTTATCTATTACCTATCTCTAAGCGCTGTTCTCTTCCGAGGTTCTTGTACATTAGATTCGTTTTCTGTAGATTAATTTTAGGACCGACTTTTTTGCTCTCCTTGTCTAACTGCCTAATCATGAGTTGCAATTCATCCCCTGACACACTCACCAATGCAACGTCATCAGTGAAGAGCAAGTTACTAAGGTACTCTCCAATAACTCCTATGCCTAACAGTTCCCATTCTAGGCCTCTGAAAACCACTTGTAAGCACGCGGTAAATAGCATTGGAGAAACTGTATCTCCCTACTTTGCACCCTTCTTGATTGATATTCGGTTGCTTTCTTTATGAAGCACTATGGTAGCAATTGATCTCCTGTAGATTTCTTCCAGGATGTTTTATATGCTTCATCGACGCCCTGGTTCCGCAGTGTCTTCATGAGTTCTGATATTGTTAGTGAATAAAATGCCTTTTCGTTAGGCTATGTATAGTGGTTGGCTATATTCTGAGCATTTCTTTATTACCTAATTGACAGTACCAATGTAGTTGATTGTTGGGTAGCATGTTCGAAATCCTGCTTGTTCCTTTGGTTGAGTGAATTGTAGTGTTGTCTTAAATTTGTTGGCAATTATATTTTGTAAATAGCTTGTTTACTACGGAGAGCAAGCTGATCAGCCTTGAAGTCTTCAAGTCCTTGTTATCTCCTTTCTTATGTATTAGGTTGAGGTTAGCATTCTTCCATTATTCTGGTAATCTTCCCGTCAGAAGACACCTCGTAAACAGGGTCACTAGTTTTAAAACACAATCTGTCCTAAATCTTTCAGCACACCTGATGTTGCCTGATTCCCACCAGCAGCTTTGCATCTTCGCGTGTTCTCCAAGGCTTTTCTGACTTCTATCATTATTGGTAGGGTGTCATCTGGGTTACTGCTAGTTTTTATATTAATGTCATGGTTGTGCTGGGTACTGTACAGATCTCTGTAAAACTCCTCCGCTAATTTTACTATCCTCCCGATAGTGATAGTTACTATGCCTTCCTTGTCCCTTAGTGCATACACCTGGTTTTTGCCTATGCCAAGTTTTCTCTTCACTGCCCCGCCGCAGTGGTCAAGTGGCTAAGGTATTCGGCTGCTGACCCGCAGCGCGGAATCAAATTCCGGCTGCGGCGGCTGCATTTTGATGGAGGCGGAAATGTTGTAGGCCCGTGTGTTCAGATTTGGGTGCAAGGTAAAGAATCCCAGGTGGTCAAAATTTCCGTAGCCCTCCACTACGGCGTCTCTCATAACCATATGGTGGTTTTGGGACGTTAAACCCCACAAATTAATCAAGTTTTCTCTTCACTGCTTTGAAGCTTCCTTCGTTCTTCAGAGCGCGTTCAATTCTCTCCATACTATACCTTTCTACATCGGATACCTTACTCTTATTATACAACTTCGAAAGCACTACGAACTCTTTTTTGTCTGCTGTACTTGAAGCTTTCATGCTTTGACACTTCCTAATGAGACTTTTTCTTTCGATGAACTGCTTGCCAGTACCTTGTCCAACCAGAGTATTGCCAACTTCCACTGCACACTCCGTAATGATTCTCGTCAGATTATCATTCATTGCGTCAACGCTGAGCCTGCTTTTTTTTCGATAAGAGTCGAGTACGTGTTGTGAAGCGCGACTTTAAATTTTTGTACGGTCCCTCTCTGTGCTAGCTCATATATTGTCGCAGTACAACGCGAACAAAGTACAAGTACGCCTTGAGGCAGCGAAAGCAGCGTGTTCTCAACAGCTCAGCCACAAGATCTTCTTTGTTGTTGAGTCAAGCCAGAGGCCCACTACTTGGTGTCTGCTAAATCCCCACATCATCGTTGTCGTTCACACGCAGACACGGGTCATTTGCCTCCCTCTCAAAGAGCATCGACCCGATGCGAAGTCAATAATGCAGTTTTTTAAAAAAAAAAGTCTCACGCAATCACTCGCTGACGTAAGGCTTCATGCGCACTACGTGAACGAGTTCTGGATGGTGCTGGCGACGATTGGTACTACACGAACTGTCGGGAACAACTTCGTAAGTAACCTCACTCAGTTGTCGCAGCACTCGGTAAGGCCCAAAGTATCTTCTTAAAAGCTTTTTGGAAAGTCCTCGTTTCCGTACGGGTGTCCAAACCCATACTTTGTCGCCAGTTTGGTAGACGACTGTTCTGCGGTGAGCATTGTAGCGGCCTGCATCGTACTCTTGTTGTTGGCGGATCCGTAAACGTGCAAGTTGCCTAGCTTGCTCCGCGCGTTCCGTAAACGTGTTGGCGTATGGGTCGATGCCGTCACCTTCGTGCGGTAGCATCGCATCTAACATAGTTCGTACTTCTCGTCCATGAACGAGGCTGAACGGGGTCAGGCGCGTCGTTTCTTGTTTTGCCGTATTGTACGCAAACGTTATGTACGGCAAGATTTCATCCCAATTTTTGTGTTCAACGTGTACGTACATCGAAAGCATGTCTTCAATGGTTTTGTTTAGACGCTCTGTCAGCCCGTTCGTTTGTGGGTGGTAGGCGGTGGTCTTACGATGCGCTGTTCCACTCACCATGAGGACGTGATCCAAAAGAGCTGCCATAAATGCGGCTCCTCTGTCTGTGATCACGACGTATGGTGCACCATGCCTCAGTACAATGTTCTCGATGAAAAATGTTGCCACCTCTGCTGCTGTACCTCTCTGGATAGCCTTTGTCTCGGCATAACGGGTCAGATAATCCGTCGCGACGATAACCCAGTGGTTCCCTGCTGTAGAAGTAGGCAGTGAGCCCAAAATGTCCATGCCGATCTGGTAGAATGGAGCTGTTGGGACCTGTACGGGTTGCAGGGGGCCAGCTGGTTTAGTCGGTGGTGACTTGCGTCGCCGGCAGTCGAGACAGGCACGGACGTGGTGCTTCACAGCTGTGGTTAGTCTCGGCCAGTTATACTTTTGCTGTATTCTGGCCAACGTTATCGTGTAACCCAAATGGCCAGAGCTCACCTCGTTGTGGCATGCTTGGAGTACTTCGGTACGAAGGGCTGCTGGGATGACGAGCAGATAGGCAGATCCCGTCGACGAAAAGTTTCTTTTGTAGAGTACTCCGTCCCGTAAACAAAATGATGACAACACTCTTGCGAAAACTCTTGGCGCCTTCTGAGATCTGCCATCCAAGTAGTTAATTAGGCCAAGCAACTCAGCGTCGTCACGTTGTTGCTGCGCAATGGCGGTCGTGTCGAGGACACCGAGAAATGCCATTTCCTCCTCTTCAGGTAGGGTTGCCGACTCAATGGGTGAACGGGACAGACAGTCGGCGTTCATATGTCGCTTGCCTGACTTGTGTACGACTACAATATCGAATTCTTGCAGCCTGAGACTCCAACGTGCTAATCGCCCGGTAGGGTCTTTGAGACTTGTTAACCAGCACAATGAGTGGTGGTCGCTAATTACTTTGAAGGGGCGGCCATATAAATACGGGCGAAATTTTAAAACCGCCCATACAACGCCGAGACATTCCTTCTCAATTGTAGAGTAATTGGCCTCAGCACGTGTTAATGTTCTGCTTGCGTAAGCGATTACCCTCTCTGTGCCTTCTTGCTGCTGCACAAGCACAGCTCCCAGACCAACATTGCTCGCGCCTGTGTGAAGCATCGTCAGGGCTTCTTCATCGAAGTGGGCAAGCACTGGGGGCGTTTGAAGACGTTGACGCAGGTCATTAAAGGCAGCCTCCTGTTCTTCGTTCCACTCAAAGGCAACGTCGTCTCTTGTGAGACGAGTTAGTGGCGACGCGATGCGGGCAAAGTCTGCGATAAATCGGTGATAATAGGCACAAAGGCCCAGGAAGCGTCTGACAGCCTTCTTATTGGAGGGTACTGGGAACCGTGCGACAGCGGAAATTTTTCCAGGATCGGGTCGGATGCCTGCGTTACTGACGACGTGACCGAGAAACTGAAGTTCGTGGAAACAGAAATGACACTTTTCCGGTTTCAATGTCAGGCCCCCAGACCGTATGGCACGTAACACCACTTCCAGCCTTTGGAGAAGCTCGTCAAAAGTCGTTGAAAATACTACAACGTCGTCCAGATAGACTAGGCACGTCTTCCACTTCAATCCCGAAAGTACCGTGTCCATAAGCCTTTGAAATGTCGCGGGCGGGGAGCACAAACCGAAAGGCAAGACTTTAAACTCGTATAAACCATCTGGCGTCACAAAAGCGGTTTTCTCTCGGTCTCTTGGGTCTACCTCGATCTGCCAGTATCCACTCCTCAAGTCCATGGAAGAAAAGTAGCGAGCGTGCCGAAGTCTGTCAAGGGAGTCATCAATACGTGGGAGCGGGTACACATCTTTTTTGGTCACCCGATTCAGCTTCCTGTAGTCCACGCAAAAACGCAGCGTGCCGTCCTTTTTTTTTACTAGCACTACAGGCGATGCCCAGGGGCTCTGTGACGGTTAAATTACATCATCTTCAAGCATTTTCGCGACTTGTTGTTGTATGGCTTCGCGTTCCTTTAAAGCTGCACGATAAGGGTTCTGGTGAATAGGTCTCGCCGTGTCCTCGGTGATTATTCGATGCTTTGTCAAAGGTGTTCTACCAACTCGTGAGGTCGATGAAAAGCAGTCGTGGAATTCGGCTAGTAGCTGAAGAAGTCTCTGTCGGTCATCCTCTGACAGAGTGGGGCTAACATCAAGAACGGGTTCTGGTTCTTGATTAGGCGCTTCATCTAATACCGATAAACATAAACTGCTTCGCATGTCTACGATATTGTCGTAAGAAGCGATAGCTGTGCCCTTCGGAAGGTGCCGGCGCTTGGTACTGAAGTTGGTCAAAAGTAAATTCGTGCGCCCACCAGTGAGACGGACGATACCTCGTGCGACCGAAATGCCATGGCTAAATAGCAGCGAGCCAATTTGGTCGGCAATGCCTTCGCCATCAAACGGTTCGTGCCCTTCCACCGAAACAAGAGTGCATGACCGTGGCGGGACGACCACATCATCATCAATTATACGTAAAGTGTTACGTATTGTGTCCGAACAGTCAACCAAACCAGGGCTGTTGCGGAACGTAATTGAACGGTCCGGGTTGTTGATGACGGCACCATATTCTCTTAAGAAGTCCATCTCTATGATCAGGTCCTTGCAACATGAGGTGAGGATGACAAACGTCGCCACGAAAGAAGAGCTGCCGATGCCCAGTCTCGCTGTACACCTTCCGACAGGCATCAACAGCTGGCCGCCTGCTGTCCTCAGGTGAGGTCCCGTCCACGTAGTCTTCACTTTTTTTAGGCGCACGGCAAGGTTTTCACTTATGATAGAGAAGTCGGCACCGGTGTCAACTAAGGCTGTTACTTGCTGTCCGTCTACAAAAACGGTAAGATCTGTGGTCACAGTTTCGTCAACGTTACAACTAGTCGGCTTTACGGCGTCCTGTGGTAAGAGTAACGGGGGCCTTTTTTCGTCGCCTTGGCGGCCTGCAACCTCACCCCCGGAGGTCGCCGCCTTCAGTTTCCCCGGCGTGGACTTGGTGACCTCCTTCCGCTGGCGTCGGCTGTAGTGCGGTGGCGCGACGAAGGCGAATATGCCGGAGACGGAGAACGTGGTCGACGTCTCCGTCGAAGGAAGGTCGTTGAGAATCAGCGTCCCGGCGTGGTGGGTAGTCGTCGTTGGGGCGTCGATCGTCAGACCATTGCCGAAGAGGTCGAAACGTGTCGGCGCGGTGCCAGCAATGACGAGAAATGTGGCCGACACCTCCGCAAGTAAAACAAAGCGGACGTCTATCCACGGTGCGCCATACGTCTGTTTTACGAAGCTGTGGACGTCTCAACGGCTCATAATGTTGTAAATGCCGTGTCTCGTTGGAAGACGGCTCTTCGTACGGCAGCATTTTATACGGTGGCACGACGGAAGGGCGCGGCGGTGTCTGTTCTTGCGGTGGCGACCAAGGAACGGCTGTCGATGGCTGGCGGTACGACGGCGGAACGGGCGGCGGGCGCGAAGCGCGGCTGCGTAGCTCATAGGTCGCTGATCGTGAGTAGAATCAGCTGCCGAAAACGCTTGGCGTATTTCTTCGCGGACGACTTCAGCGACAGACGCCGTGGGTGGTTCCGTGACCAGAGTCCGCAGCTTCAGCAGCTCTTCGCGAACAATCTCTCGTATTAAGTCGCGCAACGAGCTTTGATTGTCAGATGTCGTAGCGGCGACTTGCATGTGGGCGTTGCTGGACAAGCGATCGTATTGTCGGCATCGCAGGTGAAGCGCCCGTTCGATAGCCGTAGCTTCTTTGATGAAGTCTGTCACTGTGCTTGGCGGGTTCCGCAAAAGTCCGGCGAACAATTGCTCTTTAACGCCACGCATGAGGTAGCGCAGCTTTTTGTCATCGGTCATGTGCGGGTCAGCTTTACGGAAGAGACGGACCATGTCCTCTGTGAACATTGCGACCGTTTCATTGGGTTTCTGAACGCGTAGCTCGAGTAAATGCTGCGCACGTTCGCGCTGGTCGACATCGGCAAATGTGTCAATCATCGCTCTTTTAAAGTCACTCCATGTTGACAAACTGCCTTCTCTGTTCTCGTACCAAGTACGAGCACTGTCGTCGAGATAGAAATAGGCGCGGGAAAGCCTTTGTTCAAGAGACCACTGGTTGGTGTTGGCGACACGTTCATAGTGATCAAGCCATTCTTCGACGTCTTCATGTGCTCCACCACCAAAGCGATCAGGCACCAGCGGTGAAAAAAGGGTTACCTGAGATGGGGTCGGCAAACTACTGTCTCGTAGTAACTGTTGTGGGCTGGCGGTGGCCATTGGTAGATGTGAGCGGTGCCTCGTAGAGTGTTCCTGTGAGAGGGTGAACTCTGGAAGGAGGCCTCGCAAGCGACGACTGAAGCGATGCACGGGAGTGTCGACAAGAGCTTCTGGGCTGGATGAGCGGCTCCCCGTGGGAGTGTGGAGCATCAGGCGGGGTCGCGGGCCAGCACCTCCACTAGTGTCGCAGTACAACGCGAACAAATTACAAGTACGCCTTGAGGCAGCGAAAGCCGCGTGTTCTCAACAGCTGAGCCACAAGATCTTCTTTGTTGTTGAGTCAAGCCAGAGGCCCACTACTTGGTGTCTGCTAAATCCCCACATCATCGTTGTCGTTCACACGCAGACACGGGTCAATATTGGCTTCTTGCTTATCAGTTTCCGTCGTTCTTTCTTCGGGTCTAAGTGAATTCGGGATCATACTATTTATTGGTCACTCCATCGTACTCTGCCAAGAACTTCACCATCCTGCATAATGCCTGGGTGTGCACAAATATATAGCCTATTTCTTTATTATTTTCAGCATTAGGGTTCATTGATGTCTATTCACGGTTCCCTTGCTTTCGGTGTAAGATATTCAAAAGCCGTAAATTATTGGATTCTGCGAGTTCTACTAGTAGCTCCCCTTTGCCGTTTCTAGTATCGATGCCATAATCTCCTACTGCCTGGTCTCCAGCCTGTTTCTTCCCTTCTTTTCCATTGAAGTTTCCCATCACTATAGCATACTGTGTTTTTACCTTACTCATTGTCGATTCCACGTCTTCATAGAAGCTTTCAACTGACGCGTCATCATGGCTGGAAGTAGGCGCATAAGCCTGTACAACCTTCATCTAGTACCTGTTATTGAGTTTATTTACGATACCTACTACCTTTTCATTAATGCTATTGTATTTATCTGTGTTGCCAGCTTTGTTTCTGTAGATAAGGAGCCCCACTTTCAGTTTTCTTCTGTCAGCCAAGCCCCAATAGCAAAGGGCGTGCCCATTCTGTAGCACTGTAGAGGTCTCATCTGTGCTTCTAACCTTACTGAGCCCTATTACATCTCATTTATTGCCCTCTAGCTCCTCGAAATATACAGCTACATTTGCCTCACTAGATAAGGTTTTAGCGTTAAACGTTGTCAGGTTCAGGTTCCACTGGCAGCCTGTCAGGATGCAGAGATCCTCAGCACTCTCTGCTGCGTTGAAGATCTCACCACCGCCATTGTCACTTGCTTCGCAGCCACTCGGGAGTGAAGGCCCTGAGTTATTTGATGTATGCATGTAAGAAAGAGTGGCCAGATACTGCACCATGGTTCATTATCTGGCCAATACTTTTCTGATGAGAAAGTGCATTACCGGCTGTGGTCACCGGTGACACCACAGCCCAGGCCTGTTATTGCAGTTCCATCACCATGCGGTCTTTTTCTTTATACGGTTAGAAATTGCGTGGCACTGGGATTCAAACCACTGATCTCTTTCATGCGAGGCGAGAATTCTAAACACTACGTCATCGCTGCTAGTCACTGCATCATCGCGCTTCCAGATAGGTAATAGTGCACTTTGAAGTTGTAAAAGACTAATTCTACTTAGTAGAGGTAATAACCGCGGAGCCGAACCACGAGATTGAAGTAACTAGAAGAATGAGAATGGTTGGAGCACATTTTGCAAGTACTCTCAAACCATGACAGGTATATTGCCACTATCCCTCAAAAGGAATGTATATAACAGCTGCATCTTGCCAATACTTAGCTACGGATCAGAAGTCTGGAAACTTACAAAGCGGATTCAGCTTAAATTGAGGATGACGCATCGACCAATGGAAAGGATAATGGTAGGTGTAATCTTAAGAGACAAGAAGAGAGCAGAGTGGATTAGGGAACAATTCGGGGTTTAGGATATCCTAGTGTAAATCAACAAGAGTGAATGAACAAGGGCCGGGCATGTAGCACGTAGACAGAATAACCGCTGATTATTAAGGTTAACTAACTCGATTGCTAGATAAGGCGAATGGGTTAGGGGGAAACAGAAGGTTAGGTGGGTAGATCAGATCAAGAAGTTTTTGGGTGTAAATTGGCAGCATTAAGCCCAGGGCCCTGTTGACAGGCGGAACATGGAAGAGGCCTTTGTCCTGCAGAGGACGTAGTCAGGCTGATAATGATGATGATGATGATGATGAATGTCAGCTAAGTATTCAAGATGAGGCCTAAACTTTCTGTACAGCATTAACAGAATGAAGTTGCCTATGCAGTTCGCTTTCGAGTTCGGACTGAATGCCTCTCTTTCTCGAGAACAAGACACACGTTCTTTTCCGTGGATTCAGTCGGAATCGATTTTCTTCACCCAATCCAATACCCACTTCAAACCAAACTGATATTGCCACTCACACATTGCCAGATTACAGGACTTCAAACCAAGCTGGGCGTCATTGACATACGTGCAGTAAAACACATTGCCGGGGGATGGACACTCGCAAGAAATTCATTTTTAAATAAAAAGTGTGCAGCTAAGTACATCACTTTGTGGCACTCCTGTTGGACAAATGTTTCGGAAAGAATGCTGCCCACTCGGACGCAGAATGTCTGATTTGACTACTAACTTTCGATTATGGTAAACATTCTACGGCACACACCAAGGTGGATAGGACTCTTAATATTCTAGAGCGCCATGTTGTATTGTAAGCCTTTTCTGCATGAAGGAACACAGAATGAAAGTACTGTTTGTGCACAAAAGCATCTTTGATCTGTGCATTAATACGTACGAGGTGGTTGGTGGTTGATCTACCCTCTCAAACTCCGCACTGCCATAAGTAGAGCAAATTGTTTGTTTCAAAAAAGTGTTCCAGGGGGGTGAGTTTATCACTATTTCAAAAAATACCACAAGCAGATAGTAAGTGCAAGGGCCTATTACCGGAAAATGAGAAAGGACCGTAGCCTTGTCTCAAAACGGGAATAGCAATAGCCTTATGCCAGGAAGTAGAGATATCGCCAGTAAAACATATAGCAATAAACAAGGAAAGTTTTTTATGCGTTTCGATTGGTAGGTTTTTTCAAAATTTTATGCACCACATGGTCAAAACATGGGGTGGATTTACTGCCGCAGTTTAGCAATGTGTGCAGCTCCGCTTAGCTGAAAGAGTAGTTGTATGCCTGGTATTTTCTACATTTGTACTGTAGTTACTGGTTTTGTATTTTTGTTTTGTATTTTTGGAAAACACCAGTATTGTGTGACGAGTAGGAAACCTGTTAAAAGTGTGCGCCAAGAAAGTTGGCCTGATCTACCAAACTGTCCCCCTGTGAGTTCGTGAAAGTGAGGGTACTTGTTTTCATGCTGCTCTACTAACCATGTTGCAGACATTGCGTTCTGTGTATATGAAAGTATATGAAACGATTCCTCATAATCACTTCTGCGAAATTTTTATTCTGGCCTGCGGACGCGTTTCCCAGCTTTGAAATATTATTTTCTTAAAGCTTTTAAGATTCTCGGCTGTCGGTGAGTCGCGAAGCAGCCTCCATGCCTTGTTCTCCTCCTTTCACGCATTCAGACGCTCATTGATCTACTATGAAATGCGTTCATTGCTGGGCGGTCCAAGTGATTCAGGGGTGCACTTGGCTGCCGCATCAGTAAGAAAAGCCACGCAGTACTGTGCAGCTTCATCTATGCTTACACACAGATGTCAGTCCAAGTAAAGTAGTGCTTTGAAACTGTTTTCATGCAGTCAATTGTTTATGAGCCATTCGGGAACATGCGGAGGAGGTTCATGTGATGTTGGTGTATAAAAAACTACAGAAAAATTGTTTTGAAAAATGATTTTTCATTTCAGTAGGCATGGAAGTAGAGAAGATACGATATGGAGGTCCATGGACGAGTAACTTTTGTTGGCGAGGTTACATAGTTCCTTGTGTTTTTAACATACAGCCACTTGAAAATGAAAGAAGCTGTTCAATGAGACGACCTCGTGAATCAAACATATAATCACCTGCTAGACCACTGTATGCATTCAGGTCTTCAAGGACCAGGTAGGGTTCGGTAGTTTGTCGATTAAGGACTGGAATAATGTTCTCAAGACGGTGGTGTGGTGGTATGTCTTGAAAGCAGTTGGTGGCGAGTTGGTTAAGGAGGACTGCTCGGACAGCCACTGCCTGAAGAGATGCTTGGAGTGGTAATTGTGTACACTCTACTCCGTGATAAACTAAATTGACCACGCCACCAGCTGACACAAAAGCGTCATCTAGGTCTTTTCTGAATATGGCTTAAGCCCGTAGAAATTTGTATTGGTAAATTTGAGGTATTTCACGTTCACACTTTTGGTAAGTGTTTATGTAAGAGCTCTTTGACATCGTCAAGGTTTCCAAGCAGTCTTCTGAAGTCGCAGTTTATAATGTGTTTCTATATTTGAAGTAAAGTAGTGCATGCTAGGTGTGTTTGTGTTTTCCTATTGAAGGTAAAGCAGTGCTATACCCAATGAGTATTTTGAAAAAATACCCAATGAGTATTTTGAAAGACTCTGAAAGGCAACTCATCTAGCCTTCGCTGTGACTGCGCTGCATCTTCCGCGCAGGCCTGATATTTTCTTTTTTCTAGACCTTAGACCTTTGAGAATATGCAGGTAGGTTAGCTCCTCAGCTTACGCAGTGGATATTTCCAGAACTGTTTTCGAAACAATGGTCCTCTTTGCACACGTAAGATGGCTTCGGCAGCTTTGAGAGTAATGACCATATTTCACACATCAGTAGCATAGGCGAGCATTTCGAATGCATTGTCTTACAATGGTTTTTATGTAGCCTGTTTCCAGTGTCTTTGGCAGAGTGCTTGAAGGAAGTGTGAAGAATATATCCTTTATTGGAGTTACTCTGTTGTCTTACCTAATCTTTATTTTTGAACGTTTATAACATTCTGGTTCTTCCAGCGTTCCTAAAGTTCTGCTTCTGAAAGTTACATCAAGTCAGTTTCAGAGACTGTACCCATACAGAGCTCAGAGATTCATGGGGCATCACAGTTACTGGTGTGTCAGCAAGAGCTGTGAGCTTATCAAAAGTTTTTCATAATGTATCTTGTCACGCAGCTCAAGGAGGAGCTCACTGCTGGCCATTTTGCTTCCTTATTATCCAGCACCAATATTTGGGGTCAGTGAGTGCTCCAAGAGGAATGAAGATATTGCCCTTATTGATTTTTCGGGTTCATTTCTGTGCATAACATAATAGCGGGAGAAGGGACTGGTCGTGTTTGGAAATAATTTAATTGTGCTTTCGGTGTGCGTCTGCTTTTAAGCGGCGCAATCAAGCAGTAAAGAACACACTTCATTCATAATAGTTGTATTTCTTTGGCGAAAATTGTGGCCACCCACCAAGGAGCCCAATGAGGGAACGGTTTTAATATTGAAATATTGCACACGCCATCCGTTTATTGTACGTATAACCTAATCGTCTAGCCACGGTTGGCTATTTGCACAGGGTCAACTCTTGCCACTAGAAAAGAAGTGAACGAACAGAATAGAAGTAAGTACAGATGAAAAGTGAGAAGGAAAGACGAAGGTGCAGGGAGAGAGAGATAAGAAAAGGTGACTGCCCATTTCCCCTTGGTGGGTTAGCCCAGGGGTGCAATCTACGTGAAGCCAGGGCCAAAAGGATTTGTTGCCTTTGCTGGGAGGCCTTGAAGGTCTAAGCACTTAGCGTCGGCTCTAACTTCATGATCCCGTTTTTTTCTGATATGACTAAGCCACAAACAGCTAGGCGTGGTAGAAAGTCTGAACCTCTCCATTCGCTTGGGTCCGTGCTGTCGCCAAGCCCCAAACGCCTGCTTGCGCAGACCTTCCTGCGGGGTCTGCGCAAGCAAACAAAGCAAGCAAACAGTCGATCCTTTTACGTCGTTGTGAGGATACTCAATGGTATCATGCAGCTCCCGTGCAATGCAAAGATTCACAAACTTAAAAAAATCTGTTAGTAACGCTGCAAAGAGTTCTCCGCAGAGAATGAAACTGAGAAGCAGGAGTTCCGTTCAAAAGCACAATTATAGTGAACTGCTCGCCGCTATGTGGAAAAGTTGATGCGATGAAAGCTTTGGGTGATGTAAAAGATGACAGCTTTGCCGCTAAAGCAAAGTAATGAACACGACAGCAACAAATTAGAACGTCACGCGCAGAATGGTAAGCAGATCGAAACGTGCCCCGCGTTTTTGACGCACAAATGATGCGTTAATCTGTACTGAAGCAACAGATGAATGCGAATAAGCATCTCAGTTGGTACTTCGCCGTGCCTGACAAGCGCGCTATTTTTGCAATCAGAGGCTGTGCAACGATTGCAGTGACCTTTGTGCATCTGGTAACTACAACAGAATTGTTCCGTCGAAATCAAAAGTTTAGCGAAGACGTGCGATTCTCCCCACTGCAAGATAAGAGCACACAATCGAGCGTACACTCCCTTATTCTCCACGCAGGCCAAAGTACGTTTGAGAGAGGAGAAACGCCGCACGCTCACTGTAACATATTGTTGATAATGCTGAAAACAAAATAGCCGCCCTCCCCCCACCCCCAAAGAGATGCCCGCCAACATAGATAAGTGGTAGATATGAATAGCCTGCCAATTGAATGTTGAAATAAGTACCTGCTGGATGCTCAGTGGTTAACGCTTGGCGTTCACGACGCGGATGTCCCACGTTCGATATCGCGCGCCGGAGTCCTCTTTCTGGGATTTTTTCTTTCTTGCGTTTCAATATATGCAGATATGTATACATCTAAAGTGCATGACATCGATGTCGATGCCGACGCCGGCGGCAAAATCCAGCTTAGAGTTTTGCAATAAAAAGCGACGGCAATATTCTCCACCCTGAATATTCAGCGCCAAAAATCAGCAAAAATGACGGTAAAATTTATCGCGTAAATGAAAAGACAGTGTAATGTAAAACTTTATCAGCCATTATGAAGGATATAAGTCAGTGAAAAGCAAAAGAACTCGTGAGACAAATTTTGCGTGTACACGTGAATGCGGTCTGTTGATCAAAGGGGGTGTTTGTAATAACCAGGAAACATTCACGTGAGATGTAGACGCGAGAACACTAAAGTACTTTTTTGTAGCAGTTCATTTGTTAAATATAAGGAATTTTAAGTACCGTGTTTATAGTTTAAGGCACTAGCCAAGAGAGCTCAGCAGGTTGCGTTGAAAAAAAAATACACCAGGCCTGTGCGGAACACGAAGCCCACTCACAACGAAAGCTGGAAGACTGGCCCTTCACAGCCTTTTTAAGCACTCTTTCGGTAACTGCCGCAAACAAACTTGCTGGGTGCGCACTACGCCTTAACTATTCCTGACTTGTGGGGTGTACGCTGGCATGCCCTATGCAACGCGTCATTTTGCGAAGCAATGAATTCGCTACACACTTGCTAGAAATTTTATGCAAATTTCAAAGTGAAGCATTTTTTGGCGAATTTCGAGGGCATTGAGCGCATCTATCTGTCTATGTATTTATCTATCTATCTAACTATCTATCTATTTATCTATCTATCTATCTATCTATATATATATATATATATATATATGTTTATCTATTTATCTATCTATCTATCTACCGCCATGAACTTTAGCTCTTCTTATCATTTAGATAATTGTATCGATACGGAAAATGAGTATGGCATAACGTGAATAAATAACTAGCATAAGTGACTAGCCATAACAAAAAATAATGACATGTAAGTCATGAGTCACATGACTAACATTTCACTGTCTTGTGGTTGCTGCAGTGGCTTCGTTCACCTGAGATATTGCAGAACTGGTTTAGTATGACATGACTGCATGCTGAACATAATTGACACAAACTTACTCTATTGCGAAAAACATCGCCACTGGGTACCAGCGTCCAGCGCCATGCCTGAGTATGGACCCAGTATTGCGGTGGAACCAGTGCCTCCCAGCGCTCGTCGTGCCAGCACGCCATGTGCAACAATCTCCGCTTTAACGTCGGCTGGCACTGCTATAGACCACCACCCTTTGCTTTCGAGATCAAGCAATTTGTACGAGAGGAGGTCGCACGCCAGTTGTCCCTCGTGCCTTATACCTACGAAGGTGCCCATCTACTTTAGCGCCATCAGTACAGCGAGTAGTCCGGAGCAAGTGTCCGAGGCGGCTACCAACAGCTCAAGCACCACCGGGTGGCTGCTCCATTGACCTATGCCGAAGCACTGAACGGAACCCGACGTCCGCCTGTCACGAACGGCACGTTTTCTTTGTCGCGAACGCCTACGTCCACTCACCCCTTTGTCGTACCGACGGAGCCCTATGTACCAGACTGCCCGTCCTTTCTCCCGACAAACACCTCCACGCTCTCAGAACCATTGGCGCACTCAAGACAACCGCCAGATATGCTTCGCCTGTGGAATTGCGGGTCACGTGGCACGATTTTGTCGACGGCGCGAGTTTTTCCTGCGTGGTGACGTCAGGCCCAACAATTACGATTTCCCAGCACGATCGGGGCCTGCTGTATATGACGACACTGCCACCATGGACACACTTTCACTCACGCCGGAACTTCAATATACACCGGTCGCCTTCACCCGACGCCGTTCCCTTTCCCTATGCTACGTCGACCTCGCCCTGTCCCTGAGGAAAACTAGGAGCCGCAGTTCCGGGGGCAAGAACTGCGGATCTTTCGAACTCCACAAAGACCTTGTTTTTCGCCGTCCAACGTCGTTGCTGTCTCCGTTGAAGGTATACCTGTTTTTGCATTGGTTGATACTGGCGCCGCAGTGTGTGTAATGACTGAAAAACTTTTGCCGTCGACTAAAAAAAGTCACAATGCCTCTTCACAACTTTGTTTTGAGCACTGCGAGCGAGCAACGAATTCGCCCTTTTGCTGCATGCACAGCACGTGTCGTTATTGCTGACAATATTTATGTCGTCGAGTTTGTAGTGCTTCCCGCAGTGTTCCCATGACATTATATTGCGCTGGGACTTTCTCTGCAATCATCATGCCGTCATCGACTGTGCTCGCGCCGAAGTGGAATTCGCGCCGTTATGCGACGCTGCTTCACTCGACTCGTCCCTTTCACCTGCAAAAGTTTATTTGACGTATGCATGTAAGAAAGAGTGGCCAGATACTGCACCATGGTTCATTATCTGGCCAATACTTTTCTGGTGAGGAAGTGCATTACCGGCTGTGGTCACCGGTGACACCACAGCCCAGGCCTGTTATTGCAGTTCCATCACCATGCGGTCTTTTCTTTATACGGTTGGGAATTGCGTGGCACTGGGATTCAAACCACTGATCTCTTTCATGCGAGGCGAGAATTCTAAACACTACGCCATCGCTGCTAGTCACTGCATCATCGCGCTTCCAGATAGGTAATAGTGCACTTTGAAGTTGTAAAAGACTAATTCTATTAGTAGAGGTAATAACCGCGGAGCCGAACCACGAGATTGAAGTAACTAGAAGAATGAGAATGGTTGGAGCACATTTTGCAAGTACTCTCAAACCATGACAGGTATATTGCCACTATTCCTCAAAAGGAATGTATATAACAGCTGCATCTTGCCAATACTTAGCTACGGATCAGAAGTCTGGAAACTTACAAAGCGGATTCAGCTTAAATTGAGGATGACGCATCGACCAATGGAAAGGATAATGGTAGGTGTAATCTTAAGAGACAAGAAGAGAGCAGAGTGGATTAGGGAACAATTCGGGGTTTAGGATATCCTAGTGTAAATCAACAAGAGTGAATGAACAAGGGCCGGGCATGTAGCACGTAGACAGAATAACCGCTGATTATTAAGGTTAACTAACTCGATTGCTAGATAAGGCGAATGGGTTAGGGGGAAACAGAAGGTTAGGTGGGTAGATCAGATCAAGAATTTTTTGGGTGTAAATTGGCAGCATTAAGCCCAGGGCCCTGTTGACAGGCGGAACATGGAAGAGGCCTTTGTCCTGCAGAGGACGTAGTCAGGCTGATAATGATGATGATGATGATGATGATGAATGTCAGCTAAGTATTCAAGATGAGGCCTAAACTTTCTGTACAGCATTAACAGAATGAAGTTGCCTATGCAGTTCGCTTTCGAGTTCGGCCTGAATGCCTCTCTTTCTCGAGAACAAGACACACGTCCTTTTCTGTGGATTCAGTCGGAATCGATTTTCTTCACCCAATCCAATGCCCACTTCAAACCAAACTGATATTGCCACTCACACATTGCCAGATTACAGGACTTCAAACCAAGCTGGGCGTCATTGACATACGTGCAGTAAAACATATTGCCGGGGGATGGACACTCGCAAGAAATTCATTTTTAAATAAAAAGTGTGCAGCTAAGTACATCACTTTGTGGCACTCCTGTTGGACAAATGTTTCGGAAAGAATGCTGCCCACTCGGACGCAGAATGTCTGATTTGACTAGTAACTTTCGATTATGGTAAACATTCTACGGCACACACCAAGGTGGATAGGACTCTTAATATTCTAAAGCGCCATGTTGTATTGTAAGCCTTTTCTGCATGAAGGAACACAGAATGAAATTACTGTTTGTGCACAAAAGCATCTTTGATCTGTGCATTAATACGTACGAGGTGGTTGGTGGTTGATCTACCCTCTCAAACTCTGCACTGCCATAGGTAGAGCAAATTGTTTGTTTCAAAAAAGTGTTCCAGGGGGGTGAGTTTATCACTATTTCAAAAAATACCACAAGCAGATAGTAAGTGCAAGGGCCTATAACCGGAAAATGAGAAAGGACCGTAGCCTTGTCTCAAAACGGGAATAGCAATAGCCTTATGCCAGGAAGTAGAGATATCGCCAGTAAAACATATAGCAATAAACAAGGAAAGTTTTTTATGCGTTTCGATTGGTAGGTTTTTTCAAAATTTTATGCACCACATGGTCAAAACATGGGGTGGATTTACTGCCGCAGTTTAGCAATGTGTGCAGCTCCGCTTAGCTGAAAGAGTAGTTGTATGCCTGGTATTTTCTACATTTGTACTGTAGTTACTGGTTTTGTATTTTTGTTTTGTATTTTTGGAAAACACCAGTATTGTGTGACGAGTAGGAAACCTGTTAAAAGTGTGCGCCAAGAAAGTTGGCCTGATCTACCAAATTGTCCCCCTGTGAGTTCGTGAAAGTGAGGGTACTTGTTTTCATGCTGCTCTACTAACCATGTTGCAGACATTGCGTTCTGTGTATATGAAATGATTCCTCATAATCACTTCTGCGAAATTTTTATTCTGGCCTGCGGACGCGTTTCCCAGCTTTGAAATATTATTTTCTTAAAGCTTGTAAGATTCTCGGCTGTCGGTGAGTCGCGAAGCAGCCTCCATGCCTTGTTCTCTTCCTTTCACGCATTCAGACGCTCATTGATCTACTATGAAATGCGTTCATTGCTGGGCTGTCCAAGTGATTCAGGGGTGCACTTGGCTGCCGCATCAGTAAGAAAAGCCACGCAGTACTGTGCAGCTTCATCAATGCTTACACACAGATGTCAGTCCAACTAAAGTAGTGCTTTGAAACTGTTTTCATGCAGTCAATTGTTTATGAGCCATTCGGGAACATGCGGAGGAGGTTCATGTGATGTTGGTGTATAAAAAACTACAGAAAAATTGTTTTGAAAAATGATTTTTCATTTCAGTAGGCATGGAATTAGAGAAGATACGATACGGAGGTCCATGGACGAGTAACTTTTGTTGTCGAGGTTACATAGTTCCTTGTGTTTTTAACATACAGCCACTTGAAAATGAAAGAAACTGTTCAATGAGACGACCTCGTGAATCAAACATATAATCACCTGCTAGACCACTGTATGCATTCGGGTCTTCAAGGACCAGGTAGGGTTCGGTAGTTTGTCGATTAAGGACTGGAATTCATGTTCTCAAGACGGTGGTGTGGTGGTATGTCTTGAAAGCAGTTGGTGGCGAGTTGGTTAAGGAGGACTGCTCGGACAGCCACTGCCTGAAGAGATGCTTGGAGTGGTAATTGTGTACACTCTACTCCGTGATAAACTAAAATGACCACGCCACCAGCTGACACAAAAGCGTCATCTAGGTCTTTTCTGAATATGGCTTAAGCCCGTAGAAATTTGTATTGGTAAATTTGAGGTATTTCACGTTCACACTTTTGGTGAGTGTTTATGTAAGAGCTCTTTGACATCGTCAAGGTTTCCAAGCAGTCTTCTGAAGTCGCAGTTTATAATGTGTTTCTATATTTGAAGTAAAGTAGTGCATGCTAGGTGTGTTTGTGTTTTCCTATTGAAGGTAAAGCAGTGCTGTACCCAATGAGTA
Organism: Rhipicephalus annulatus; assembly: GCA_013436015.1. Taxonomy (NCBI): domain Eukaryota; kingdom Metazoa; phylum Arthropoda; class Arachnida; order Ixodida; family Ixodidae; genus Rhipicephalus; species Rhipicephalus annulatus. The sequence goes on from WOVY01010990.1 coordinate 226,683, forward strand.
TTTTGAAAGGCTCTGAAAGGCCACTCATCTAGCTTTCGCTGTGACTGCGCTGCACCTTCCGCGCAGGCCTGATGTTTTCTTTTTTCTAGACCTTAGACCTTTGAGAATATGCAGGTAGGTTAGCTCCTCAGTTTACGCAGTGGATACTTCCAGAACTGTTTTCGAAACAATGGTCCTCTTTGCACACGTAAGATGGCTTCGGCAGCTTTGAGAGTAATGACCATATTTCACACATCAGTAGCATAGGCGAGCATTTCGAATGCATTGTCTTACAATGGTTTTTATGTAGCCTGTTTCCAGTGTCTTTGGCAGAGTGCTTGAAGGAAGTGTGAAGAATATATCCTTTAGTGGAGTTACTCTGTTGTCTTTCCTAATCTTTATTTTTTGAACGTTTATAACATTCTGGTTCTTCCAGCGTTCCTAAAGTTCTGCTTCTGAAAGTTACATCAAGTCAGTTTCAGAGACTGTACCCTTACAGAGCTCAGAGATTCATGGGGCATCTTAGTTACTGGTGTGTCAGCAAGAGCTGTGAGCTTATCAAAAGTTTTTCATAATGTATCTTGTCACGCAGCTCAAGGAGGAGCTCACTGCTGGCCGTTTTGCTTCCTTATTATCCAGCACCAATATTTGGGGTCAGTGAGTGCTCCAAGAGGAATGAAGATATTGCTCTTATTGATTTTTCGGGTTCATTTCTGTGCATAACATAATAGCGGGAGAAGGGACTGGTCGTGTTTGGAAATAATTTAATTGTGGTTTCGGTGTGCGTCTGCTTTTAAGCGGCGCAATCAAGCAATAAAGAACACACTTCATTCATAATAGTTGTATTTCTTTGGCGAAAATTGTGGCCATCCACCAAGGAGCCCAATGAGGGAACGGTTTGAATATTGAAATATTGCACACGCCATCCGTTTATTGTACGTATAACCTAATCGTCTAGCCACGGTTGGCTATTTGCACAGGGTCAACTCTTGCCACTAGAAAAGATGTGAACGAACAGAATAGAAGTAAGTACAGATTGAAAGTGAGAAGGAAAGACGAAGATGCAGGGAGAAAGAGATAAGAAAAGGTGACGGCCCATTTCCCCTGGGTGGGTTAGCCCAGGGGTGCAATCTACGTGAAGCCAGGGCCAAAAGGATTTGTTGCCTTTGCTGGGAGGCCTTGAAGGTCTAAGCACCTAGCGTCGGCTCTAACTTCATGATCCCGTTTTTTTCTGATATGACTAAGCCACAAACAGCTAGGCGTGGTAGAAAGTCTGAACCTCTCCATTCGCTTGGGTCCGTGCTGTCGCCAAGCCCCAAACGCCTGCTTGCGCAGACCTTCCTGCGGGGTCTGCGCAAGCAAACAAAGCAAGCGAACAGTCGATCCTTTTACGTCGTTGTGAGGGTACTCAATGGTATCATGCAGCTCCCGTGCAATGCAAAGATTCACAAACTTAAAAAAATTTGTTAGTAACGCTGCAAAGAGTTCTCCGAAGAGAATGAAACTGAGAAGCAGGAGTTCCGTTCAAAAGCACAATTATAGTGAACTGCTCGCCGCTATGTGGAAAAGTTGATGCGATGAAAGCTTTGGGTAATGTAAAAATGACAGCTTTGCCGCTAAAGCAAAGTAATGAACACGACAGCAACAAATTAGAACGTCACGCGCAGAATGGTAAGCAGATCGAAACGTGCCCCGCGTTTCTGACGCACAAATGATGCGTTAATCTGTACTGAAGCAACAGATGAATGCGAATAAGCATCTCAGTTGGTACTTCGCCGTGCCTGACAAGCGCGCTATTTTTGCAATCAGAGGCTGTGCAACGATTGCAGTGACCTTTGTGCATCTGGTAACTACAACAGAATTGTTCCGACGAAACCAAAAGTTTAGCGAAGACGTGCGATTCTCCCCACTGCAAGATAAGAGCACACAATCGAGCGTACACTCGCTTATTCTCCACGCAGGCCAAAGTACGTTTGAGAGAGGAGAAACGCCGCACGCTCACTGTAACATATTGTTGATAATGCTGAAAACAAAATAGCCGCCCTCCCCCAACCCCCAAAGAGATGCCCGCCAACATAGATAAGTGGTAGATATGAATAGCCTGCCAATTGAATGTTGAAATAAGTACCTGCTGGATGCTCAGTGGTTAACGCTTGGCGGTCACGACGCGGATGTCCCACGTTCGATATCGCGCGCCGGGGTCCTCTTTCTGGGATTTTTTTTCTTTCTTGCGTTTCAATATATGCAGATATGTATACATCTAAAGTGCATGACATCGATGTCGATGCTGACGCCGGCGGCAAAATCCAGCTTAGAGTTTTGCAATAAAAAGCGACGGCAATATTCTCCACCCTGAATATTCGGCGCCAAAAATCAGCGAAAATGACGGTAAAATTTATCGCGTAAATCAAAAGACAGTGTTATGTAAAACTTTATCAGCCATTATGAAGGATATAAGTCAGTGAAAAGCAAAAGAACTCGTGAGAAAAATTTTGCGTGTACACGTGAATGCGGTATGTTGATCAAAGGGGAGTGTTTGTAATAACCAGGAAACATTCACGTGAGATGTAGACGCGAGAACACTAAAGTACTTTTTTGTAGCAGTTCATTTGTTAAATATAAGGAATTTTAAGTACCGTATTTATAGTTTAAGGCACTAGCCAAGAGAGCTCAGCAGGTTGCGTTGAAAAAAAATACACCAGGCCAGTGCGGAACACGAAGCCCACTCACAGCGAAAGCTGGAAGACTGGCCCTTCACAGCCTTTTTAAGCACTCTTTCGGTAACTGCCGCAAACAAACTTGCTAGGTGCGCACTACGCCTTAACTATTCCTGACTTGTGGGGTGTACGCTGGCATGCCCTATGCAACGCGTCATTTTGCGAAGCAATGAATCCGCTGCACACTTGCTAGAAATTTTATGCAAATTTCAACGTGAAGCATTTTTTGGCGAATTTCGGGGACATTGAGCGTTCTGTCTATGTATTTATCTATCTATCTATCTATTTATCTATCTATCTATCTATCTATATATATATGTTTATCTATTTATCTATCTATCTATCTAGCCGCCATGAACTTTAGCTCTTCTTACCGTTTAGATAATTGTATCAATACGGAAATGAGTATGGCATAACGTGAATAAATAACTAGCATAAGTGACTAGCCATAACAAAAAATAATGACATGTAAGTCATGAGTCACATGACTAACATTTCACTGTCTTGTGGTTGCTGCAGTGGCTTCGTTCACCTGAGATATTGCAGAACTGGTTTAGTATGAGATGACTGCATGCTGAACATAATTGACACAACTTACTCTATTGCGAAAAACATCGCCACTGGGTACCAGCGTCCAGCGCCATGCCTGAGTATGGACCCAGTATTGCGGTGGAACCAGTGCCTCCCAGCGCTGGTACTGGGACGCTGGAGCGGCCACGTCACAGTAAGAGCGAGGTGCTGGGTATTCTGCGCAAAATGGCTTCACAGCGTTAAAACAGGGATGCCCATTCACAATAAAGAAATAAAGGAAGTAAAATAACGTGCATTCACAAAAAAATAAAAAATATAAAAATTCAAAAAAACATAAAATGCCTCTTGACGGGATCTTAACTCGCCACCTTCTGATTTTCAACCGAGCAATCTACCTACTACGCCATTTCAGAACGTGCTCGTTGGTTTCAAAATGACTATTCCATCAAAGAACAGGCCGTTCGATTTCAAGTTTTCAAGTCGCACAGTTGGGATTGACGCGATATTTCTCCAATTAACAATCGCATCTTGATTCGACAATGACGAACGGCTTCCGGGCACTGAATGATGTGCGGATATTGGCAGGAGTGCAAAGTTTTTTGAAGAATCCACAGCTTAAGCCACAGATTGTCGCTTGTTGCTGGCAATATTCTTTTTCCTTTGATAGTCGGTTCTCGCACTAGCTGCTGGTCAACATATACAGGTGACTTAAATTACTTGTTCGGTACATAAGCGCGCGCATGAGTGAATAATGAATATTTTGTTTACGCACAAGCGGCAATAAAGCAGTACACATCGGTCCTGGCAGATTACAGATTTGCGGTTTTATAGATACCCGAAACTAAGAAACCGCCGAAGAAATTACTAAATTAATCTTCTGAAAAAGTATTTCATCGTGTTAGTTCACTAAGGCGTACCAAATTATCAATTAAATATTGCGTGTTCTTACATACGATGCAGAGAAGTACCGGCTACTGCGCTCGGAAGAAAGCTTTCCGTGACAGCTTGCATTGCTCAAAGCACGATACATCGATCATCGTCGCTCCTTGTCCAAACGCCGTGCACGTGGAAAAATGGTTGATTTAGGCTCAGAGATGTCTAAACTGTACTTTATAGTCATACCTATACTTTAAAATTGTGCCTACCTAAACTAAAAGTGCCGGCAGCATGTACAACAATGTGGCCGGCACGGTAGCCCTCACTGGGATGGGGCACTGAGTAAGGCCGCCCACGAAGCAGTTGAGTTGTGGTGCCTAAAGTTTCTGCATTTGGGCTTCGCGACATTTTTAACTGTTACATAAATAGTACCTCAAATAAGTAGAAGGTCGATCGTTGCCAGGCTTGCAATTCTGGAGTGGCGATACTAAGTGATAAACATTTTTCTGGCCTCCACTCGCAGTACACAGTGGGCGTGCCAGTGTACGGATATACAGTTATATCAATACCCACAATTAAATAAAACCCGAAGAAATAATACGCAATACGCTGAAAACGTATGCCAGGGAGTCAGTTCACGAAAGCGTACCAAATTACCAACTGGAAATTGCATGTTGTGTATACGTATCAGTCAGAGAAGTACCGGCTAAGTGCAGTACTTCTCTACAGCCTGCGTAGCTGAAAGCACAACACATCGATCATCATTGCTCCTTGTGCGAACATCGACACAGGACAAAATAGTTGATCTAGGTTTATGGATGTCTGAACTATACTTTACAGTTATTCTCACACTTTAAAATTGTGTGTACACGAAGCAAGAAGCGCCGGTAACGTATAGAACGACGTGGCCGGCACGATAAGCCTATTGATCGCTGGGCCGGGCGCTGGGCAAGAGTGCTCTCGATGAGGTAAGTTGGGATGATTGAAGTTTCTACATTTGAGCTTCGGAACATTTTTAACCGATACTGTGTCTAACTGATGTAAGCAGGAGGATAAGCATGGCCAGACATCCATTCATGCGGTGTGGCGGAATCGAACGACAGCATTTTCTATCGCCTCCTCTGGGAAACCTTGCAAAGCGATCGAGAGAGCTCATTTTAATTTCGACAACCTTCGTGTTTCTGTTAGGAGTGGCGCCCAGCTCCAGGCTTATAAGCATTTCAACATTGAATCGTTACAGAAATATGCGGCTGATGCGGATATGGCTGGTATACGCGGGGGCATGCGAAAAAGATGCATTATTTGCTGTGATACGTACGTGCACCGAAAAAATTACGTATGCTTGGTGTCCGTTTTGGTAGCATCTCTCCGCGCCGTCGAATAAAGCGTTTTATATTCAACGACACCGAAACATACCATGGCATACACAGTAAATTTTTTACACCCTTAAGGGTGTAAACTGGCTCGTCGCCAGAGGAACACCCTATGGGTGTTCTCAGATACACCCTACTAAAAAGGTGTTAGCTGAACACCCTACCCGAAGGGTGTTCAGCAAAATGTTAGGGTGTTCAACAACCTTCTAAGAGGGTGTTGAAAGGGTGCGCGACCTTCGAGTAACGCGTTATTCGAAGGTCGCTGGTTCGGTTCCTGTCCATGGCAAGTTATCTTTTCACCCACATTTCTTTCTTTACATTTACATTACAATTCGGTCTAATAACTTCCCCTATGCTTTCCTTGGCATATTGTCTGTTTGATCTCATTATATACATATATATATATATATATATATATATATATATATATATATATATGTGTGTGTGTGTGTGTGTGTGTGTGTGTGTGTGTAAGCCAGCTTACTGAAATGCAATGATATTCCTAAAAGCCTTCTTTGTAATGCCGACTATAGAAATTTAGACTGCCTTTTATAGTTATACATATAAATACTGTAGTGAAGAAGATGAGGCTACTCAGAAAGGCAGGGGATATGACTCAGTCGGTGGAGAAGACGACGTTTGGTTAACTGGGGACTCAGGCTAGTTCCGCCATTACCGCTTGACGTGTCGTGACCGCTCTCCTGTTTTATAAAAGAGTGCCACTCTAAAACGCCTCATTATAATTGGTGGAGAGTGCTGGGTAACGCCTAATCCTGGAATTGCGAAACCGTGCGTTGCCTCCATTTGCTACGATGTCCACGAACGACGATCAGCAGGCGGCCGCCTCGGCTCCAACTACTGCAGCTCCTGTCTGTCTCGGCTCCTTTCGGCAACGCGATCCGCCTACCTTCAGTGGAACCGATGACAAAGACGTGGAAGACTGGCTCGACGAATACGACCGGGTGAGCAAGCACAACAAGTGGGACAATGCGCACAAGCTTACTGTCATCCAATTTTATTTGACCGACGTCGCCAGTCTGTGGTACCGTAATCACGAGAGAGACCTCCCCACCTGGTCGGCCTTCCGAACGGCGTTTGCGGACTTGTTTGGCCGTCCAGCGCTTCGCAAACTACGGGCCGAACAGCGCTTGCGTACTAGGGCTCAGCAGAATGGTGAGAATTACACCAGTTATATCGAAGATGTGGTCGACCTTTGCCGGCGTGTCACCTCGGCCATGACAGAAGCCGAGAAAGTCAAACACATCTTGAAAGGCGTGACCGACGACGCATTTCAGATGCTTGTCGCCAAAAGCCCGCAAACGGTAGCGGAAGTGGTCCAACTTTGTCAGAGCTATGATGAGCTCTGGAAACAGCGTGACACCACTCGTCGTGCCAGCACGCCATGTGCAACAATCTCCGCTTTAACGTCGGCTGGCACTGCTATAGACCACACCACTTTGTTTCTCGAGATCAAGCAATTTGTACGAGAGGAGGTCGCACGCCAGTTGTCCCTCGTGCCTTATACCTCCGAAGGTGCCCCATCTACTTTAGCGCCATCAATACAGCGAGTAGTCCAGGAGCAAGTGTCCGAGGTGCTACAACAGCTCACGCACCACCGGTGACTGCTCCATCGACCTATGCCGAAGCACTGAACGGAACCCGACGTCCGCCTGTCACGAACGGCCACGTTTCTTTGTCGCGAACGCCTACGTCCACGCACCCCTTTGTCGTACCGACGGAGCCTATGTACCAGACTGCCCGTCCTTTCTCCCGACAACCACCTCCACGCTCTCAGAACCATTGGCGCACTCAAGACAACCGCCAGATATGCTTCGCCTGTGGAATTGCGGGTCACGTAGCACGATTTTGTCGACGGCGCGAGTTTTTCCTGCGTGGTGACGTCAGGCCCAACAATTACGATTTCCCAGCACGATCGGGGCCTGCTGTATATGACGACACTGCCACCATGGACACATTTTCACCTCGCCGGAACTTCAATAGACACCGGTCGCGTTCACCCCGACGCCGTTCCCTTTCCCCTATGCTACGTCGACCTCGCCCTGTCCCTGAGGAAAACTAGGAGTCGCAGTTCCGGGGGCAAGAACCTGCGGATCTTTCGAACTCCACAAGACCTTGTTTTTCGCCGTCCAACGTCGTTGCTGTCTCCGTTGAAGGTATACCTGTTTTTGCATTGGTTGATACTGGCGCCGCAGTGTGTGTAATGACTGAAAAACTTTGCCGTCGACTAAAAAAGTCACAATGCCTCTTCGCAACTTTGTTTTGAGAACTGCGAGCGAGCAACGAATTCGCCCTTTTGCTGCATGCACAGCACGTGTCGTTATTGCTGACAATATTTATGTCGTCGAGTTTGTAGTGCTCCCGCAGTGTTCCCATGACATTATATTGGGCTGGGACTTTCTCTGCACTCATCATGCCGTCATCGACTGTGCTCGCGCCGAAGTGGAATTCGCGCCGTTATGCGACGCTGCTTCACTCGACTCGTCCCTTTCACCTGCAAAAGTTTTAGTTGCCGCCGACACTTCAATACCCCCGTTCTCGTCCGCCCTAGTTCCGCTTTCTTGTGACGTCTCTAGTAGCTCAACTGTTCTTTTTACGCCTTCTGAAACCGCTGTTCGCCGCAAGTGCTTCCTGATTCCTTTCGCCGTTCTGAATGTTCACGATATATCAAGTGCAATTTATGTTTCAAATCTGTTTCCCTCGCCTTCTAAGTTACTGTGCGGAGAGTGCCTGGGCTTTGCCAATGACATTGATCCCTCGACTGCACGTGTAGTTCCTGACCACCCGACTACGCTACCTATTGACGCTGTTGATTGTTGCACGTCATCCTCTTCCCCATCATTCACCGACGCAATTTCGCGCTGCCTCGACACCAACCTTACGGCTCAGCAGCGCACCGACATCATCGCCCTCCTCGAGCGCTTCCGCGCCAGCTTCGACCACCAGCAACTGACTTTGGGCCGTGCTTCCACAGTATCTCACGAAATCGACACTGGCCTTCACGCTCCTTTACGTCAGCGTCCGTATCGGGTATCCGCATCTGAGCGTCGCATAATCGCGGAACAAGTTGACGACATGTTGAAGTGAGGTGTTATTGAGCCCTCTAACAGCCCGTGGGCCTCCCCAGTTGTTCTAGTCAAGAAAAGAATGGCTCAATAAGATTCTGCGTCGACTACCGCCGGTTGAATAAGATCACGCGCAAAGATGTTTACACGCTACCTCGCATAGACGATGCCCTTGACTGCTTACAAGGCGCGGATTTTTTCTCGTCACTAGATCTGCGTTCAGGTTATTGGCAGGTTCCCATGGCTGAGGCTGATCGCCCCAAGACGGCTTTTGTTACACCTGATGGCTTATACGAATTTAACGTCATGCCTTTCGGGCTATGCAATGCGCCTGTCACTTTCGAGCGCATGATCGACAACATCCTCTGTGGCCTGAAATGGCAGACATGTCTGTGTTATTTAGACGATGTCATGATATTTTCAAGCGACTTTTCAACGCATCTTCAGCGGCTCGAGACAGTGCTTAGTTGCCTCGCCGCCGCCGGTCTACAGCTCAACTTGAAGAAGTGCTGCTTCGGCGCTCGAAAACTCCTAATTTTGGGCCATGTTGTATCTAGAGATGGCATTCTTCCGGATCCGACGAAACTCCGTGCCGTTGCCGAATTTCCTAAGCCGAAGACCTTAAAAGAACTTCACAGCTTCCTCGGTTTATGTTCTTATTTTTGTCGTTTTATTCGCAACTTCGCCTCCATCATATCGCCCTTGACTGACCTTCTTGCCGGCAACAACGACCTTCCTAGTTGGTCGTCAGCTTGTGATGATGCGTTTGCCACACTCCGCCACCTTCTTACGTCACCTCCTATACTGCGACATTTTGATCCTCTTGCCCCGACGGAAATACACACGGATGCTAGCGGAGTTGGCCTGGGTGCTGTGCTCGCCCAGCGTAAACCTGGATTTGATGAGTACGTCGTCTCTAACGCCAGCCGTGCACTCACAAAAGCAGAAGCCAACTATTCAGTCACCGAAAAAGAGTGTCTAGCCATCATATGGGCCGTAGGCAAGTTTCGACCCTATCTTTACGGGCGCCCATTCAGCGTCGTTACTGATCATCATGCATTATGTTGGCTCTCATCGTTAAAAGATCCCACCAGCCGGCTCGCCCGTTGGGCGCTTCGGCTACAAGAGTACGACATTCACGTCGTTTACCAATCTGGCCGAAAACATTCCGACGCAGACGCTTTGTCCCGATCACCTCTACGATGTAGTGACAAGTCGCCGTCTTCGCCTCCCCCCGACGTGTCTGCACTTAGTGTCGGCGACATGCTACAGGAGCAATGAAAAGATCCTTGGATCGCTTCACTTATTAACTTGTTGAGTCGAACTCCCTCGCAAAATATCCCTAGAGGTATGCGCCGTCAAATACAACACTTCGTTATCAGAGATGGTTTGCTATACAGACGGAATTATCTCTCCGAAGGACGCCAATGGCTCCTAGTCATTCCCAGACGTCTCCGCTCAGACATATGCGCCTCCTTTCACGCCGACCCACAATGCGCCCATGCGGGAGTGTTAAAAACCTACACCCGCCTGTCCCACCGCTACTACTGGCGTGGAATGTATCGCTTCGTTCGTCGCTACGTACGTTCCTGTCTCGCTTGTCAACGCCGCAAAATCCCACTCCAAATTCTCCAGCTCCACTACAACCCTTACCTTGTCCTGCTCGACCGTTTGACCGTGTTGGTATTGATCTGTATGGACCTCTTCCGATTACGCCGGCTGGAAATCGCTGGGTAATCGTCGCTATCGATCACCTTACGCGCTACGCAGAAACTTCACCACTCTCTTCTGCGTCAGCCAGTGACGTCGGTCGTTCCATACTGCATCAGATCATTTTACGCCACGGTGCACCACGTGAACTCTTGAGTGACCGAGGGCGTGTGTTTTTGTCGGTTGCTGTCGAATCGCTTCTCAAAGAATGCAGAGTCATTCATTGCACCACCACCGCGTATCATCCTCAAACTAATGGCATTACAGAACGATTCAACCGTACATTAGGAGATATGCTGTCAATGTACGTCGCAACCGATCACACCAATTGGGACAGTATTCTCCCTTTTGTAACCCACGCGCATAATAATGCTGTCCAGACAACCACTGGTTTCTCTCCATATTTCCTCCTTTATGGTCGCGAGCCCTCTTGCACGCTAGACACCATCCTTCCTTACCACCCGGATGTTGCTGAGTCGACGACGATGTCACAGGCTGCTAAATACGCGGAAGAGTGTCGTCAGCTTGCCCGTTCCTTCACAAGTACTGAACAGCAACGCCAGAAACACCACCGCGATAGCCCGACGCCTCCGGCTTCTTATGCATCAGATGACCTTGTCTGGCTTCGCATCCCTTCAACCAGCCCTGGTCTCTCAACGAAACTGATGTACAAGTATGACGGACCTTACCGTGTGGTTAAACAAACTTCACCCGTCAATAACATCGTGGAGCCGCTGGAGAAGCCCCATGATCAACGACGCCGTGGACGTGAGACCGTCCACATAGACCGCCTAAAACCGTATTACGATCCCTCTATTGTCTCCTGCCCATGAGTCGCCAGGATGGCTCTTTTCCGGAGGGGAGGAAAATGTAGTGAAGAAGATGAGGCTACTCAGAAAGGCAGGGGGTATGACTCAGTCGGTGAAGAAGACGACGTTTGGTTAACTGGGGACTCAGGCTAGTTCCGCCATTACCACTTGACGTGTCGTGACTGCTCTCCTGTTTTATAAAAGAGTGCCACTCTAAAACGCCTCATTATAATACAAATATTTTGTGTTAAATAGCATAAACATCTCGGGTATATCAATTGGTGGCTCAGTGAGTCGATACAGCAAGGGTGCTTGGTATTCATACATTTGTGTAGACACACAAACACATTATATTGAAAACATTATTACCCGTAACAGTGCACACGTCTCATGCAGGATGCAGACATATACATATTTCAGCAACTTATTTTCCAGTTACACTTGGTATCGCGAAACCATGCAAGTTCAGCCTCACCTAATTCATTTCAAACTTTCTGATTATACAAAAATAACAGAGCTGCTTTGGTAGACATCGTTTCCGCTTATTGATAAATATCTTTTTCCACTTCCTTAAAGTATAGACATATATTGGCGTAAGATAAATGTGAAGAACATGTACCACAACACAGGCTTTCTCTCAACTGAAAGCAAACACAATTATTATGATATTTCATACATACTTCAGTTAGAGCATTTTACCGCCATTATTCGAACAGGTAAGGTCAGTGGCTGAAGAAAGATGATTAACAGATCAGCCCTCACCCCATGACGCTTCACCACATATAAAAAATTTCAAGTTTTATTTTTCAGCATCTTTCTAGGTAACAGACAGCTTCCATTTATCAAGAACACACTCTTTACAACAAAATCGAAATGAGAGCCGACAGGTGCAAATGCCTCAGATAGGCTGACCAAAGTTTCGATAGGAGAACCTATCTCCGTCAAAGGTGCCTAGCCTTCTCATCCTTGGCATATTAGTTTCAAGGGGGTTAGTGAAGACGTCATCTCCTGGTGATGGCATGTGTCCCTGTTGGCAATCGTAGCCTGAAAAAAAATTATAAAGCAGAGGAGTGCAGTCCTTGCTCCATTTCAAGTTGGGTGGTTGTGATTCAGAATGTTCTCAGAGGGTGGAGAAAAAAATAAAGAAAAAAGGAAACACCCAAAGTAGGAGCGGTGTGCTTCCAATGGGTGGCCGCTACAGACACGAAAAAAGTAAAGAGCTTGAAAGTTCGAAGCCAGCAGACGGTCCCCGCGTTTGGCCATCACGAAGGGTTGCCGACAATAATGGCCTATGCTGTTCTCGAACATCTATGAATGGGACTCATAAGAAAGAGGTTACAAAAAGGCGCAAGAGAGAAGCAGGCGGCTACTTTTAAATGCCAAGATGTCAATGGTAAGCGACACCAGATGTGTTCGGAAGACCACGTGTTTATTGGGGAAGGTCATTGGTTAAAATATGCTTTCACTATCCCCATAGGTGTCTCGCTCAGCAGAATTGCCTCAAAAATTTGGCGGCATGTTGGCAGAGAAATAGGCAAGTTCGGAATGCAAAGGGAATAAGCAACGACGAGAGAAACACAAAAGAAAAGAAAAAATGAAAAAAAAGGCGGAATGGTGGTAGGCGACACGCTAGCGTTAACAGACGAGGAAAGGAAAAAAGAGACGCAGAGAAATTTGTGGCTTGTCAATGACTCAATGGTGCAGGGTAAGAGCGTTTTTGAAGCGACAAAATAGGAAAGAAAGCTGTGGTTGAAAGGTTCTGGAAAATAAAAACTTCCTAGTTGTGTGTATATAGACATATGTATATCTATAATTAAAATTACATTATTATTACATTATTATTACATTATTATTACAATATGTTCGTTAGGAGTGATTCCATGTAATACCAGTTATGTCTATATGAAGGTTAAACGTTTCTAGTCCCTAAATACGGCCGCAATTATGCAATGGCTTTCAGCGATTCCAAATTACCACGTGCAACATTGATTCCTGATGGGTGTAGGGACATAAATTTGTGTACAAAGTATGATTTCATGTATTTCTTCTCTCGTAGTGACCAGAAATTATTTTGTAGAACGTAAAGCTTTGCTTTTACGAAATTGTGGTCCTGTTGGTAGAAGCGATCGGCCACTGCTTTCGGTAAATTGTGCTTTGATTCTGCTCGGTGGCCGTTCAGTCTTAAAGTACGTGAATTGGCGGCCCAGTTTTGCCTATATTTGTTTTTTACAGCTGGCACACTCAGAAAAGTATATTAGGTTGTTTAAAAGTGCAGATGAAGCTCTATGTGACCTTGTGAATGTAGTCAGATGCTGTGCTTTTTATGTTGGTAGTCGGCTGTATATATTTGCAGGGTGAGCACCTGGGCCGGCCACAGGGATCAGACGTCCTAGTCTAAGTTTGCGTGAATAAGCATGTCTTTAATTTAGCGTTGCAAATGCCACGTGCCACGCATTGCAAATTCCCGCAAAACTCAAAGCAAACACTAGGACGTCTGGTCCCTGGAGCCGGCCCAGATGCTCCACCTGTAAAAATATATAGCTGCCTAACAACTCAAAAAGCACAGAATTTGACTACATTCACAAGGTCCCATCGATCTTCATCTGCACTTCGAACAACCTAATATACTGTCTTAAGTGTGCCACCTGCAGACAATATATAGGCAAAACTGGGCAGCTAATTCACGTAAGACTAAACGGCCACTGTGCAGACACAAAACACAATTTACCAAGAGCAGTAGCCAGTCATTTCAACCAACAGGGCCACAATTTCGACCAAGCAAAGGTTTATGTTCTACAAATTTCTGCTCACCATGAGAGAGAAAATACATGAAATAATATTTACCACACAAATGTAAGCACCTACACCAATCACGAATCAATGTAGCACGTCTCAATTCAGAATCGCTGAAACCCATGAGATAATTACGACAGCAATTAGAAATGACAAAGGTTCAACCTTCAAATAGACATAACTGGTGTTACATGGAATCGCTCCTAGACTACAAGTTGTACTATTGATGTTCTCTCAAAATTTATTAACTTATAAATATAGATATACTTGTGTCTATATACACACAACTGCGAAGTTTTTATTTTCCAGAACCTTTCAATCACAGCTTTCTTTCTTCTTTTGTTGCTTCAAAAAACACTCCTACCGTGCACCATTAAGTCATTGCCAAGCCACAAATTTCTCTGCGTCTCTTTTTTTCTTACCTCGTCTGTTAACGCTAGCGTGTCATCTACCTCCAACCCGCCTTTTTTCATTTTTTCCTTTCTTTCTGTGTTTCTCTCGTTGATGCTTATTCCCTTTGCATTCCGAACTTGCCTATTTCTCTGCCAACATGCCGCCAAATTCTTGAGGCAATTCTGTTGAGCGGGCGACCTACGGGGATAGTAAAAGCATATTTTAACCAATGACTTTCCCAATTAAACACACTTCTTCCGAACACATCTGGTGTCGCTTACCTTTGACATCTTGGCATTTAAAAATAGCCGCCTGCTTCTCTCCCGCGTCTTTTTGTAACCGCTTTCTTACGATTCCCATTCATAGATGTTCGAGAACACCATAGGTTTTTATCGTCGGCCACTTTTTGTGATGGCCAAACGCGGGGACCGTCTGCTGGCTTCGAACTTTCAAGCTCTTTGCTTTTTTCGTGTCTGTAGTGGCAGCACACCGCTCCTACTTTGCGTGTTTCCTCTTTTTTGCTTCCATTTTTTTCTCTACCACCCGAGAACATTTTGAATTGCTACCAGCCAACTTGAAATGAAGTGAGGACTGCACTTGTTTGCTTTCTAGTTTTTTTTTTCTTTTCCGACGGCAATTGCCAACAAGGACACGCACCACCAACAGGAGATGACGTCTCTACTAGCCCCCTTACAGCTAACATGACAAGAATGAGTAGGAAAAGCACTTTTGATGAACATAAGTCCTCCTATCGAAACGTCAGGCAGCCTATCTGAGGAACTTCCACTGTTCACTCTGACTATCCCACTCTTCACAACAGTTTTTTCTGATCCTAAGGCAGTTTTAAAGGCATTCGAAACACTATGGGCTGTTCATATAAGCTCTGCACAAACAATTTAGCCATATGATGTACAGTATGCAAAGTATATCACAGTGACTTGTTAGGCTTTACACTTACAGAGTATAAAAGAAAAATTCGTAACTTCATATCTAACTCAGAATACATGCAACAATCATTACCTCTTGCAAAAATTTAGGAATGTAGTAAACACCAGCACACACTTCGCAGAGCTGCTCAGAAATGCATCTTGATAAATACTTAATTATTAGCACACACTTCGCAGAGCTGCTCAGAAATGCATCTTGATAAAATACTTAAAATATTGCAGTAAATTATGAATGCAAAAACACAACACCAGTGCACTAGTAAAGATGCCTGGTTGGCACCAAACTGCTGTACTTAAGATGCATCATGGAAGCAAGACCACAGCCCACAACTAATATACGCTTCAAGTAACCTTTGACTGCTAAACTGAAGGCCGCAAAATCAAACCATGGCTGTGGTTGCTGCAATTTCGATTAAGGAGGAAATGCATGACACCTGTCTGCTTACACGTGGATGCACTTAAGGAACCCCAGGTGAGCAAAAGATCCGAAACCCTCCACTCCAGTGTCCCTGATAATTACATCGTGGTTTTAACACGTTAACCTCGGTAAATATTATTCTCATTACACTTGACATGAAATAAAGCAAGCAGATATTACTATGTAGTTGAAAAAAAATCACCATTCAACCCCCCCCAATCCAAGGACTCACGTTACAATATTCTAGTATGCCTTCTATCAGTTATCTTTAACAATGTTAAACATGAGTATGTATCACTGTAAAATATCCGACATGGTTTGGTATTGGCAAAGTTAGGTATGATGAAGTATGATAGTGGGAAAACACTTGATTGCACTTATGAATTGAACTTCCCAAAGGCAATGAAATAACTACGGTAACAAAAATATATTAAAAAAGATTATTCAGTGAAGGTTACACTGTAGATAAAATCATTAATGTGCTACTTTTTTTCACAACACAAAAAGTGTTCTTACATGGCCAATTGCACATAAGGCGTCAATTAACATGACATGCAAGTCTGGCGAGCAACTCACTCAGTAGATCTTGGAAAAAAACAAAATATCCAATGAAGAGCTCAGTAAGTAGCACTGACACATTCATAAATACGCTGCCTAGTTACATTGAATTTTAGCCTTAAGAACAGAAAAACACCTTGGCAAATTGTGTCAAGGGGGACACAAAGTAATAAAATAATGCTGTCATCTGCCCATCAACCAAAAATATTAAAATTTTAGTAACGCAAATAAGCAGGTATGTTTGCATTAAAAAATTGGAGGCAGTCGTTTTCTACAAAGTCCCACTTGGAAAACTTTTTTGATTATATTTATGCTCCTAGATATCCCGTTTGAAAATTTATTTTGCTTTTCATGATTACGCATGCAAGGCAGTGAGGTTCAGCAAAATATACTCCATAGCGGAACGAGCAGTCGGTTCTTGCTATCGCCAGCGAATAGCAAGAGTAACTATTTCAATGTTTGCCCATGCCTTCCACCCACGTCTGTGCTAGTGCTCACTGTCCTGCACACATATAATGCAAGTCGCAACTAAATTTCCAGCAGGATATCTGAGCACAGGCATGCTAGAATTCTTACAAGTGATAATATGTAGAAATGTGACTGGCTCAAATATTTAACACATACGCGATTTCCTGCTGCGGTCACTATTAAGTTGAATAATAAAACTTAATGGCACCCGCTGACAGTGATAATTATTGTCTCACATTGCATCCTCCTGGATACGTAGCTATCAGCAGAGGTGGCTTTACATACATAACTTACAGCGGTGACTTCTCTTTTAAGGAAAAACAAAAGGGTTAACTTTGAACATCCTGAACCTTTGTGCTCCTTGAATACAGCTACCAGGTGGCTCTGTGCAGCTCGCTTTTCAGAAGAAACAGAAGCCATGCGCCGCTGATGTGCACCAGCAGTCAAATTTTCAACGAGCCAGCCTTGATGATGGGCTAGTTCAGACGTATCCACACTCTCTTTCTACGACGAGCATGTATAGGCTGCAAGAGAAACAAAAAACTATTTACGGATGTGTCTGTTAGCGAAGAAGAATTTGGAACTCTACTTAGAATGAACTGGAACGTTGTGTTTTTAAAAGAGTAGGATGTACGAATACCAGACATGTTACAACAAAAACATCCTCAATGTTTTTGGCGAACATAGCTGCAACCTTACAAAAGAATATGCATTTTCCACATAACAGATGTGTAACAAAATATAATTGAATAGCGCTCTGGCATAGTGCGTATACATGCCAATTCATTAATAGGGCAGTGCGTACATGACGGTATGTGCTTTGATCAAGTATCCATTGGAGGTAACACATAAAATTAAATTACGAAATTTAGTTTGACCACAACTAATGAAACTTTCTTCCGGCTGCCTACATTAGGACGATTATGCCGATAACATAGAAAAATTGGTTTCGCTAAATTACTATTGTCAACTGCTAAGTTATGGCTGTTAATTCAATGATTCCAGAAGCTAAAAAGGCAGTGCACCTCACCCATCCCTAACATACCCCTCATTACAGGCTGTCTAATAAACAATGGAAAAGAATGTGGAAATGCTAATACAATGCACCCATCTTGAGCTAAATACCATCCCAATAAAGCATGCAAACTTCTGCAACAATCTCAGTAACAAGAATACTGGAAGGCATTGGTCACGATTTAGCAATACACAATAAACATTTGATGAGACCGATTTCTGAAGTTGTGTAATTGCGTCGATTCCAACAGCTTGGAAACATGCAGTCTATATTCATCATTGTCAGATTACCATACTGTCCAATTTTCCATTTTCACAGTAACATGTGCATGCCTCATGTATGCATACTATTATGTATAACATCATTGCTACTTTTGAGCATTAAATAATTCAATAATTTCTCCAAACACCACAGATTCATTCAATAACTGTAGCGCATGCCTATAGAATTTACTTAAGCTTGCCATCTGATGTGAAGACAATTAAAACAACATGCTGACCCCAATTGAAAGCATGACGTTTTGGCCCCCACACAGGAGTCCTATTCCCAAGAGACAAAGACTGTGCTTTTGTTCGTGGCCAGTGTGTGGTTTTTCAATGTTTTCATGTGTGTTTCTGAGCAGACGGGCATAAGCTTGTAATCTTATTAAATGCCATTGGAGGGGGTGGTCTAATTTGTCCTTACTGTTCGTACAAGTAAAAGTGCTTAGCAAAGTTTGAACACAAGTTTGGGCGAGGCACATACAATATTTAATAAACGACCCCAAAATAATTAATTCTAAGCATAGCAAAAACAAGCTGGGTAAAGTAAAATGTGCTCTACCGCATGAATTACTGATCAAATTAGGGATCGCACTGTTAGGCTAGAGTTATTCGGCCCCAATAAGCCATAAAAAGTTTGATCGGAAATACAGTTCAAGTTCAACGAACGGCTTTTATGGGTTCCGAATGCATCAGGCAACTTATGTTGCAGGTGTATAACCTAAGCTCAGAATTGACTAAACGGGCTACATAAACACCTAAGCGTACATACGTGCAAGCCTTGCGAGCCGTATCTAAGACGAGGCAGCATGCAGCACGCGAACTCGAGTAACACGGTAGTTCAAAGATGCGTGCCGGCGTGGATGAATACACCGGCATATGTTCGGCTACCAGCAGCGATTTCTGATAGCAGTTTAAAAAAAGGACGTACAACATATAAAACTGTTTTCAAACTGTTTTGGACGTACAACATATGAAACGTACAACATATGAACCCGTTGACTCCTGTAGCACACAATATGAACAGGCATGCAAAAAAAAAATTCTCAAGTTAAGAGATCAAAACATACGCGCCCTAGGCGTAATCAACGCTTACAGCTAAAAAACACCGTCTTCGCCCAACAAATATTTAACCAAAATATTGGTCCATCAGGAGCAGGGCTCTCTGCCAGCACCACTGCCGACAGAGGCGTGCGCTGTCACAACTCGCACAACCCGCCGCCGAATTCGCACTGCACACGCACGCGCCATGTGCTTCACACCCCGAAGCATGCTTGAATAGAAAGAAAAAGCTCGCCCACGCTCGACTTTCCACAAAAAACACTTTCAACCTGATGAAATGACACACACAAACAGGTTCGCTACGTTAAAAACCTCACTTATCGCCCACATGTAACGAAAAACATAGCATGGCGTCGTTGTCACGCTCTCGGTGTTGACAAACGCTTACAGCAGGAATGTGGTACGTACGTGGCGAGTGTTCCAAAATGCGACGCCACACATCTTCGCTTGAATAGAGTTCATTTTCGTAATAGGCAGCACCGGCAGAACACAAAACACGAACGCTGCGCGATAGCACACCTCAAAAAAGGAGAAAAATCAATACAGAACCGACCAGCTGCGAGGCGCCCGACCAGCGACGGCAGGGAGCAAGCACGCCCGAACAAGTATCGTGGTTACAGCTCCGCAAACGTAAAATGGTGCACTGTAATGCTTTAGTGATGCATTTAGGTAGAAAAATTAAACGCAAATATATATAGCATAAAAACTAAGGGGGCAAAATAATTTTATCTGCACGAACAAACGAAATAACGTATAAATTTAGTGCGCGAAGTTTGAAACGCTTGCAGGTACAATGCATTTTTAACAAATTAACAACAGCGGTAATAATCACCTAAAACAGTCATGTTCTTGAATTCGAAATATACTATTGTTGATGCACACATTTATACACAAAATTTATTGCAATGATAGATGGTGACTATGCATAGGCACCATCAATCCCGCCCTCTACCACAGGGGTAGGGGGCGGGGGCGGCCCTTGGTCACTTAGGGGGTGATGTAAATTCCTATAGGTACATGGAGAAATAGAGAGGGGGAACTGTAACTCGACGGGCATTGCAGTGCCCCCTGCTGATCACCTCATACACCCCCCCCCGAAAGGATGTCAAACTGAATAGATTGCAAATACAAATTTTACGGCGTGGGTCACAGTGTCCCAAATTATATATATATATATATATATATATATATATATATATATATATATATATCCCTAACCCCTCAGGGGGAGATACATATAT
Source organism: Rhipicephalus annulatus (assembly GCA_013436015.1). Lineage (NCBI taxonomy): Eukaryota > Metazoa > Arthropoda > Arachnida > Ixodida > Ixodidae > Rhipicephalus > Rhipicephalus annulatus. The sequence continues at coordinate 246,916 of WOVY01010990.1, forward strand.
ATATATATATCTCCGCAAGGGCGAGACAGAAGGTTAGGTGGGCAGATGAGATTGAGAAGTTTGCGGGTGTAAATTGGCAGCAGCAAGCACAGGACCGGGTTAACTGGCGGAACATGGGAGAGGCCTTTGTGCTGCAGTGTACGTAGTTTAACTGATAATATATATATATATATATATATATATATATATTGAAGTAACTTGCAGATAGCACATAAGAAAAGGATAGTATTTACTAACGTTTCGGCCGTGGCACGGCCTCTGACGAAGGCCGTGCCACGGCCGAAACGTTAGTAAATACTATCCTTTTCTTATGTGCTATCTGCAAGTTATTTCAATATAAAAAATACCCGGACCTGTCGTGCCTTCCCTTCAAGTTCTATATATATATATATATATATATATATATATATATATATATATGTCTGTGTGTGTGTGTGTGTGTGCGCGGGGCGAGAGGCGTGTCTATGCCTCCTCTCGTACCCTTCTCCCCTTCGCTTCACAAAGGCGCTGCGTGCACTGACCATGCTATTCTCTGACCTTTATTTCTTGACCTAAAGAATCACTTCCCGTGCTTTCGAAAGGTTGCAGAAGGTATACTGTGCATTGTTTTCTTTTTTGACCATGCACATGTCGTCTTCGATTATCTTGTGAAAACGACTTGCACTCGAACGGCTTTTGACCGAGCAAGGGTTTTTGTAATAAATTCAAGCTTTTTTTCTCAATTGCTTCTACACATGAATATGTGTTGTTCGTAAATCGTGACAGCCCATTCTTTCATACACATATAATGCGGACGATATAAAGTGGCAAAGCATGTAAAATAATACAGTAAGAGAAAAAAAATTGTCTCTTTTACATTTTCTCAATTATTCTTAGTGTTCTGTAAAATTTTGCCAATTCCTCAATCATTTCCTTCATTTTTTTCATCCCTACGACACTGTTATTCTATAGGAAAGGCGTTCCTTGCGCTATGCGTGGTATTTTATTTGCAGTTCAGTTCATGGCGGCCACATGTTTGGTGGACGAAAAATAGTGCGAGACCTGTGTAGTTAGACTTATGTGCACCTTGAGTGTAACCCCAGGTTGTTTGAATTTTCAGAGACTTTTGGTACGGCGTCTCTAATGATTATATGAAAACTTTGGGACGTTAAACGGAACAATTTTTATTGCAACGATTATAGGTGTACACCCTTCTGTTGTTGAACACCCTCATGAACGGCATAATAACACCCTTATGCCCCTTATACCCTTCTCTGAGGGTGTACCAGCAAAGAAAAGGGTGTTGCAATCATTCGAAAAGGGTGTAAATCTGTAAAACACCATATTTACACCTATAAGAGTAAACAATTTTACTGTGTACGCTGGCATAATGTGCAAGCTGCGCTGGTATAAACAAAACGTGCTCCAGTAATCACCGGCGCTTGCCACTTAATATTCCAGGGCTTCCAGCGCTTCACAGTGTACACCAGCATCACAGCAGTTAAGCCAGCGCCCCTACAATTGCGACACAGCTATTTCCCAGTGCGCCCAGTGAAGTCCCAGTAAACACCAGCGTGTAACAGTGTCTCCAGCCTGTGCCAGTGCTGAAAAACGTACTGGCATGAAGCTGGGGATGCCATTTTTTGTATTATAGCAACGTGGATATTATGACATGCATGTCATGTAACTCATGACAACACGCCACGCTCAAGGTGCGTTCATGGTCGTTTCGCTAGCTTCACATTTACTGAATTCGGTATTACAGGGGGTGATTAGACGTTGAAGGTATATGACCGGTGCAAAGAAAATAATAATGAGAAGAGTCTTGCGCAAGATGATGACAACATACCACGCTGATGATGTGCTTGCGGTCGTTTGGCTAACTTGACATTTACCTAATTCGATATTACGGGACGTGAATGGACGACGAAGGTAAGTGACGCTTCTCATGTAAAAAAAAGACTACATGCTACGCTCATAGCGCGCTCGCGGCCGTTTCGCTAGCTTCACTGTGAGCTCCAGTTATAGAGATGTGGGTTCAAGAAGGAGGTCAAGCAACCTAAGGTGTCACCCCGCAGTTCCCGGCAAAGAGGGGAGAGCACCGAACGCGCTGGTATGCAGTCTTCTTTCTTGGATCAAAAGCTTTTCCTATCTTTCGGTCTGTCTCGTCCGCTAACATATGGCGCAGTCGACGCCCAATACCTGCTACAGCCTCTTTGCCGCCAAGTAAGTCGCCGTGCCTTTGACCGAACGTTTTTGAACGCCAAACAAGCCCTAAGCCTAGCCAGCCCGGTGTGTGATCGACGATGTTGTTCATCAACTGGCGTTTCGCCACCGCCGAAGACCTCACCGCCGTCAGTGTACATTTAGTTCGAACTGAATTGCAACGCCGCAGCCTCTCCACTACCGGCAACAAGGAGGAACTCATCTACCGGCTTATAAATGATATCGCGAAAGATCCACCGCCAGCTCACGAACCCGAGCCAAGCGCGTCCGACATTTCAACGCTGCTAGCGTCCAAGCCAGCGCTTACGGTGTCATTCCCAGCCATGCCCTCCTTTACGTCCCAGAAGAGAACATGTAACGTATAGCGGCCTTTCTTCAGGAGAGTATAGCAGTTATTATGAAAACGATGGCAAGTCATATGAACCAAGTTCATGTGACAAGGCTGCGGGATCTATAAGCTTCGCTGCCTACCTTCAACGGAAGTGGTACCCCGACTTTCAAGCACTGGATCGAATAGCTTGAGCGCGTTCAAAGGCTTGTACGATGGTAAGACGCGACTCTCCTCGCCATCACACAAGGGAAGCTTTGTGAAGTCGCACCAGGTTGGCATGCCTCAGCCGGGCGTCAGATTAGCACGTGCAACACCTGGAAAGTAGGACTCCAAGAACAATGCGCCGAACAACTTTGAATCATACAGTGGCAGCAGAAGGTCACAGCCCTAAAACAGAAAGTCGGAGAAAGCCTGCAGCAGAATGCTTTTGCAAAACTCAAGATCGTGTCTCACTGCCCAGTTCTCATTACTGACAAGGAATGCATAGAATACCTAGTTCAAGGCGTTCGTGACGACGAAGTAGCCACAACCATCGCTGTTCAATGACCCCGTATTCCTTACGAATTTTTCAACATCGTAACAGAAGTTGATAGAACTCTTGACCATCCACGCCTGATCCAATTTCCGCAGTCTACAAAGCAATTCGCAGGACAGTCGAGACGGCGTCAGTTTCACAGTGCTACTGCTGGAATGGCCACACTGTGAACACCCCACAGCATTTTCCACCATCTACGTTCCAGTATACAACACGTATAATGCAACCTCCTCGCATCGCCAGCCTACCATCTGATGACCAAGGGTCAAAGTATCGAAGCAATTTGCGCCAAGGATAGTTCCCAAGCATACAGAAGAAAGAAGACTTGAGAGACGCTGTTTGATACAACTGCCAACAGTAGGGTTACCTTGCAAGTAAATGTACTTCCCCAAAGCGCCCTTCTAACGACAAGCAGACGGTCCCTGAAGCACCAACAGCAATTGTGGGCCGCGTCGACGACACAATGTACGGATAAAAATTGCGATGTGCCATGGTTACTGCTGAAGTTAACGGAGAGGGAGAGATCAGGGACTTTCGTGACAGGGGCTCAAATGTCACCATTCATGCAGCAAATCCAGCATAAAACCTCAAAACTGAGCCGTGACCAAAAGCGCCTTTGCTCGTCGTCGGCGGAAACTTTGTTGTGCCTGAAGGGTCGGCCTTTTTAAAAATTGCCATTGCAGCACTATCTGCAAGTGTCGAAGCAGCAAATTTTGAACAGAACGCCTTTCTCCTTATTCTAGGCGAAGATTAGTTTTGCGCAGCTCAAGCCGAACTCCACTTCAAACCTCCCAATATACCTGTCATCTGCCAGTCATCTAACAACGTTGTCGTGCAGTACAAAGAACAATGGCCAAGGATGTAAAATGCAGTGATTTTGAAGACATCTGCATTGTCAAGTTTTCACTTCTTGCGGTCAACAGCAGAGCCTCACGAAGTCGAGTATGAGCCTGACGAGAACAAACTCCTGTGAAGCCAGCTCAGCGAAGCTGCCCTACTTTATCACCAAACATCATGTCCCACAAGCCCATTCCAGACAAGATTTTCCAGCTCATTGCTTTCAGAAGTGCCACGTTCATTGCCACTCCAGAATGCTCCTGTTCCGGAAATGCTACCTCTTTTCGAATCTTTGTGCACGATCGAGCCCTCACAGCACAGCTACGAAAATTTGCTTACACTGCATCGCAGTGAAGCGTACGGCACGGATATTGCCACTGACTATTCGCCGTCTGAGAATGACGACAAAACAGACACTGTAGCTGCTCAACTAAGTGCGACATAGAAAGTGCACAAGGAAACAAAGCATTTGCACAGGCATTGCCATCAGCTGATCTTCCGCCAGGGCCCCAGACTGCAGAGGTGACTTGCCACGTGTCCATCCCCATCCCAAAGACATTGCAACCATTAAAGATCTGTGAAGAGCAACTCAACGGCATCAATGTTGCGCAACCTAGCAAAAATGCTGCAGTGCCATCAAACTCTTGCGGTATGCCGACAGTGCCACAGCCAACGTTTGGTTCTGTGCACCCGTCACTTGCTTTTACCATCCCAGTGGTGTCCTCTATGAAACAATCGCCTGTATACGTGTCAAAGCAAGTCCCTCCATTCACTTGCTTCTTCGCATTTTATCCACAAACGTTAAAGGCGACCCCTGCCAACTTGCCGCCTAAAGTACGTAAAGACTGCAAAAAGAAAAAGTGGTCAACACCGTCACTCGACGCATTTAAGTCCACTTCGCTGTCTCACTTTTCTAACGTTGGTGAGACTGCCTTGAAGTTCGGTAAGAATGGCACAACTTTGGGCTCTTCCAACCGCAAGAAACATCGCAAGAAGCACAAGCATGAAAAAAACTGGAAGATGCACAGTCCAAAGTGTAGTTCTAAAAAAAGCACACACACCGAACTCCCGGAGAAGAAATTGATGATTTCGAGCAATATGACAGCCAATTCATCAGGGCAGAGCAGCAAGGAAGACCAGTTCCCGCACGAGACAAAACCTTCACCCTGTCTTGTCATGAAATCTCCTCGAAACTCGGATGAGTCCCTCCAGAAGAACATGTCACAGCTCATTACACCGCTGACCTTGTTGACGCACACACCTTACGTTCACGCGTTTAAGAAGCCTCAGCCCAACCTCCAAGTCAACGACCCCAGCGTCATCGTACGCAACCTCGACATCTGTAGGACTTCGACCAATCGACACAAGACTAGTTTTTTTCCAAGTGGACTTAGACTTCTGAAGGGATGTGGGATGCTAGATTTTTTTTTCCTAGTGGACTAGGACTTATAGGTGGGGTGAGATGTGAGCTCGTGCTCCAGAGATAGTGGGTTCAAGAAGGAGGCCAAGCAACCCTAACTGTCACACCGAAGTTCCCGGTGAAGAGCGGAGAGCATCAAACGCACTGCTTCTACGCAGTCTTTTTTATAAGAATAAAAGCTTTTCCCCCTTTCGTCCCGCCTCGTGCACTTACACCACATATACCGAACCTGGCAATACGCGGTGCGAACAGACGACAAAGGTAAATGACACGTCCAAACATGATAATCACGAAACTCGTGTCATGTAAAACATAACTACATGCTACGCTTATAGTGCTTTCACGGTCGTTTCGCTAGCCTAACACATACCATACTTGTCATTATGAGACGTGAATTAATGATGAAGATACATGACTGGTGCAAACTTGATAATCATGAAATGCGTGACAAGTAAGAAAATGACTACATTCCACGCTCATGATGGGCTCGCGGCCATTTCGCTAGCCTCACATATGCCAAATTTGGCATTGCATGACGCGAATAGGCACCGAACGTAAATGGCACGTCCAAACATGATAATGATGTCATGTAAAACCTGAGTGCATGCTGACCTCATAGTGCTTTCGCGGTCCTTTCGCTAGCTTCACACATACAAAATTTGGTATTATGGGACGTGTATGAACGACGAAGGTAAATGACACGCTCAAACATGAGAATAATTATCTGCATATCATGTGAAACAAAACCACATGCTACGCACATAGCGTGCCGCGGCCGTTCCGCTAGCTTCCCACGTACTAAATTTAGTAATACATGACGTGAATGTACGACAAAGACAAATGACAAGTCCGAACATGATAATTATGACATGCCTGTCATGTAAAATATGACTACATGCGACTTTTATAGCGCACTAGCAGCCGTTTCGGTAGCTCCACATATACCATGTTTGATATCACGTGACGTGAATGAAGGACGAAGGTAAATCAGACGCCCAAACACAATAATCATGATATACCTGTCTGTTTCAGTTTCATATCAAGGTTACTTCTTACTATCGTACAAAACATTTATGCTTACATAAACATACAAAAGAAGGTCTCAGAGCAAATGGGTTAAGAGTACAGCCTGCCAGAAATTGTGTTAAATTTATGCAATCAAATTGCAGCTCTGTCCACAACGTGGAATAAATCTATACAAATAAATAAAATACAAACTAAAGATATTTCAAACTTTAACAACTGTAAAAAAACAAAATGCTGCTTAGAACACTGAAATAAAAAAACACAGATACTCACTAAACGAACAGTGGAATGAAAAAAGCAAGAAAAGGATGAGCAGCTGTGGCACAATTAGGTGTACATGAATATGAACAGGTGTAGATAATATTACACATTTTGGAATCCTAAGATAATCAGCGTAAATGTTAATAATGTGTTTTAAAATAGGTAATGATGAAGACTGCTTATTATTAAAGGGCAGACTCCTCCAGGTCCATAAAAACGTGAAACAACCGGAGTGTTTTCTATAATCGGTATGAACTAATGGTAATATTGAATTGTTAGCTGCGAATCTTGTTCGGTTGGTGTTTACTAGAACAGTTTCTGGAAATATGTTTACCTGAGAAGGGTTCCTCATTATTTTTATTAACACTATAGATAAATTGTTTTTAACAAGGCTGCAGCTGCAGCCTTGTTGAAATGTCTAGCGAAATAATTCTGCTATTATGGAAAATGTCGCACACACAGCAGTTCCAAGAGCTCAACGTTAGTATCCGGATGGCCTGATTTTGTACATGTTGTAGCGGTGCTATATATGTTGCATATGTGGTACCCTATGATGTGATGCAGTAGTTCAGGTGACTGTCAGTGGAGCAATTACACAGTGTTAGTCACGCAGTTTTGCTCATAAGTACCTGGCTTTAGTTATACTTCTAATACCACGGGCGATACCGCGCTTAGTCTGGGTGATGTGTTTTGTAAATTTTAAGTATGAATTTAAAGTAAAACCAAGAAATGAAAATCCATTACCTGTACTAATGACATAAAAAATCAAGAATGATAGTGAGAGGTATCTGTAGTGTTCAGTGACTGGTATGAAAAATCAAAAACGAAGTCTTGATGAAGTTTATTATCAGCAAACTAAAGCGGCACAATGCAAAAATATTGTTCAAATCAGTATTACACTTCGTTTTAAGAGCAGTTAGTAATCGATCACTAGCAAGCGATGTCTTGTCATCTGCGTAGTGGAAAGCTTTCGTTTGCGATAGGTGATTAGGCAAATCATTTGTGTAAAGTAGGAGTAGTAGTGGGCCAAGTATCTATCTCTGCAGAAGATTTTGATTGATTTGTGGATTTTACGTCCCAAACCACCATATGAATATGAGAGATTCCGTAGTGCAGGGCTCCGGAAATTTCGATCACCTGGGGTTCTTTAACGTGTACCCAAATCTGAGCACACGGGCCTACAACATTTCCACCTCCATCCATGCAGAAGACCCTTGTTCGTTATTTTGAAGTGAGAAAGCAAGGCACCAGCACACGCAGTCTGTTGACAGCCTGTTAAATAACTATAAGCTTCAGCACGGGCCCGTCCACACCCACTGTCCGTAGATTGGAAACGAGGATGTCATGATTGATGGAGTCGAATGCATCTGATAGGTATATGAAAAATGTATGATTTGAGCAAAGAATAATTATTTTAAGAGGTTTGTGGTAAGACGTTTTTGAATGCGTTTGTGAGAATTGAGAGAATTGAAAAGCGATAATTGTGATAGGACGATAATTGGAGATGCAAGCCCGGTCTCCTTTTCAAACAGAGAAATAATAATCACTTTTTAGCTGACTTGGTAATATTCTACTCATGAAAGTTTAGTAGGTGATGTAGGATAAAAGGCTAGCGATATAATTAGCGACTAATTTTATATTTGCTGAACTTATTTCACCGGAACCTGCGTTCCTAAGCTTAAAATATTTTTGACATTGATTATCTCGTCTGGCACAGTTGAAAATAAGTACATTGATTGCCAACAACGTAGAGGTGATATTTGATTATTCTTCTCTTTTTCGTAAGCGGGCCACAGAAGAATACATTGAAAGCATTGGCAATATCTAACGGTTTTGTATAGAAACCACGTGATGACTAAAGCTTTCCTATGGGTTCATCGCGACTAGATCGATTCAAGAAAAAATTTATCATTTTTCTTTCTTACTTTGCATCAAAGCCAGCCTCAGCTACTTTACATGCATAATATCTTCTTTTGGCTTCTTGTGAGCAAAGACTACGTGCTACGCTCATAATCCTTTCACGGCCATTCCACTAGCTCCATATATACCAAATTTGGTATCACGTGACGTAAATAGAAGACGAAGGTAAATGACACACCCAAGCATGATAATTACGATGCACTTGTCATGTAAAAGATGACTACGTGCTACGCTTAAAGCGTGCTCGCGGCCCTCTGACAAGCTCCACATATACCAAATTGGGCATCACGTGACTTAAATGGAAGACAAAGGTAAATGACAAAACCAAGCAGGATAAATGTGGTGCGCATGTCGTGTAAATCATGACTACATGCTACGCTCATCGCGTGCTCGTGGCCCTCGGACTTGCTGCACATATACGAAATTCGGTATCACAGGATGTAAATGGAAGACGATAATAAATGACCCACCCAAACATGATAATTATGATGAGCCTGTCATATGAAAGACGACTACATGGTACGCTCATAGCATGCTCGTGGCCCTCTGACTAGCTCCATATATACGAAATTTGGTATCACGTGACGTAAATGGAAGACGAAGGGAAATGAGACACCCAAACATGATAACTATGTTCCGCGTGTCATGTAAAAGATTACTACATGCTACGCTCATAGCGTGATCGCGGCCCTCTGACTAGTTCTACATCTACTAAATTTGTTATCACGGGACGTAAATGGAAGACAAAGGTAAATGACACACCCAAACATAACTATGATGCGCATGTCATGTAAAAAACGACTACATGCTACGCTCATAGCATGTTCGTGGCCCTCTGACTAGCTAACACATGTACCAAATTTGGTATCACGTGACGTAAATAGAAGACGAAGGTAAATTTAAATGGAAGACGAAGGAAAAAGTGACATACTGCTGCCTGTAACCAAAGAAATCAAACTAAAATAATTCTGTTTCCACTTTCAAGGCTTCAACCCGGGTTTCCCCAGTCTGAAATTCACGGGCTTGATCACTAGGCCATGTAAAAAAAAAGAAAAAGGTCTTGACAATGCAGCCCTAAAACAGCGTTCCGAAGACGCCTGCTACGCATAATACAACAAGATCTTTTAGTGCAGAAGGGTGCATTGTGAAATTTCGATAAAGAAAAAAAGAAAAATGTGACAACTTTGCCGCAAAGGTGAATCAATGAATGTGATATCAAAAAATTGGAAGGTCACGCGCAGAATGGCAAGCAGATCAAGTCGTGCCCCGCGTTTCTCACCCAAAAAGAACGCACGAAACGTACTCAGAGGTACACATTAGCGCGATTAAGCGCCTCAAGGGTTACTTCGTTGTGTCTTAAAAGCACGTCCTTTTCTCGCAAACTAAGGCGGTGCATCAACTGCAGTGACCTTTGTGTATCTGTAACTAAAATATAGTTGTTCGAACGAAACTCAAAGGCTAACCAAGACGTACAATTCTCCCCACTGCAAGGTAAAGGCGCTATAGAGCGTACACCTCCTTGTTCTTTACGCTCGTCAAAGTACGCGTGAAAGATGAGAGCCACCGCGTGCTCTTTGTGCCTACTTGCTGATAAAGCTGAAAACACGATAGTTCCTCCCAGAGATGCCCACCAACAGCCGTAAGTGATAGATATGAATAGCTTGCCGATTAAATGTGGATGGAGGTAGCTCTCGTTGGCTTAGTGGTATACACCTCGCATTGACGACGCAGATGTACCACGTTCGATTCCGATTTTTTTTCTTTCTTGCAGCTTGATATATATAGATACGTAAACATAGACGGAGCATGACACCAACGCCGATGCCTACGTTAACGTCAATGCTGGTGGCAAAATACAGCCCAGAGTGTCCATATATTTGCTATTGCAGTAAAATAGCGTTAATTTTATACATATTTTCAGTAACGTCAAGCATACATCTTTCCCATAACGTGCACGTTCTTTGAATTTGCACATGGCACTTACAGATACCCTTTACGTCTTTCAGTAAGCTCGCCTTCTTAAGTGTCGAAGAGACTATAGTTTATGTGCGTCTTATAGACTATACTGAAGGACACCTTTTAATTTCTGACAATGCACAAAATGGTATGGTGGTAGAGCTTCTGCACATGTAGCCCTCCATGAAGCAGCCCGAATGGACACACGCCTTGTACTACTGTGAGTAGTACAAGCGTGTGTCACCGTTTCGTATTTACTGAGGTGCTACTAATTGTTTGGGGCACGTGGTTTCTGGTACGCGTAAAAAGGCGCGACTTTCTGACGCGTCCAAGAACACACGGCGGCAACACGAAGGGCGCACAAGTTCGGCAGACACCACGTACCTTGGTAATTGATGGTATACAAAAGAAGCTCATGGAAAGTTCATAATTCGTCATTGAGCGAAACAATACGGCAGTGGCGCTAAAGGAATGTACGAATGCAAGGACATACGTACGTTAAAGAACTGCGTAGGTTTTGTATGCTTAGTTGTTTACAATTGTGAACGGTGCCAGCAGGAACATGAATATTAACACTATCTTAAGCGATAAGTTGATATAAAACACTGGTGCTCGCAAGAGTGGTAGGCCTGGACACTGCTAGATTAATAAACTTCAGCGGATAATACCTAACTACAGTTGACGTTAACCCCATAAGGCGGTTGTAGCATAGGAGAAAATGTATCTATTTTATAAAATTGAACAGCTAGCACTACAACCGCAACAGGCGTTCACGAAACCTAGGTTTTAATAGAAAAGTAGTTTTGAGGCTTCACATGGCTGAGTTGTCGAATACTTTATTGCCGCGAGGAATGCTAGTGTTCAATTTTTTGTGACATCATGAGAAATATTCTTGGCATTTGTCGGGTGAATGCCGAAATTGTGAGCTTTTTATAAACGTTCACGATTTAAAATTACCCCTGTATGCTCTCATCGTTCCTGGGTAGATAAAAAAATCACAGCATATCCAAAGGGTGAATGATGAGTGGGGTGAAGCGTTGGAGGGTTTTATCGGTTAAAGGAGTCTTTAAACGAAATTGAAAACTCCCGGTTGAAATTTTCTAATATTTAATAAGGATTAAGCTTATCAATTCCAATATATTCCGGCACAATATCTATTGTGTAGTTATTGACGCCCGATTGTAATCACAATTTTTTTGAGATCGCTAGCGACTATGCGCGACCTTCGGTCGCTATAAGCACTAAAGTGTGACGTCGGTGATACATTATCTTAGGAGAACTAAGAAACAGAGCGTTAGCTTTATTTTACTCCAAAAAATATAACTATAGGTTAATCAAAAAGAAGAAAACATGAAACTATTTTTGGGCTCTGAGTTCTAAGCTGTACTTTTACAATGAGTGATCTGCTCAATTCTCCTGTCAACTACACCCTGGCTGTCGCGCGTGTATCCATGCCTTCCCGCCGGTTGCCTTTGCTCGGCTATGTTGGCTAGCTCGGTCGGTACAGTCAGTGCAGCGTCCCAGTTTTTCTTTTACTGGTTACACCAAGTTGTGTTTTACAGTGTGTTCTCGCTGTCTTAGTTTTTTCTGTGCCAACCGTATGCGTCGTCAGACAGTGCCGCACAACTTATGTAAGTGCAAACAAGGTTAATCACAAGCTGTGCAGTGAGCCTCAGCACAGAGCAGTGTGGCTTCGAGCTGTCAACCGCGAAGGCCCGCTGGTCTGGGCTGAGGGAGTGGTTTCGTGTGTCCCGACCACTTTCTGCCGGAAGACTACTACAGCAACCTCAATGTTCTTTGGAGTCTCAGTTTTGACACGAAAAACGCTCGCCTCAAACGTCTCGCCGTACCGACGCAGAACTTCTTAGTCGACGCACCACTGAAAAGTCTTAGGAGATGTGAGGTCAGTCTACCTCACGAATAGGCGTGCTCAAGGGGGAGGGGGGAACGAAGCCAGCCGCGTACGCAGCAATATAGAGGGGGTGGAAGCAAGAGGGGGCGCAGGTTCAGCCGCATACACTGACATGATAGGCAGAGGAGTGGGCGCCACAACAAACCTCACCCCCTCCCCCTTCTTCTCACTAAATAGAACCCTTTGCTCGTTGCTCAGACGTGCCTCTCAAGGAATCGTGTGGTTAACCCACGCACTGTGCTTGGCGACCCGCGCTGTAAAAGCAGACCGAAGGTGGCAGCCCTTCCTATTGATTTGTTTATAGGGCTTCAAAATACCCAGCGTATATTCGACCGCTCTCCGTGATAGTAGGGGGCTGTCATGAACCACCCCCCCAAATCTCAAGGGACGTTATTGATAAAAAATACCATGCGTGAGCAGCATATTTTATGAAAACATCCTTATTAGATTGCAATTACTGATAACTCAAACTTAAGCGTACAATGTCAAAAGGCACTGATAACTTAAGATACAGGTACTATAGAGCACATACGTCGCTGTTAGAAACGTTAATTTTATGCCAGTGTATTCAGAAGTCAACGCAGCTAGATTCACTATGACTCGTGTGAAGCCGTGAGGCTAAGTTTGGGTTCAAGTGAGTCTGGTTCTAAAAATTGACGTGACTCGTTGTCCGAGAGAGCTCTCAGAGCAAAATATAATGCTTGATTGATCTGACTGAGCGCCAATGTTTTTGCCAACCTCTTTTGGTGTATGAGACGAGAAACGAAGTGACGCGTGCCATGCTAGCTAGTTCGAAAGTAGGCTTAAACGAAGAAAAAGCGCCGAATGAGATTCTGCATGGTAATTAGAGCCCTGCAGCTGCAGAGGGCAAAGCTACGTCGTAGTTATGTGCGTGATGTTCTCCAAGCGCGTTTAGACACGCAGCTATAAAGCTGACACAAGAATAAAAGAAATTATTGCGTACATGCTTCAACAGGCTTTTGCTTTCTGCGCAATGAGCGGCTACCGTATTGCATGCTTGGAATCATATGTTTAGTTTGGGGCTTCTCGCTTCTTTCGCTTTCTGACAAGCCGGCTTTTTAGGGGCGAAGATCCTTAAAGCGACCCCCATTCGTCCCTCGTAGTAGTGCGTAACATGTCTTAGGCTTTGACCTGCAAGGTGGTGCCGGTGGGAGATTTCTCCTGTGCGTTTTTGAACGATAAAAATTGACAGCGTGCGCGTTAACTAAAAGCCGAATTCTTCTTTCTCTAACACCCCATTATATGCCATTGGCATGTATATTGAGCACTATCTGACAAGAAAGGGTTGCTACGTTATACTCGCGGCACTTAACCTCCTTGGTTTTAGAAAGGTTTTGCGAGCGTTGAGCCGCAGTGCCATGAGTACAGTGAACAAGTAAATACCATGAACTCAAGGTGGTTAAAGATGGTAAGTAGACACGAAGCGCAAGACGCAAGAAAGTGCGCGTGTGCAGCCTCTCCTGTAGTCCTTGGAATGTCCACTAGATGGCGGTGCTTCTATACGCGGAATATATGATGAAAAGATGCGAGACGGTTGTACTTGGAGTGCTGACTAGATGGACGAACGGACACACAGACAGATGCATGGACGGATGCATGGACGGCTGCACTGACGGATGAACGCATGAACGGACACAGGGGCGGATGCATGGACGAACGCAGGCATGGACACACGAATGGACGTGCGGACGCACAAACAAACGCACGCACGGACGGGCGGATGGACGCATTGACGGTCACACAGACGGACGCATGGACGGTCGGAAGCAAGAACGAATGGACGGATGGATGCCTCGCCCCACTCTCCATCATTCACCCCGTGAATATACTGCCATTTTTTTCAATTTTATTTTAGCAACGGGCCAATTCGCAGGCCGTGGCCAAGGTAACGATGCCTGAAGAAAGCCAAGTTTCACTACAAAAGGTTGAAAATTGCACGCATTCCTTCAGAACTATTTGCGCTGTTGCTTGCCAGACTTACGGCATTCAGCCTCGAAAAGTTGAAAACTGCGCGCAGACTACCACAGCTACTTGAACAGTTGCTGGCGAGACTAGTAGTGGCAGTGGTGTGCGAACAAGATGTAATATTTTTTCGGAGTATTGGTGTGCTGCTTTTGTGATAAACTTAGGAAACGTTGTATTAATAGGCCATTTTTTATGCTACTTACTTCACTTCTAAGATTATGAACAGGAACAGTGGATTTAATACTGCACCATTTTTCACTGAAATATGTGTATGCTGAATAAATTCTGTAGGTGGCAGTCGAGTTTTGAGGTCGACATAGTAAAACTGTAAGGGAGCTTTGTGTAAATATTTTTTTCAAGCTGAGGAAGACATTGTGCATTTAATGGCAGATAACAAGGGTATAGCTTAAATTGAGTCCGGTGTGCGAACCCAATAATAACTGAGAAGGATATTCCCGCTCAGAACGAATGCACAAAAAATTGACCTAGAACATGCGGTGCGCTGTATTTACTGGCAATAAAATTGCAAAAATCTATACCCTTCGGCACTATACTAATCTTTTTTATTTTTTTAACTTTCAAGTACGAAGGTGAACTTTAGTATGCGTTCGAGCAAACACGCACAAATGCAGACAGAGCCCATTATAACATCAGGTGAAGATTATGTTGGAGCCACTGCGACTTCTGATTGCCCCGCAACAGCTCATAGTCTATTGCCAATTCCATTTATTCCACCGCGATCACCCAGTCATGTGCAATCTGATTTACTCGCCAAAGCAGACGTTCTTACAATCGCACACATTGGACGTAGGACACGTGGTGTCTGATACATTGGACACAAAAGACACAGAAGACGTGCAACCTCTAGTACCAGCCTCAGAAAAAGAGGAGGATGCCATAAAATGTTCTCAATACGTCGCTTTATCTAATTACACGTCCCTGCCGTAAAGATTACAATTTTTCGCGCACTGTCACAAATTGTGCACGGTATGTGATTTTATAATGGTGTTATTAAATCAGATGACCCACTTAGATTAAACAAGCGAGAGTATTCCTTAATCGACCAAGGCACTCTCTCAATATGCATTATCATAAGCCACTGCTCATGCAAGAATCGCTGTGACAAAACTTACTGGGCCTTTCTAAATCTGTGCTATCAATACTTACACGAAAAGTTTTAAAAAATAAAAGGTAACAAAACGTACGTCAATGTTCTCTGCCCTTACATAGTTTACATCTCTATAGCCTTCCTGTATTCGAAACACTACCTAATAATTAGCAAAAAGTGTGACAATGCGATCAAACCGTTTTTGATTGTTTCAGACATAATGACATCACTGAAGAAGTCCCTCCAGAAGTAAAAGGCAGTATATTGTTTTTAAAAGTTCCTCAAGGAACTGCTAAATACATGCCGAAAATGCTTTGCCACTTGCAAAACTGGAAGCTTGGTGTATGGCACTTTGCTGGAAGTCGAAACAGTGTGTATGAACAACTATATCCTTTAACGGAAAAGTCGGCCAATAATCAAGCCAGCAGGTAACGTGCTGATGTCAGCAAGGATACTGTTCAGCGGCCCCAGCCCCACCACAGTGCTCTGTATGTTTAAACACATCAACGTGCAGGTGTTCACGCCAAGGACATTTTTACCTATAAGCGAGCTCACCTGCTTCTTGCAATTGACAAGGTATGAGAAAATAGTTTTGATTATTCAATTCTGCATAGCATACAAATCTTTTTATAAGTATGAACCGTGATATTTGTGTCCTTGTGTTCAAAGACAAATCGCTCCTAAAAGAGGTTCTTGAAAGTCGTTGAACAGAAAAACTGTTTCAGTAATGTTCTGCAATTATTACACTGTTAAAAAACTGAATTTTTGAATTCCACCAGGTCTGGCAACGACAACAGGATGATTTGTTTCACCAGTTGCACGGCTGCAGTGCCAACCTGGCTGCTGATGATGACGCTGTGAATTGCCTGGTTTCTCTGCCAAATTTATGACATACTCACTTTCTGTCACCCACGACAACAAAATTCTACACTTTGAACAAGTGAAAGGCGAGCAGGTAATGTAGAGCCACTGTGTAATTTGGTGTGTTATCTAACAGTTCTTCTTTTTCTGCAAAAGTGTGCTGATGTGATATCGCGCACTTTTATAGATAAATATGCATTTGTTAAGTGTCTAGACCTGGTGAAAAAACGAGGGCTTCGAGTGACGTCGGCGACCCCAGACCGGTGTGTGCAAGTGACAAAATATATGAGGACAGAAGATCCCACCATCCGACACTTCTATGACACTTGGCACATCTCAAAAGGTAACATCCGCTGAAAATATTTCGGGCTGACTGATGCGCATTACAGATGAGATACCCTTCTTTATGATGTTGCGCGAAATGCAGCCCATTCGCACACTAAATTTCTTTGTAGCAAATAGATCAACAAAGAGAAGCAGACAAAAGAACACCAGTGTAGCAAATAATCCCGCAGAGAAAGAAAGGGCCAAAGTTGAAGAGCCGTGATGAGAGGGGAACATTTTCCATTTGCGTTTCAAGTTTTAGATCTTAGACTTGAGTCAGGACTAGGGTAGTGCTTTGTAGAGGTGCTATATAAAATAATGCATCCAGCTTAAACGTCGTTCAAGTTTATCTAGAAGGCTGATGGGATAAGCATGTCAAAAGTTCCTTTTTATCTCAGCGATACACAGAAGTCTCCTTCTTAAGCATTCTGTATCACGCATGACAATAACGCACAATGAATGAATCTGTTATACCTTTTTAAGGTATCAAAAAGAAGCTGGCCGCCCGTACAATAAAATCTGGATGCAGTGTACTCGAGCTGTGGATTCGTCCAGCTACCAATCATTTGAGTTGGTGTACATCATTGAGTGATGGCAATTCAGGGCTTCTCACAGACATGTGGAAGAGCATGGAGCGGCATGTGGCTAAAAACACACAGGACATGCCGGTCACTACAAGCACTGTGCCCACAGTGACCTTGGAGAGAGGCAATGGGTAGTTTCCGGTTAGTACTGCAGCCATTTGCCAATTTATGCTCAGCTTTCAAAGTTGGTTGCATCTTCTTGGTATTAAGTACATGTGATGGCGGGCCTAAATTACAAGCTTTTACAGGGCTTGAATGCAAGTATTCAGGGAGTCGTGCATTTTTACCACAAAACTTTTTGTTAACCCACCTTATCGAAAAATATGGAGGCTATATTTATCTAAAACGTGAAATCACACTAACCTTCACCACTATTTAAACGACTGCTTATCAAGAATGTTGCTTTTGCCAATACAATCACCACTGCACACAAGATGTTTGCCGATGTGATTATGGCACCTCGTCTCCTCACAAACATTCGGCATCTGGCTCCTTCTACACAGACACTCAGCTTGAAGGCCTTTCATGGTGCGCTAATGGGCTTCGCACCAAAGTCTGTATGCTTCTCATCTGACGGCATGCGTTCAAGGTGAGTAGTGAATATTATCAGAAAAAACTGAATCAGCAGAGCTGATAGAAATATTTTTTCTTTCAGGGCGGAATTGGCAGTTCTACACTTTATTTGATACTAAAGCAACAGACAAGCAGTGTCAAAAAAGGACAATCGTGCTGAAATATTAAGCACCCAAAAGCAAGGAAAGGCATGGCTGTAGCTTTTCCCGTGAAAACCTAATCTACATATGGTAAGTAGTCTACCTGGCCTTGCAAGAAAATCAAAGGTCATCTGAAAGAGAAGGGAGTAGTTTGGGCATACATAAAAAGTTGGAATAAGCTGACTATGACCAATAGTACCTATAACAGAATTGCGCACAGCTAGGTACATTCATTCAGCTGCATGACTTTTGAGTATCAGTGCTCCCATATGATTCGTAATTTGAAAGCACAGTGTACCTTGTTATATTTATGTCTGACATGACTGTTTTCAGCTGCCCACCGGTGTGATGCGCTAACATCTAATAGGCTGATGAAGCCTAGGATCGGACAACCAACACAGCAATGAATTCGGACTCAGATTCGTGGAAACGTTTCTCCACTGAAATTGCTCAGACTCGAACTCACTGACACTTATGGCTCAATCTGAGTCCGAGTGTGTCCACTTGGACACCAACCGATGCATCACAGTGGGTTCACTGACCTATGCATCAAACTACTAATTTAGTATTTTACAGCACGGGATTCAACATTTGCGCCGCATATACAATCCAGCAATAAGAATATTCTCATCGGAATACAACAAAAACAAAAAAAAAACATTTTGCGCGAAATGAAAAGCTGACTCAAATGTTGTGCATTATTTTTTTCCGGAGTGAAACTCAAATTTTTTCATCGTTTTTGGTTCATGCAGAAACTTGCTTATCCAGAACAAGCGAGGTCATGCGCCATGGGCAACATTGCTTATCTGGAGAACAGTACTATTGCACAACTCAGGCCGAAATTTCACGTAAAGACTTGTTAAAATTGTGCGAAGAGTGGTGGCAATAAATTCTTTGTAATAACTAAAGTGGGCTTTCAGGTGTCTGTGAACCATGCTTGCATGGTGAGCACATTTTTGCCGTGAAAATTTGTTTGATATCAACAGTGATCTTCCAATAAGAGTGTGCTCGATAATAGGCTGCTTCTGTTGCCATTCTTACTCTCTTGACGCAAAGCATTGATCCTAGCAAAAAAAAATCGTTATTCACTTTTTGGAAAGCCCGCCACGACTCATGTGGGCACTGGTTTGTGCCAACTTGTAGGAATCCTGGTGATCTTCGTAAGTGTGTGGCGAAAACGTGCTCTATTCCTTTTCCAGTTAGGATAACTATACAACAAATCCAGTATATTTGTTGTTATTCCAATAAAAACTCTTTCATACAAATAAAACGACCCTTGTAGAACTTTTTTTTCGATCAGGAACAGGAACTGAACAAAACTTTGGCGATAGAACAAAGCTGGAAACATTTTGTTTAGACACGTTGATTAATATTCATATGTTGCGTGTGCAGTAACGTTGTTTATTTTCGGCGTAGGCAGGAGCGGTGCAGAAGGGGCGCTTGTTGCCCTCAAATCACACCTCTACTTACCTCCCCTCCCCCACGCTGCTCCAGCGCTCGCCTCTCCCTTCCTCCAGCTGTAACTCAACACGATTTCGCAACCCTTCCCTCTGCTCCAAGACAAAATACTGCCGATGCCCGTGGTGTATATGGCCATCAATGAAGGAGGTTTTGCCTAACCTCCTCAGAACTGTGTCGTGCATGTTTTGATATTGTCTTGTATATATATATAAAATTACAAGAGTTCGTACTGTATGCACCACTGATCAATTCAAGGATATGCTGACCTGGTACTGAAGGAGACTGCACATTGCTGTGAACAGTCGCCATCATTTAACGCATCTTTTGCTGCGAACCGTTCAACTGCTCCACCACGACTGAGCCTTTCATTTTCAAGGCCCTCAAGAATGAACTTGTCGCGACAAGAACATCCAGGTTTGCCACTGGCATGGGAAGCACCTCACTGTAGCATAGGTGGGAATTCTCTGTTACATTGCAAGGGAGTGACACGTTCACCTACAGTGCCGTAAGAAAAACGGTTTTTACGAGGCAGTTTGTGTGGAACCGAACATTTTTGAATAATGATTTGTTGTTCTCTTCATTCCTATATACAGGCTGGTGTATGGTGATAGAAATGGCTGGTGTATGGTGAACAGCAGAACACATGGAATTCGATCCATACTATGACATGCCTCGACTACTGCTAGGTGTATGTAAGCTTTCAGCCGGCATCAGAATTGTTTCCAGCTGGTGCTATTGCACGGCAAGAGCATGATTTGGTCCATACAGTACACGGAGCTGCACATTTATCATTGCTATCTTGCTGCTCACAAAGCCAAAAAAAGAAAGCAAGTAAGAGGGACTCAATTTGTCAAAAAAAACAGGTGCGGAAAGAGTGCACAAATACCTCGATTGTTCCTACGTATGCTGCATAGGAAGTATCAGCGCATTAAAAATAATTTGACGGAGTTTACAAAAAGCAAAGGGATAAAGCGAAGTGAGTTAAATTAATTTTGAATTAATATGGTTTCCTGGACATGTTACTTTTTGAAGTCCCTTCATTTCCAGTGGACGTTTACAAAATTCTAGTCTTGTGTCTTCTTTTTTCTATCGAAAAGGCCTGTATTTGTGTGCGTACTTGAAACCAATATAGCTTTCAGATGTAAATTTCTCTCTTATTTGGCGTACAGCACAAGAGAGCACCCTCCGATGATATCTGCCCAGACGTCCCCGAAGCCAGTGTGCAAGCTGTCTGTAGCAAATGTAGCGGCACTGCCTCTCAACAAGAGAGAAAGAGCAACAGTCATCATTTTCCTTTCAGCATATCTACTATACAAACTGGCCTCTTAGGTCAGAGAAACTGAGGAATGAATTGGCGTGATGCTGAGTTGAAGTTCAGTAGCATTACAAGCATCTCGTTGTCTACCTCGAACCTCGTTTTCAAGCTGTACGAATTGATACACCGTGAAATTGATCTTGGCAGCGCAGTGAATTCTGAATTGCACAACATTGTGAATTGGTTGGAAAGATGGCAAGACAAAAAAAACTGTAGCATAACTGCGATCAGCTGTTCTGGCCAGTCTAATGCCTAAAGGCTACAGTTTTCATGCACAAAAGTCTGATGGTCATAGTGAACCTTCTGTATAAGAAA
This sequence comes from Rhipicephalus annulatus, assembly GCA_013436015.1. Classification (NCBI taxonomy): domain Eukaryota; kingdom Metazoa; phylum Arthropoda; class Arachnida; order Ixodida; family Ixodidae; genus Rhipicephalus; species Rhipicephalus annulatus. Next base: position 267,986 of record WOVY01010990.1, read on the forward strand.
CGATGTTTGAATGGCACTCCAGGATGCATGCAGCAATGGTACTTTTTTCTTGGTGCTATCCATGCGGTCGTGCCAATGCGGTGGTATGATCATTGAGCGTAATGTAGCACATCCTTCTGGAAAAAAAGTAGGTCAACGGGAAATTCGACTCATACTATGCAATAGGGTAAAATATAATTTGGCAAATTTTGAAATATCATCCTAAGCCTGTCTTTAGAATCGTCCAAAAAATATTGTGACAGCTGATTGCCTGTAATTAGTTGCATGTAGCTGAGCCCCACTGCATCATGGCTACCACAAAAGGTAATATTCATGCACATCAACTTCTAAAACATCTGCTTCAAATAGTGAACATGCCGTATTTTCATACCACTGATCAAAATTTTGAAAATACAATAAATTACGTGACGTGTCCTCACAAACACCGACTTCTATATTCATTTTGTCATACATCGCTATCAAATCATTTTTAAATGCAAAATATTGACTCATGCACTCTTAGCCAAGGCAGGTGGTTCGTGCCATACAAGCACATAAATTATCTCATTCAGTCACCAAGACGTAGCATACCTTGAATACTAACTAAATATTAGAAAGAGAAAGCACTGCAACCAATTGCATGTGCTAAGACAGCGGAGTATACTTTTGCAAAGCCGAACTAAGGAATAAATAATTGATTGATATGTGAGGCTTAATGTCCAAAAACCACCATATGATTATGAGAAACGCCGTAGTGAAAGGCTCCGGCCATTTCGACCACCTGGGGTTCTTTAACGTGCACCCAAATCTGAGCACACGGGCCTACAACATTTCCACATCCATCGGAAATGCAGCCGCCGCAGCCGGGATTCGAACCCGCGACATGAAGGAATAAATAAAATAAGAGAGTTCTTGCATTTTAGATTGTGTTTTCGTTTATTCCTGCTGAGTGTTTCAATGAACAATGTAAACACCATTGTATATCAACCATGTTTGTATTAGTGCATTTTAGTGTAGTCACTACCACTGTTTTTGATGAACAAATAAGTTTGATCAGTATTTTGTCCAAGATACTGTTTTTGTGTGTTATTAAGTTGTTCAATTTTTTCAGTTGCACAAAATTGAATATTCAGGTATATGTTGAATATGCAGGTATGCTGGTTCTGTGGTAGTGCCATGATGTGAATTCCTTTAGGCTTATATAAGCTGTGTAATGCAGCTTTCACCTGTAGGACCCCCCATAATTTAAATGGAAAGTAAAACCGTTTCAGATGTATTGTATGAATAGCATGTATGATTGCAATAAAGCCACTATTTACAAGTTGGCGCAATGTGTGTGGCATCCTCTTGTTTATTCCTGTCGCGATGAATACAACATAAAAAAAGAAAAAATAATATGAATCTAAATTAGGTTGCCGGGCAACGTGACTTATGAATTATTTGAATGTTGTTATTGTAGGCCTGTCTTTTAGAGGCCTATATATTGTCGTGATCTTCTCGATAGAAGATCACTTCCAGCTTTTGCAATGCTAAGCATTCAGCCCACCCATTTATGATAGTTTATTAACAAAAAACTAGGCTGCTTCTAAAACTTAAAAGCTCATTCGACGAAGAGCTATCCCTACGCGATGCAAGTGTAACTAAGTGGTAAATATTTTCTAACCCGCTTTATAACCTACACTTTTTTTCTCCTGACAAATTGCTTCACATGCAGCCTTGATTAGACGTCGCACCCTCAAAATGATGCATTTAAGAGGAAAAGAGGTTAATATAGAAATGTAGATAATAGGTGGCTGCACTGAGATCAGTAAGTAGGCGTCCTTACGAAAACAAATTATGGCTCCAACACTAAATATTACCACCTAATGTGGGTTCATAACATATATTTGGCAATTGACACAATGAGTGCTAGGATGGTGTATTTTATGGACTTGAAGAGTATGCTTCCTTACTATATGCAGCTTTATGTAAAACCTCCTCTGAAATAAGACAGCTAGTGTAGTTGTTCTGACATCTACGCGGTATTTTTCATTGCATCCTCTTCCCAATTGCTGCTTCATTGGTGGTGGACGAACAATAAATTAAAGTGATGTGTCCGGACTGCGGCCTATTTTATTCATTTTAATCAGGCAGTTATTTCAAATGATTTAGAGCCCTTCCGTCCTGTTATGGCAAATTCACACATGCCATGGGATACATAGTGTTCTCGCGTTCAGTCGTGAATTAGACCGAGCAGAAATTTTGAGGGGTCAAACGAACTTCTCGGCCGCGTCTTATGACATAAAAAGTGTGGGTGGTGGGTAAATATCGAGATTTCTTATCGTGCTCGCAATGACTTGTTTCGCAGTTTGCATGTTGTGAGGCATGATGCTAACTCATCGAAGCATTTCCTTAAGCCCAGTTGTGTGCAATTACAAAGGAGTTAAAACTTTCACAAGCACTCTCTCGCACAGCAGCTTTTGAAAAAAGAGCAATATCGGGCCGCCGTTCCTTTATGCTGTGCTGCCGTTGTGCAAGCTGCTTACCCTGTTTCCCCGGCTAGCCTTCAAACAAGGTCTTTAGACATTTGAAGGACTACGCTGAGCACTGCCTCGTCAAGGCACATGTGAAAGTACTGGTGGTCTGTAACGCACCCAGAAGGCTGCCTTTGCATCGCTGCCTGGATCTCGCGGCACCCGACGCTCTTAAGAGCGTTGGGCATCGGCATGCACTGTCCGCTGGTACACCTATTAGAGTAGTTAGGTTAGTGATTGCACACACTGGCATACTGCTCACCATTGGCTTCAAGACTTGAACGTACCAGCGGGTATTTCCGAGCCAATCGGGTTCAAGAGGGTGATGGTCGGTGCTTTCGCTAGCAGAGGTTTTTTACGCAGTCTCGATACGGGTGCCTCCATGTCACAGGTTTCTTCACCGTCGTCGCCGGTGCCACTGCCCTGCTCTGATGATGGCCGGTCTCGTATCCGCATGGGTGTGTCGGTGTACGGCTGAAAGCCAAAGAGCCCACTCCGCTCGAGCAGACGACGCTGTAGTTCAAGAATGGCGGCCATTGCACGCTGTGTGTCTTTGATGTTGTGATGTTGCCGGTACCACAAGCTGAACAGTATGATGCACAAAAGCACAGTCAACTAAAACTCAAAAACATTGCTGCGTCGCGATGCTTTGTCGATGACAGGGCCTTTTCATTAGCTGATGTAAGACGAGGTCAGATGCAAAGTTGACGGGAACGTGAGCGGGGGAAACAGAACTCACACTTTATTTAGTAATTGAGCGAACCCAGGCATCTAACGACTCGAGGTATAGTATTAATTAGATGGCCAAGATTTTGAAAACACACGTAGTTCAAAACTTTTCGAGGGCGTTTCACGAAACTCTAACTGTTAATTTTCTGTTTGTCTGTCTGTCTGAATGTATGTCTGCTTCCTCGACACGAAGGAACGCTTCACCCCAGTCATCTATCACCGCGTGATAATGCTGTAAGAACAACTAACGCCATCCAGCTACATTGTTAAGAGAGTAACGAATCAATATATTGAAAATATATTTACAAAATACATTTGCAACAGCGGTTGCAGCGCTGGCCAGTCTTGCTCCAAGCTCGAGCAGCAAGCCACCTTCATCCTATTCGTCAGGCGCACACGCGCACTGACAATTCTCATTGCGGCAGCCTACATGTAGCAGAACCCCTGTCGACAAAAGCGCCGTCTCGGTGCATCTAGACGCCAACGTCATCGGGCGAGTGGCACTGCTTGAGGCGTGTGGCATGTACGATGGCGCTGGCCCGAGGGGCGGAGGAAGACGATGAGTCAGCAGGAGTGATTTCGTAAGTGAAAGGAGTCCCCGCATGAAGAACTCAGTATGACCCTGCGTACGGAGAGAGCAGTTTGTAAGACAGGCTAACGTGCCTGATCAGAGACCACAGCAGAACCAACGAACCGGGCGAAAAGTGAACATCGCGGTATCGTTTGTCAAACCGACGCCGTCGGTTTTCTTGGAAAGTCGGAGGGCGAGCGTGAGCGGCTCCGCGTGTTTGTGTGGCCCGGCTGATGGCGTCTAGGGCATAATCTGTGGTCGGAGCTGCTGGCGACGGAGTAACTGTATCGAGAGGCAATGTGGGTTCGCGGCCGAACAACAGGAAAAATTAGAAGTAACCAGTCCTGTCATTGCGCGAAAACTTATACGCAAATGCCACGTATGGTACAGCGAGGTCCCAGACGGAGCGGTCTGGGAAACGCGATTTGAAAACATGTCAGTTAGGGTTGAATTCAGACTCTCTCTGAGGCCATTTGTTTGCGTATGGTATGGCGTAGTGAGTTTGTGGTGTGTTTCACATGAGCGTAGGATGTCCGCTATGACTCTCCTTGACATGTGCAGCCTCGGTTTGTGAGCAGCTAGCTTGGAACACCATGTTACAAGATCACGTTACGTAGAAGAAAACCGGCGACGTCTGTGGCGCAACTTGTTGCAAGGGCGCGTGTGATGAATAGTGTGTGGCGTAGTCAGTGGCCACAGCTATCCATCTGTTACCTGCAGCAGACAGTGGTGAAGGGCCGAAAAAGTCCAAGCTGGTGCGACAGAAAGGTTCAGAAAAAATGTCAAGTGGTTGAAGGTGCTTTACATTCCTTACACGCTGCGACGTATCTTTTGACGTAGCGTACGAGAGCTGGCCAATAGTAGCGGCAGCGAATCTGGCCGTATGTGCGGGACAGGCCGCGGTGACAGGCAGTAAGGACGTCGTAGAGTTCGTGGATTATAGCCGTGTGGAGGTGTTTGGTTATAGCAAGTAGCACAGATAGGTCGTCTCGATGGCAGTTATGCCGGTATGATGTCGCACTCTGGAGTACGAACGAGCGATGAAATCGGTCCGATGGAGAGGAGTCGAGGTGCTTGATGATTGCTTGTAAGGCTGCATTACGGCATTGCTCGTCGGCTATGTGGGTCAGTTGGGAAACGGAGCACACGCAGGCGTCGTCAGGTACGGCAGCTGATTCGCCAACTGAATAGCGAAAAAGCCAATCGGCGTCCTCATGCAGGTGCCCAGATTTGTATGTCGGAGCAAACGTGTATTCTTGGAGTCACAGAGCCCAGTGACGAAGTCGACCTGTGAGATTTCTTAAGAATGAAAGCCAGCAGACTGCGTGGGTGTTGGTGACGATAGATAAATGAGCGCCATATAAATACGAATTGAATTTTGAGATCACCCAGACAAAAGCAAGGCATTAGTCGCGCTCGGCCGGTGAAAGGACGTGGCTAGCATAGGCGATTACGTAGTCGTGTCCCTGTTGGCCATAGGCGAAAACGACTCATATACCGTGATCAACTGTTTGGACCTCAGTTTGGGTGGATGGGTCAAAGTCGGCCAAGATAGGTGGCGTCGTCAAAAGCGCGATAAGGCGACAGAAAGCGGCAGCTTGAGTGGACACCCACGAAAATAGGACGTCTTTCTTTAGAAGATCAATAAGTGGTTGGGCGATTGCCACAAAGTCTTAAACGAACCGCCTGAAGTACAGAGTCCCACAAAGTTTCGCACATTTTTGGCTGACAGGGGTACTGAGAAACTCTGACGGCACGAATTTTTTCAGGGTCTTGCCGCACACAAGAAGCATCAACAAGGTGGCCCGACACTGTAATCTGTCGGTGGCCGAGGGACACTTCGAAGAGTTGAACAGGAGGTCAGCATTGCAGAAGATGTCGAGAATGGCTGACAGACGCTCACGGTGGGTCTCAAATGTAGGTGAAAATACGTGGATGTCCTCTAGGTAACACAGGCATGTTGACCATGTGAACTCATGCAGCAGGTGTAAGGAGGCGGCTAGCATAGGCGATATGTTCTAACGTGGTGGGCGCGTTGCGTAGATCGAAGGGCAAAACCTTGAAATGCTACAGGCCAATAACAATGACGAAGGGGGACTTTTCTTGTTCTTTTTTGCCCACGGCGATTTCCTAATAACCAGAGCGAAAGTTGATGAATCGAAATTAGCATACTCAATGGAAACAATTGAGAGCGCCATGAACAGGACAAAGGATGCACGTCCTTTTTCGTATGAAACGGGTTGTTGAACAAGCTGAAGTTGACTCGGCGAAGGAGAGCTTTATTTAGCGCAAGGGCTAACTGAACGCAAGCCTGCGATCAAAGCAAGTCTTCTTCCTTTTCTATACTCGAGCTCCATGCCCACTGCCCTCTTTACAATCACCCCCGGCCGATGAGGGAGCCATCCTGGCGACCTAAGGAGAGGTGTACACAGAATGGTCATGGTATGGTTTGAGCCCAGAGATGTGTACGATTTCTTTTCCCGACGGCGCTTGTCCGGAGATGCATCCAGTGGCTCGACAAGGTAGTTGACAGGGGATGTTTGGCGTACAACTCGATAAGGGCCGCGGTACCTGGACGAAAGCTTGTGGGAGAGTCCTGGAGGAGTAGAAGGAATCCATAACCACACCAGTGAGTTCGGAGCAAAGCTCATATGCGTGGTTGACGCGTCGTGGCGATGTTTTTGGTGCGTTTGGTCATGTGACGTGGACGCACGAGCAACCATCCGACATTCTTCAGCGTGTGCTGCTGCTCGAGAAACGGTAGTCATCTCTGAAGGGTCCGGTCGATAAGGAAGAATGGTATCCATTGTTGATGATGGCTCGCGTCCCTAAAGAAGGAAGAAAGGTGAAAATCCAGTGGTGCTTTGCGTTGCTGTGTTGTAAGCATATGTCACAAAAGGGAGTATGCTATCCCAATTGGACTATTCGGATGAAGCGTACTTGGCCAGCATATCCCCAAGTGTACGATTAAAATGCTCTGTCATACCATTAGTTTGCGGGTTTGTATTATTATTAGTTTGTATTATGCGACACTCGCTCAACAACGCTTTGCTGGCATTGGAGAGAAAAACGCGGCCACGGTCGCTTAGTAACTCCGTAGGTGCTCCATGCATGCTTTAAAACCAGGTTTTGCAGTATGAAACACGCAACCTCTTCTGCGGTAGCAGAAGGTAACGCAGCTGTTTCAGCGTACCGCCTTACGTGGTCGATAGCGACAATAACCCAGCGGTTGCTACTCGAAGTATAGGGAAGCGGACCGTAAAGGTCGATTCCGACACGATCGAAAGCTCATGCTCGACATGGCAACAGCTGCAAGGCACCTGTGGCACGTTGAGTGGGCATTCTGCGTCACTGGCACGTAAGGCAAGACCTTACGTAACGGCGAACGAAACGGTACATACCGCGCCAGAAGTATCGCAGCTGCAAGCGGGTGTATGTTTTTAACACACCAGCGTGGCCACATTGCGGATCATCGTGGAACGTGGCACAGATGTCAGAGCGCAGATGTCGGGGGATGACGAGCAACCACTTACGGCCGATCGAGCCGTAGTTTCGGCGGTAAAGCAGGTTATCCCGAATTGCGAAGTGTCCTGCTTGACGGCGAAGCGTCCTGGAAACTGTAGCGGGCGTCCGGTTTGAGAGAAAGTCCAAAAGAGAAGAAATCCAAGCATCTTTGCGTTGCTCGGAAGGCATGTCCGAAATGCTGATGGCCAAGGCAGCACTAGTGGAGATAGGCGAGCCGACAGGCTCTAAAGCCAATGGCGAACGTGACAGAACATCGGCGTCGGAATGCTTCCGGCCAGAACGGTAGATAACACGGATATCGTACTCCTGTAACTGCAAAGCCCAACGAGCGAGCCGACTATTAGGGTCTTTTAGTAAAGATAACCAGCAAAGCGCATGGTGGTCTGTTACAATATCAAACGGACCTTCATATAAATAAGGCCGAAATTTTCCGATTGCCCAAATAATGGCGAGTCACTCCTTTTCAGTTACACTGTAATTCTTCTCGGCTCTACTGAGGGTGCGGCTGGCATAGGCAACGACGTACTCGTCAAAGCACTTCTTGCGTTGGGCCAGTATGGCCCCTAGCCCGACACCACTTGCGTCCGTATGAAGCTCCGTTGGAGGAGACGGATCGAAATGTCGGAGTATGGGAGGCGTGGTGAGGAGCCGTCGGAGTTCGTGAAATGCATCATCACACGCATTCGACCGCGCTGACAAATCAGAAGTCCTGGCAAGAAGATTGGTCAAGGGGGCGATAATGGAGGCGAAATTGTGGACGTAGTGCTGGAAGTAAGAACATAGGCCGATGAAGATTCGAAGCTCTTTGATGGTGGTTGGCTTTGGGAACGCCGCGACTGCATCAAGTTTCGTAGGGTCCGGGAGAATGCCTGTCCTTAGAAACCACATGGCCGATAATTACAAGCTTGCGAGCGCCGAAGTGGCATTTCGTCAAGTTAGGTTGAAGTGTCGCCGTGGAAAGGCACGTAATAACTTGCTCGAGGCGGCTCAGGTGGGTCGCAAAGTCGCTTGAAAATACCACTATGTCATCCAAATAACAGAGGCACGTTTTCCATTATAGACCTCGCAAGACGGTATCCATCATGCTTTCGAAAGTGGCAGGCGCATTGCAGAGGCAAAAGGGCATAACGGTGAATTCATGTAGTCCATCCGGTGTTACAAAGGCTGTCTCCGGGCGGTCACCCTCTGCCATGGGCAGCTGCCAGTAGCCGGAGCGTAAATCTAACGAAGAAAAGAACTCTGCTCCTTGTAGGCAGTCCAAAGCATCATCGATGCGCGGCAGAGGGTATACGTCTTTGCGCGCTATCTTGTTGAGTCGGCGGTAGTCAACGCACAACCGAATGGATCCGTCTTTTTTTTCTTGACGAGAACAACCGGTGAAGCCCAGGGACTGTTGGAGGGCTCGATAATGCCAAGTTTCAACATGTCGTCCACTTGTTCCTCGATAACACGGCGTTCAGCAGATGACACGCGGTATGGACGCTGCCTTAGCGGGGCTTGTTGACAGGTGTCAAAACGGTGAACGACCGCAGAGGTTCGGCTTAAGCCTGACTGGTCACGATCGAATGAAGAACGAAAGCGGAGAAGAAGATTTATAATCTCTTCGCGTTGAGTTGGTGCGAGCTCAGAGTCGATGGCATCCGAAAATACGTCCAGAGCATCATTAGGCGCGTTGGTAGGAAAGACAGCACAAATTGGAAGCGAAACCGTAGAATCGGGTATAGTAGCCGGAAGAATGCACTCGTAAGGTTTGTAGCTTCCCAGGCATCCTCCACGTAGTAGGGATGACGGGCTGTCTGAGGGATTGCACACATAAATGGCAGCGTGACCATTGCAAAAGTTGACGACGGCAAACGGAAGCATAATATTTCGACGGCACACAGATGGGACCGATGGCATAAACAACACAGGCGATTTCGGAGGGGAGGCACACGACACCGAGACAACAACAGCTGAGAAAGGCGCAATGTCAACGTCAGAAGCAGCGAACACTCTACACGAAGCACCATCGTCGGGGTCATAGCACGGCACAGATAACGCGAGTTCAGAACGAGCACAGTTGACCAAAGCAGAATTTAATGAAAGAAAGTCCCACCCAAGGATATTGTCATGCGAAGAACAGAATAAAACTACAAATGTGACGACGTACATCGCACCTTGAATGACGACTCGTGCAGTGCACAAAGCTGTCAGCAAAGATAGGTCGGTAAGTTTTGTGGTCACTTTCTTCAAGTTTCGGCACAATTTCTCGATACGGCAGCTCCAGTGTCAACAAGTCCGTGCACCCTAATGCCATCAATATAGAGTTCGATTTCGTTCGGGCGACAGCAGTTAGGTCTTGAAATTTTCGCTGCCAACGCAGTTCTTGCCTCCGGAACTGCGCTCGTCAGTTTTCCGCTCGTGGTGGGCTGTTGCGACGTAACATCGGAGAAATAGATCGACGACGAGCAGAAGGTGAACGGCTTGCGCCGGATGGTCGGCGACGGGGACGTACGTCTAGAGGTGGATCGGCAGGAACGGGATATCGCGGCTGAGTGGGCATGGTGGGCATGTAATGTGAGGCCCCTGCAATGTCGTTAGAAGGGAAGCTGCGACGACGGCCGTGACGAGCTACGTGCTCTGGGATGCCAAATGAAAAACATATCGGCCGATTATCTGAAGTGCCCCATTGGCTGACGATAGGGGCACTGTTCGCTGAATAAGGTACCATAAATGGTCGTGCAGGCGGCGTCGTCATATAAACGTTCAGACCTGCTTCATATACAGCCGGAGACGGGATGGTCAGCGAGCGGGAAGGTGGCGTCGACGATAAACGTGGCGAGTAGCTTCGTAGATGGCCGGAGACGCTGGCGCACGTGGCCGAGCAACTGCGGCTGCATACGTTAGTGGTGCGGTAACAGTTGGTGGAGCCTGAGCTGGCGGCAATGCTTCGGCAACTTGCGATTGAATGACCTGGCGAAGCGAAGGCGACAACGGTACCATCGGCTCGGTAGTTCTTGTGATTATAGATAGCTGCCGGGCGACCTCCTCGCGTATGAATTGCTTTATGACTGGCATCAACGCAGAATGGTCGGCGGTGTCATGGCGATAGTCGAGGGATGAGATGTCCGCGGCGTCTTGAGCAGTGCAACGTGTAGAAGCTTGCTGCCTACGCAGCTCATCATAGCTTTGGCAGAGCTGAATCACCTCGGCGACCGTCTGGGGACTCTTCGCAGCCAGCATTTGGAATGCACCGTCGTCGATTCCTTTCATGATGTTCTTGATCTTGCCTGCCTCGTCCAGAGTCGAATCGTCGAGCTTAGAGAAAAATTGCACATCTTCGACGTAGCTCGTGAAAGTTTCATCTGCTCTCTGTACTCTGCCCCGCAAGCGCTGTTCAGCACGAAGGCGGCGGACAGCAGGACGGTTAAAGACTTCCGCGAGGGTTTTCGCCAATTCTGACCAGGTACTGAAATCACTTTGATGATCTCTCCACCATAGTTTTGCCACGTCAGTCAGGTAAAAACTCACATTTGTGAGCTTATCGGCTGCGTTCCACTTATTGACGGCGCTCACCAGTTCATACTCGGCAATGCAGTTGTCCACATCTTGGTCCTTTGTGCAACCAAATATGGGGGGGGGGTCGCGCTGCCGGAGAGCCCCAGCGCAGAAAACAGGCACAGGTGCGAGATCTGGAGTAGCCGCATGAGATGGCCCCAGATCAGTCATTGTAGGAGGTCGTTGGAGTGTGCGGCTGCGAAGTTCCAGGGTGAGAACCAGATGTACCCAGCACCTCCACCACTTGAAACGGGTTGTTGAACAAGCAGGAGTTGACTCGGCGAAGGAGAGCTTTATTTAGCGCATGGGCTAACTGAACGCAAGCCTGCGATCACCGCAAGTCTTCTTCCTTTTCTATACTCGAGCTCTATGCCCACTGCCCTCGTTACACGTAATTCAATTTCGATTACGGTACTCGGTGCAGAAACGCCATGTGTTGTCCTCCTTTTTATTCAGGACGACGTGTGACGCCCGTGGGCTTGATGAGGACTCAATAACGTCTTTAGTTACCATGTTTTCCACTTCGGCTTGTCGGCTTGAAAAATCTGGTGCTCCGATGCTGCACGCGATACGGCCGACGGCGAATGGGAGCAGCATTACCTGTGTTGATGCGGTGCTGGACAAAAGAAGTTTGGTCGAGTGGTCGATCGTCAAGGTCTAAGATATCGTGGTAAAAGGCTAAAGGGCAGATGAGGATGGCTGATTGCGCTGTGGGAGGTCATTAGCAATCGAGGGAAGTATTGGCATGTCGAGGCGTGTGTTATCGGGTGGGCGACAAGGAAGATCGGGGGATATGTACGTCGGTTGTTACAGTGGTGATGTGGTCATCGACTAAGGGTCACAACGTGGCGAATAAGATGTCTTCAGGGATGACTTGATTTGTGAAGGCGAACGTCATCATGGGTAGATGTATGCTGTTAGCGACTATAGTTACGACGCAGTGAGGGATAGTGACATCACGTGTCAGTAGGACATCAGGAATCGGTGTGACAATGTAATCCACATCCAACACTAGTGGTGCGTGGCGATTTCAGCTAATGTGGGGGCTTTATGTGGTAAGCGGAGGTAATCTGCGGCACAGAGACCACGTTGAAGTTTGAGTTGAATATCCGACAGAAGAGGAACTTGAAGAATACCAGCGGAACAGTCTATCAGAGCAGAATGGTTCGACACGAGGTCCATCCCTAAGACGAGGTCATAAGGGCAGTTATGGAGCACCTTGAATAGGAGAGAAACATGGCGTACCACGATGCTTATGCGAGCAGAGCACATCCTGATGACACTAACAGTTCCGACATCGCCAACACGTACAGCTTTTGTAGCAGGAGGCCTGGGTACTTGTTTGAGCGGCGACAAAAATGAACACTGATTATTAACACGTGAGCGCCAGTATCGACTATTGCCGCCAAAGAAATACCATCAACGTGCAGATCGGTAAGATTCTTGTTCGTAGAAAGCGTCAATGGGGGGTTTCATTCAGACAGAGATGATGCAGCACTACCTCCTGCATCAGCATGGTGTAGTTTTTCGTCTGTTACGATGGGATGTTGGTCTGCAAAGGATGGTGGCGTGGCTGGGGTGATGGGGAACAGCGGCGTTGAGGAGACGAAGAACGAGCAGAAAGGCGGCTGTTAGATGTGCCGAAAGCAGGGTCCGTGTGGCTGGAACGGAGAACGAGTAAGAAGGCGACTGTTTGGTGCGTCGAAAGCAAGGTTCGTACGGCTGAGTGAATACCGGAAAAATCGTCATAGTGGCAATAAGGTGGGAAAGACATGTTTCTATGTGTTGACCTCCAGGAGGCACGGCAGTAGGGGGAGACATTTCTGACATGGTGGTACCGAAAACAGATCGATTAGTTGTCGGGAGTTAGCAATTCCATGGGGTTACGAGATCATTGAGGAACGAATAGGTCACGTCAAGATGCATTGATGGACTTTACTCTGGATAAGTCTGACAGGGAACCCTATGTTGGCAAACTTTTCTCGTATCACCACCTGAATAACAGAGACCGCATGGTTTAACTCTTGCAGCATCCAGTGGTTGCATGGTTCGTCTTCTTTCAAACAATCTTTTTTGCCGATTGCCATTGCAGAGTGGATTATAATGCCAGATAGTGTTCTCACCGAGCGTAACCTAGTTGTGTTTAAGCAGTTGCTTACTGATAACTTCACGCTGTAATATTCATTGCTACCATACACTGTTCTCCATATCTCGTTAATTTGTAATGTTTTTGCACCTAAACAAGTATCTATTTCACTGACATGTGTGTTTCAAATTTGTGACCTGACAAGTCTCATGTCTAACTTTCTGGTACTCCCCTTATGTAGTACACCATCACAGGCCTTTAAGAGAAAATAAATGATGATGATCATGCTGTTGTTGATGATGATGATGATGATGGTGATGTAGTTGATGATGATGATGATGTAGTTGATGATGATGATGATGTAGTTGATGATGATGATGATGATGATGATGATGATGATGACGATGATGACCGCGGGGTTGTTGGTATCGTAGCATGTTCGAAAATAGGCGGCTGAATCTGCGCTGAACTTGCTGTTTCAAGTTCCCGTCAAACGATACGCGTGACACCCTGCTCAAAGGCTGACGTGGCGGTGCAATCGGAGCACGTGGACGCAGTTGCCGTGTTTGGCAAATGAGGCAAAGAAGGATGCACCCAACGGCTTTTTGCTGTTTCTAAACGGCAGCATTCTTGTGATTGATTCGGTTTATAGTCGAGACGTTTGTGTAGACCAGTCAATTGAAAGCGTCGTCCGCAATTCCATTCAAAACGTAACCAACCTCCTCAGCTTCAGACATCGCCTCGTCCACTTTGCAGCAAAAAGCGAGACCTTCTTGTATGCAGGACACATACAATTCATTTGGAGACTGCACGAATGTAGCCAGCTCCTCTTGTGCAGCTGCGTGGCGACCGGTCGGGCTGCAAAGATGTCACGTAGCTTCTGTTCGAACGTGTCCCAGCTGGTGACTTTAAACCGATTGTTTCGTACCAGACACGCAGGTTTCCGTCTGAATAGAAAAGAACAGTAGTGAGCATCATGGTTGAGTTCAGTGGTTGGTTTGACTGACTTGTTTATACAGATGAAGGCAGTAGTCGACCTTGAGGCCAGGTTGCACAGAGAATGTCCCGGCATCGTGGTGTGTGGGGACCGCGACAAAGGTTGTCGTAGAAGCCACAGGTGGAGAAGAGGACTGTTTGTTACTGGAAGCCATGGCGGGATGTTGGAGGATGCCTCAACTCGGAGCTGCGTGGTGAGAATGGCGAACGTTGGATCACCACCAGATAAGTTACGTGAGTTACGAGTCAATATACTGCAAGTATATTTACAAATATATTTGCAAGACCAGTTGCCTTCCTGGCCAGTCTGGCTACAAGCTCGAGCAGCAAGGGGCCTTCGTCCTCTTTGGGCGCACACGTGCATTGACAAAATGCATTGCGGCAGCCTACATGTAGCAATATTATTCCCAAAGACATGTACACACAGCACCATCTATAGAGCAACTCATAAACTAGAGGTGAATACATGCTATTACTATAACTGCTACTACTAATGGGAGGAGGAAACGACCCATCGCGTAAAGAGCTTCGCCCCTAAATGTGTCGTCACTTGTGGCCCATGCCTGCAAACTAGTGGGGAATAATGGCCCACAGGTACCAGTGCTGGCTGGAAAGTGTTTCGTGGAGTACACGACGAATTTGTGACATTGCTCGTGTCATAACTAGGGATTCGTCTTTCTCAAAGTATATTTTACTTGTAATGCTGCTTTTGGTTTCCCACAAGTTAAGTGGCTGATCCCCAGGGTACCCAGATATAGGTGGCTGATAGATAGATACATATATATGTAGATAGATGCTCAATGTGCCTGACAGAAGCAAAAGATTGTTTCTCATTCAATAGTGGAATCACTCACTGGCGTGTGTGGTGTTTCGTCTCAAATGGCTTCATGTAAGATTTAAAAAAAACTAGTTTTAAACGTAACGTTTAAATACGGACGAAATTGTGGAACTATTCACTGGGCGGATGATGCATGCGATTTGGCTGTTTGGCGTTTGCTTCATTGCTATGAAAATTAGTCCGCAAGTAAAGTTGAAGAGATCAAACAAATATATCATAGAAAAGAAGTGATTCACACCCTTCCAAGTCAATGTTCTTTCACTTGACCTAATTAACTCATTGTGCCTGAAACCGATCCCGTTTACAAGGTTAACAACTACGCTATACTTTATTCGACAAGCTGTATTCTAAGCGCAAGGTCAAAAGCAGGGGTTTTATTCTACTCGAAATGGATTCTACTAAGTACACATGCCTATTTCCTCTGTGATAAAAATAGTATAATGAAAAAGTCGAGCGCAAGGCGAAGTAACAGTTCAGCCACTTGTTCCAGCGGAGCATCTCCGTTTCACAAGTCGAACAGCGAGATTGCAGAATCAAGGCTGCGGAGTCTACAGAGTGGAGTGTTGAAGGTGCATCCAATATTTCCATCGTTTGCTGTCAAGGTGACCATGTCTCCAATAGACGTGCTTGCTGAAAACACATATAGCACTTTGCACACGTCTGAACACGCATTCTAATGTAATCTATACAAATAACCTACATTGAGATTCATTTGCTTTGTTTACTCCTATAATTAATAAGATCATTAGCACTATATCTAATCATTATTTTTCAGCAATCCGCGTATCGCGGCTTTAGAATTTTCAATGACTTGGATTTATTTAACTCATCTCGAACTACCGCATTGCAACAACCTCTCGACGATTGTGAAGGTCTTGTTCTTTCCAAAACCAATGGCTGCGACTTTCTTTCTAGAGGTGACATTTAGGCGGTCGGTGGTAGTTTACGTGCCCTGGGCCCACTGTCCCGCTGATGAGCTCTGCTAGTAGTCTCTAATAGGGCTGGGCAAGTTGCGAAAATGACAGGTGAACAAGTGTACTGCCAGTCATTGTTTGGCTCTATTTTTTTGTACTCCAAGTGATGTTACTTCGCTCGGTGTGCTCTGAACACCTTTTTCTTTAAATTTTAACGTACCAAAGTCGAAGCAGAGTACTCATCACAGTAAGTCGCTGTAATATACGGTCGTATTAACTTCACATTCTGTGCAAAAAGCAATTTATAAAATTCCTATTTGAGAATAAGTGTTTACTACCAGCTCGTTAGCTCACCCACCTGTGCAGCCACACCAAACAATTTGTCCGACTTACTGAGTGACGTTCCCTTTGAGGTGCACCGTTTTTTGCCCAGCAGTGACTGAGAGTGGGTAATACGCGTTTACCGTTCACTAACAATCCAGCTGTCAAACAGCATTGACCATTGCCCATCACAGGCTCAGTAATTTATCTAGCTGTTGAGCTGGAATTTCTTGTGGGTCCAATTTCTAGCCAGACTTTTCCACCAACAGTGCAGCAATCTTTATTTTCTTCAATCTGGCCTTTGCGACAACCAAAATCAGATACAAGGCAGCAAGGGCGCGCCATTCTTCCACAAAACACTGCATTTCTCTTAGCACTTTGAATAACGCACTATTTTCAAGAGCGATGAAAACAGTATGGACATTTCCACAGCAGCCATTTGAACTTTGAAGCAGCTCCTAGATTATTTGGGACTTGCCCCGCAAGCTATTTTTTTCGGGCCTTGTTCTTCGGCGGTGGCATCCTAGAGACCCTGCTGTGACAGCCTAGAAGCCGAAGCGAAAAGGGCTTGCTGTTAAGCAAACCCGGAGCTTCCGGCATGTGAAACAGTAGCGAGGAGGGCTCGTTGACAAGCAAAAAAGGAGCTTCGGGCTATAGAGGCCACAGCGAAGAGCTCACCTTCAAGCAAAACTGGAACTACAGGCCATTGAAGCAGACGCCAAGCGGGCCATTGAAGCAGACACCTAGTGGGTGCGCCGTAAAGCAGATCCCGTGGTCAGAGATCCCGAAGCAGAAGAACATCGGAAACGGTGGCAAGAGAACCCCGATGTGAAGGTGTGGGATACCGCGGCTAAGCACCAAAAGCACTCACTGCCGAGTGTAGGCGGCGCCGACGAGCGCTAACAAGCGCAAGATCCTGGACCACGCATTGGGCCATAGCTGCAAGGCATGACCGCCATCAGTCATAGGGGCCATGGCTATTATCCGCAACGAGCGGTCTCATGCCTACGCCATCGCAGGTCTTTAGCGGGAAGTCCCGGTAACGCCACGTCGTTGACCCCGATGCCAGCCTGCAGAGAGTACAGAGATTGCTTCACGTGCAAAGACGCCCTGGTGCCGAAAAACGTTTCTAGGATGAACGTGCATACTTATATCAATATCCTCACAAGTTTCTCACCTGCTTGCTATCGACCTCATTGAAGAACGACTGATAGCTCCACGTCAGTCATTCACGAGAATCAGGTGTTATCGAGAATTCATTGGTTACTCGATCATATCCGAGCAAGATTCTCTAACGCCATTGTTTTTGTGGATATGGAGGTGATGTTTTATTGTGAACACTGTCTTGAGGCGTAGCACTTTACCTAAGCGGTTAACCCGGGAACGTGAAGAACGAACTGCAGAGCGAAACACAAACAAGTAAAAGGTTGCATTTATGTTGAGGGACAGGGGAGAGTATTTGGAATTAGAACTAAACTCTAAGGTGAACTTCAAATAAAAACTAAAGGTGAATAAGGAAAAAGCTAGAATCAAATATTACGGCTAGGAAGGAGCAGCGCGAATGAGAAAGGCCAGATGTTAAACGGAGAGTAGAACTAGCTATGTCCAAAAAATTGGCGTACACCCTGTTCAGTGGGAATCGATGGTATGCGAAGCACGAATGAGAAATGTTGATCTGACACTTTAAAATCTCCGCAACGTTACAAGGTGGATGTAAATGAGGCCGTACATTACTTCCGTGCTATGACTATCGTCTTTGGGTTGTGGTAATTGAGGCTAGCTCGCCGCCTTCGCACGGGCTTTGCCGCCTTTTTTTGTCGTTCTCACGTCCCGACATGACTCCCTTCCTCCACTGTCTGCCTCTCTGGGAGAGCAAGGAGTAACGTTTTAACCCCTCTCACTCGGTAGCGGATGTCGACTGTGGCGCCGCGCGCGGCGTCCCGAGGGGTTTCGTGCGCCTGCGTCGGGAGCGGGTCAGAGATTCTCTGGGAGAGGTGACGGTGAGCGACGCACTCCCTTTTCTGTTTGTCGGCTCCAGTTTCTCGGTGCTCGTCGGACTTCGCTGAAAGCGCCTCGCACCCGTGGCGAACGCTCACCTTTTGTTGCCTCTTTGTGTACGCTTTGCCAAAGGGCCGTACGGTGTCCTACTAGTGCGTGGCCAAGCTACGCCGACCCGTTTCCCTCCGAAGTCAACGCGAGCGCCTTTGCCCTCGCTCGAGCAGCCGGGCCATGGTCCCGGTGTCTCCGTGATTCACCTTTACCACGGAGACGTGCTCGTGGTACCCTGTGTAGTGCTTTGTGCCCATCGCGTGGATAAGCTCATTTGCTTTCCCGCCACGCCTTTGCAACGAGCTGTACTGCGTTTTGGTGTTGCCACAGACAATAAAGTGTTGCGACCTTGAGCAGTATCGTGTTTTCGCCACGGCGACGGTTAACACGTGCTCTGCGGCTCACTAAGACCGAACGCTCGCTAGTAGCCGTACTCCTGCTCAATACCTGTGCACTACACTAGCACCCAACGTGGTATCAAAGGCTCTAAGGTTTTGACTACACAGTTCGCCATGTGATTCTAGCTCGTCGCAGAATGTCTGCTTCGTGTGATTTTTCTCTGCTGTACTTGTTAGTGGATGCCGCTTTGCACAAGGAGGCCATTGCCTCTATTGGCGGGAACTCTTCGGCACCCCCAGTTGCGGTGACGACACGAGGTGCCTAGCTGCTCCCTTTGGAGATGGCACGTCATTTCGAAATGGCCTCTTGCCCTACCCAAACGGTACTCTCAAGCGCTTCTGACTGCTAATGCGCCCTTCAGCATGCATGGCAGTTCCCTGGCAGTGTGCTCGCAGTCGGTTCCCTGCGGAATTGACGGTGCGCAGGCTTTGGTCCTCGCCGACTTTTGCCCGCCTTCAGCCGTGCTATTGGCACTTCGAACGCACGCTGAGCAGGCGCCTCAATTGTGGATAGTAGCCGAACCTAGTGCGCATTTTCTTCGACAACAGGCTAATCCCACAATGAGCATGTTTTGCTCTGAGAGTGGCGCACAGAATGGTGGTCCGTTTACACCCCCCCCCACTGATCGAGCTGGCCGACTGCTGACCTTCGTTCGACCACGCCGCTAACCCACCAACGGCTTCCTACGGAGCCCGTGCGACGACGCAGACGTTGCTGAAAAACGCCGAGCAGATGATACAAGCATTTTCGGGAGCTGTGCAAACGATTTCGGTTGGTCCGAAAAGCGGTCACCACGCTTTTATGTTGCCTGTGCCCACCTAAAACGGATACAATGATCTGCTCACTGCCCGAGATTACCTCGACTCTCTGTCCCTTCATCAGAGAGCAATGAGTTAGGATGATCAGGCGGTGCTCGAACGTGTTGTTCCAGCTGCACTGACTGACACGGCGGCTAGTTGGTATCGGCTTACCCGTCACCGTGCACTAACCTTCGATGATATGCGTGAGGGCTTTTTTGCGCGAATTCCTACCCGCTGTTTACGAAAGTACGATGCGGCGAGAGCTCGAGCTCCATACACAAGCTTCTGACGAGTCTTTACAAGAGAATGCACGTGCGATGGATGAACTTAGTTCCATGGCTGAGCACCGAGCCTCGAACGAGGAGCGCGTCGAAGGGGTGATAGGGCAGGCACATCCGACTTTTTCGGCATACCTGCGCGGCGGCCGCTTCCATGACTTGGAGGAGTTGGCCGCCGAGGCGAAGCGCAATCAAGGCGACATTTTCGCCGCGCGTGCCTATCACCCACCGCCCCCAGCCAGCGATGCCCTTGAGCCGCGCTGCGCTTGGAGAGGGGTCATGACCCTTCCCCAACGGTAACAGCCTCTCGGCGCCACCTTTGCGGCTGCAACCGGCTATGCGGGGGAGTTGAGCAATCGCGCTCTTGATCCTCTTTAGCATGAAAGGCGGGCAGCCTGCGCTACTCCACAAGCTCCACACAGGGACGCTTTCCGACCCAACGAAATTTGGAAGGTGAGGCTCGCAGAAACGTATCCTGCGATGACGTAGCGAGCCGATCCTGACGGCTAGAGGCTGCTCCGTCTGGGAAAACAGAGCGTGATGGAGTGCGCTGTTACCGTTGCCGTGAACGAGGGCACATAGCAAAGGAATGCACCGAATCCAGGCTTCCTGCGAGGCAGGGAATCGGGTTTCCGGGTCGTTCGTGAATGCACGAGCGACCCAACCGTTGCTTCTTCCCTCTACGTGCAGGGCAAGCACTTTTCTTGCTGATACGTGCGCGCCGTTCATTCCGGTCACTATTGCCGGCCGTGAATTTTCGGCGTTGTTGGACACGGGCGCTGGCGCCTCGTTGTTCAGCGAACAGGTGTTTTCCCACTTGCAAAAGCACTGATTGCGCTTGTGGGACAGCCGAACAACATTCCCCCTTGCGAAAGGCGTGGCCCATTCCGCAGGCGCTGCAAGGTTGACTGTCAGATGGGGAGATCGAATGAGACGCTGCTGTCTTGATTGATTGATTTGTAGGGTTTAACGTCCCAAAACCACCATATGATTATGAGAGACGCCGTAGTGGATTTTGACCACCTGGGGTTCTTTAACGTGCACACAAATCTGAGCACACGGGCCTACAACATTTCCGCCTCCACCGGAAATGCAGCCACCGCAGCCGGGATTAGATCCCGCGACCTTCGGGTCAGCAACCGAGTACCTTAGCCACTAGACTGCCGCGGCGGGGCAGTTGCCGTCTTGTTCATCTTCGAGGGCTCAGTGTTGCAGTGATTCTCGGTCGGTACTTTTTTCCTAAAACCGGTATCGTTGTGGACAATGCGAATGGTGGATATATTGTGATGACCCTTTTTGCCAACTCAAGCCGTTCACCAGCCCGCCGGCACTTACCGTTGCCTTTGCCGCAGAAGTGTCGGAAAGGTGCCCTACGCAGAGTCCGGGGCCATGCCCTTGCTCTACGCATTTACCCTCTCACAGTCCCTTTTGGGAACGAGAGGCATGACAGAACCACGAACGGTGTCGTGCGCCGACTTCAGGGTCATACTCTGGCGTTCGGCGCTCGTCGACTCCAAACCCCTATGTGAATCGACCGAAAGTACACGAAGAGGCACTAAATCCTTTGGTCGCCTGCGCGACTCAGTTGAATGATGGACAGAAGGCTCGTCTGTCGACACTGTTACGCCAGTACGATGAGCTTTTCACCGAATGAACTTGGCTGCACCGATTTAGTAAGCTATGTGATCGAAACTGGCGACGCGCTTTCTTTGAAGTGTAACCCCAGGCCTAAAATTCTCGCCGAAAAGCAGATTATCGATGGTTTGCTAGACGACATGCTCGCGGCTGGCATATTTCGCCGCTCGTCTAGCTCCTGGGTGTCTCCAATTGTGTTGGTGGCTAAGAAAGATGGAAGTGATTGCCTTTGCGTAGACTATCACCGTCTGGTGACCCATAAGCATGCCTATCCGCTCCCCGCGATAACTTCCATCGTAGGTAACCTGGGTGATGCACGGTACTTTACCACGCTTGAGGCCTCTAAAGGTTCCTCACAGGTCCTAATGGATAATCATGACCAGTGTAAAGCTGCGTTCACATCCCACAGAAGGTTTTTCGAGTTTACTCGTATGCCCTTTGGTCTTTGCAATGCTCCTGCGACGTTTCAAAGACTCATGGACCGCGTCCTCGGTGAAGCAAAGCAAAGCAAACTGCATGTACTACCTCGACGACATCGTGACTTATTCATGAACCTTTGAAGAGCACTTGGCCCATGTTGCCCATGTACTCTAGAGGGTGAGGACCACCGGGATGACATTAAATATCGCTAAGGTCAAATTAGAGCCGACCCAGGTTCGATTACTCGTGTTTACGCTGGGCGAAGGCTTTATAGGGCCGGATTGGAAAACACATCTAGCTATCCTCGATTTAACGTTTAACGCTAGAACCTTATCTTGTGAGGGAAGTCTAGCTGTACTTTTCAGGGAGCTAGAGGGTGTTAAACGGAATGTAATAGGGCTCAGTTAGGTTAGAAGGACAGATGAGGCCTATACGGTGCTACAAAATGGGCACGTCTTCTGCTGTCAGGGCTTGGCTGACGGAAGAGAACTGGCAGTGAGGTTCCTGATTCGCAGAAACATAGCTGGTAACATAGAGGACTACTATAGCATAAACGAAAGGGTGGACTGTATCGTAATAAACTGAATAAAAGATACAAGATGCAGGTGGTACAGGCTTACGCGCCTACATCCAGCCATGATGACGCTTCTGTTGAAAGCTTCTATGAAAACGTAGATTCGGCAATGAGTAACGTAAGCACAGTATACTATACTGATGGGAGAATTTATTGCAAAGGTAGGGCAGAAGCAGGCTGTGGACCGAGCAGTAGGAGATTATGGCATCGGTACTAGTAGTAGAATTCGCAGAACGCAACAAATAACGGAATTCGAATACTTTCTATGGAAAACGAGGAAACCGTAAGTGGCAGGGAGGAGCCCTAGCGGCGAAAAAGAGAACAAAATAGACTATAATCACTGCACACGCAGGCATCGTGCAGGATGTGGAAGTGGCTGGCAAGGCACGAAGCACCGACGGTACAATAGTACGGTCTCGAATTCGCCTAGACTTGAAGAATGGAATGACAAAAACTGATACGCAAAAAGTCCATTAGTGAGCTAGCACTGAGAGGGAAAGTATAAGAATTCAGAGTCCCGCTTCAGAACAGTTGCTCGGCTCTTAGTGAGGAAACCATCCTCGGCGTAGTTACAATTAATTATATTATGATGAGTGTCATTACAGAGTGAGCAGTGGATGTAGGAGGCCGGGTAGTTAGACAGGACACTGGCAAGCTTTACCAGGTAACGAAGAATTTCATTAAGAAGCGTCAAATCATGAAAGTCTCAAGTACAACAGAAAAAATAGAAGTGGCACAGCTTTTGAAGTTGAATAATAGGCGTAAGGTGTTCGATGTGAGAAGGTCTAACATGGAGAGAATTAAACGCGCTCTGAAAAATGGAGGAAGCGTGAAAGCAGTGAAGAGGAAACCAATCAGGCAAAAATCTGATGTATGCACTAAGGGAAAAATAAGGCAAATTAACTACCAATAAGGATAAGATCGTTTAAATAGCAGAGAATTGTTACAAAGATCTACACAGTAGCCGGGACAACCACGACCCTAATACTATAAGAACTAGCCGTAACCGAGATGACACCCCCACTCGTAATGATAGAAGAAGTCAGAAAAGCGTTGGAGAGCATGCAAAGAGGCAAAGCTGCTGGTGAGGATCAGGTAACATCAGATCTGCTGAAAGATGGAGGACAGATTGTGTTAGAAAAACTAGCCGCCCTGTTTACGAGGTGTCTCCTGACGGGAAGGGTACAAGAGTCTTGGAAGATTGCTAACATCATCCTAATACATAGGAAAGAAGATGACATGGACTTGAAGAACTAAAGGCCTATCAGCTTGCTCTCGTAGTATACAGGCTATTTACAAAGGTAATTGCTAAAAGAGTAAAGAAAACATTAGAATTCAATCACCTAAAGGAGGAAGCAGGATTTCGTACAGGCTACTCAACAATCGACCACATTCATACTATCGATCAAGTAAAAAATAAATGCTCAGAATATAGCCAACCACTATACATAGCCTTTGTTGATTACGAGAAGGCTACGTTGATTACGAGAAGTATTTCACCGCTCGGGTGTTTCTCCCTCGGAATCGGTCACTGCACCACTTCACCTACCATCCCTAGTGCAAATTGATGAAGCGTGTCAATCGTACGCTTAAACCAATGTTGGCGGTCTTTGCCGGAAGTCAAAGGTACTGGACAGACCATTTGAGTGAGCTCGCGTTCGCTATTCGAACATCTCAGAGTCACTCAACTGCTTTCTCGCCCACCTTTTTAAATTTTGGAAGAGAGTTCGAAAATCCGGTGACCAGCGTCACTCAATGCCAGCTCGATGACAAAGAGACGCCGGCAGACTGCTGTGCTTACGCGTCGACACTTCGGGACAGGCTTTGTAAAGCTTTCTGCAAAGCAAGGCAGAGTTTGGCGTCGGCCAGGGCTCAGCAGAAGGCTCAATGTGACCGCAAGCATCGCGATTTTGTTTTTGAGGTGGGCCATCATGTCCTGAAGCGTAACCACTCTCTTAGCGATGCCAGTAAGGGGTTCTCAACCTCGCTCACTTCATTGTGGCTTAGTCCATACCGACTGGACAAAGCTTGCACTCCGCTCGCGTACTGGCTGAAAAATCCCCATTCGAGAAAACTCAGCCGTGCCCATATCGCAGACCTGAAAGCCTTTGTATCACGGTCTGATGAGCTCACGTTAGTGCCCTGTGGCACTTCGCGCTAGGAACGGGGCACACTCGGGGCGGCGGACCGCATTCGGACCCTGCACCGGTATAATCTGAGGAAGCGGGCACCTTCGGGATTTCGCGCCGGACGGCGGGCTTCTCCGCAACCGAAGGCCCTCAGTTTACTGTCTAGCCTCAGTATAAGTTAGCTCCTTTACGAACTTTTCTTGTAAAGAAGTCAACCGCGCCCTATTTGCTGCGAGTGTTTCTTTTTAAGGTGTTGATGTTTATTTTATGTTTTTATGTTTCCTTCGTCTAATATTAGGTGTTATTTGTAGTTTATGTTCTTACTTTTTGCCTGAGATTAAGCGTCATTTTGCTCTGTTTTACTTTTTTTTCGTGTTTAGTACGTCTACTGCGAAGATAGTTGTGCCCTTGAGTGTCGGTGCTTATGCGTGGAGAGAGGGACGAAGGAAGCTTTGCTGCTTTGTTTGCGCAGCCGTCTCCGGTGTATGCGTGTGTGCTTCTGTGCGTGTATACGTCCGTGACGCTTCAGTGCGTGCCCGTGAAAAGTGCGCTTTGTGGCTTCGCTCCATCGACGAGGACACTAGAAGTGCTCGGGGCCCTGACCCAGTGCTGTCAGACAGTCCGGCCGTGCCCTGATCTTGGTCATCGCCGAGAAGCCTTGCTGGCTTTTCCACTATGGCTCCTGCGCAAGGCCAGCTAACAGCAGCTATATGCTGCCGGCTAACGCCAGGGCGCCTCGCAGCCAATTCTGGTGCGGCCTCCATAATCTACGCCGATGCGCGGCTTCCGGCAACGATCCAGCTGCGTCTCGAACGGAAAATGTGGGGCCTCCGAGCAACAACGGAAGCGCGTTCATGAAACTAGCGGCCACTCAAGGGCACCAACGAGACATCAGAGAGCCCCTTTGCGTGCCTATGACCACAAAGCTCGGGCATCGCACCTAGCGGACATTGTCACGCTCTTCCGCTCCTTCGCACAGTGGACGCTATCCCTCCCAAGCACCATGAACACTAGTCCCACTTTCCTGTGCTCCCTTTCGCAAATATTTTTGTAGTGTCCTGGGTTTATTTTGTTAATAATGTTTTTCTCTTTTGTCATCATTTTAGCAGCAGTTACAGGACTGGGCTGAGGTTTGCTGTCGCTCATAGCAGTGCCATTTTAACTGCATGGGTGACGTCCGGCTGCCTTTTGCAGACCTGTAAAGGGCAAATTTAGGAGAGGGGGATGTGGGAATTGAGGCTAGCCCGTCGCCTTTGCGCGAAATTTGCCGCCTTTTCTGCCGCTCTCATGTCCCGACATGACTCCCCTCTTCCGCTGACCGCCGCGCTGGGAGACCAAGAAGTGACGTTTTAATCCCTCTCACCCGGTAGCGGATGTCGACTGTGGCGCCGCGCGCAGGGTCTCCTGAGAGGTTTCGCGCGCGTACATCGGGAGCGGGTCTGAGATTCTCCGGGACAGCTGACGGTGAGCCGCGCCTTCCCTTTACCGTTCGTCGACTCCTGTTGCTCGGGCACGTCGGGCTTCGTTGACGGCGCCTCGTGCCCGAGGCTAACGCTCACCTTTTCTTGCCCCTTTGCGTACGCTCGGCCGAAAGGCGGTACGGTGTCCTAGTGCGTGGCCAAGCTACAGCGACTCGTTTCCCTCCGAAGCTAATGCTAGCACGTTTGCCCTCGCTCGAGCAATCGGGCCATGGTCCTGGTGTCTTCGTAAATCAGCTTTACCACGGAAACGTGCTCGAGGCACCCTGTGGAGTACTTCGTGCCCGTGGCGTGGATAAGCCCATTTGGTTTCCCACCTTGCCTTTGCAACGGGCTGTACAGTGTTTCGTGTTGCCACAAACAATAAATTGTTGCAACCTTGAGCAGTATCATGTTCTTGCCACGGTGATGGTTAACACGTGCCCTGCGGCTCGCTAAGACAGGACCCACGCTAGTGGCCGTGCTCCTTCCTCCTTCGGGATGCGTGTACACTACAGGGTGTGTCGGTTACCTCCGTCATATATTCACGTCACGTGATACCAAATTTATTACATTTGGAGCTAGCGAAACTCCCGCAAGCACGCTATGAGCGTGGTATGTTGTCATGTTCTTACATGACACGCATTTTCGGATCATCATGTTTGCACAGGTCACATAATTCCTCAATTATTGACGCCACGTAACACGAAATTCGGTATACGTAGACCTAGCAAAACGGCAACAAGGGCATTATGAAGGGCCTTTTATGGGTGCGTCAACGCAGTGCCCAGCGTTGACGTGCGCGCACGCTGGGCACAGCGACGCAAGGTTAGCAACACGCCAGCATTCTATAGTCTTGCATCGAGAGAGGACGACGAGACGGCGGTCAACGTGGTCGTGTCTTCTCCCGCCACTTTATTCCACGCCTCAAACGGAGCCGCGGTGGCTGTCCACGTCCGAAACACCAAGTGCCTAGCTTGTTTTAATCCTCGCGTAGCTCGAGCTCGCATCAGCTGCGCGAGAGGCGCGGCGCGGTGATTGAAAAAATGATGATGATAATCATGCACTACAGGGCTCCCCCCCTAGCGCTTTGCGCGATTTGAAGTGTATATAACAAAGAAAGAGAAAGAGACTATATACATGAACGACAATCCGCAAGGTGTCCGTTTAGGAAGTTCAGTTTGTCAACGTGTAGTGACCATCGGGAACCAGTGGGTCTCTGGTGGGCGACACTGGGAGTTGCGCAGAGGACGAAGAAGTAAGCGTTCGGAAACTGTGTTTGCACACAAGTGGGTGACAGGATGACCAGCTGGGGCTAGCTGTGAGCGCAGAGGGTGTCGCGAGTGAGCATTGCAGGTAGAGAGGCGTTCAGGGTGAGGTGACGACAGGTGCACAAAAGCTGATTGGGCCCCTGCGCGCGAAGCAATTAGAAGTGGCGTAGTGAAGTCTTGCAGACCACCCATCGACAAGCAATGGCTTTGACGGTGCTTTCGCGGGCGTGCACAGCACTGGTGCCGATGTCGGTACGCAGGTGTCGTGAAGTGAGTAGTATTTGAATATGAGTGGACTTGACCCCTTATGTTGGCAGTGAGTAAGTAGGATTGTACACGTTGGGTAGAGGTGAATGACGTATGCGGCTTGTAAAAGGGTGTGCCTACAGTCCAGTTACACGCCAGCTCGCCTACGGTTTCCGTCAAGAACTCAGTAGGAGGCGTGTCATGGGATCCAGCAGATATGGGCTCTGGAGGAGGCTCAGTGGGCGAATCTTGACTTGGGGAAACACCTTCAGTAGTCGGCGTACGTCGGTTCGTGCACAGGTCGGTATGGAAGATGGGTGCTTGTATGCCAGGCGTGAGATGTGCGGTCTGCTGTGACATAGGCCGACCAGGCACGTCGTCCTCTCTAGTCGCAACATCTCGGAAGTTTGATCGTGGTTGACAGCTTGTGGCTTCAACTTCGCCTGCGAGAGACTGCGAGGGCGAGGATGGTTGCTGCTGGCAGGACACGCAGATCATTGAGGTGAGTGAAAAGGCACCTTCGGGCATTGTCGACACTGAAGCCTTCGCGACCGGGGGGTGAATAGCAGGCGTGTCGATGTCCGTAGTTATGGTAGACACCAGGGCGTTCGGTGATGTTGCCGTCGTAGCACCTGACGTGTCAGCCGTGTTGTGAGCCATGGAGGTCGGCCGAGACGAGCCGGTGGTAAGCATGCCTGCAGGGTCGTCGGCCGAGGACGATGAAAACACAAACCCCGTGGCTGACTGGTTGCCTTCCGCCCAAATGTCGAGAACCATGGCGGACGGGCAGTCGGGCGCAGGACACACGTCGCTAGTGGCCAGACGAGAGGTTAAGTATCGTTTATTGGACGTTGTTGAAGGCGAAAGCTTCGAGGTCGGGAAGTCAATAACGGGCGAAAGGTCACCTGTGCCAGACTCCGAGGCGGGCGGCAAGGTGGTCGTCGTGGAGTCTGGTGGGGCCACGGTGTCGCCTGCCGTCGCTCTCGTGGAAAACATGCAGGTAGCAAGCGTGCCAGAAGGACCATCGGCCGAGGACTTCGAGAAAACGCACTTCGTGGTGGACAGGTTGTCGGCAGCAGGAACGACTTCAAGCACCTCGTCGGATCTGTGACCGGGTGCGAGGATCACTGCGCTAGTGGCCGGACCCAAGGTGGAGGGAGACGTTGCCGGGGAAGTTAGGTTGCGGTCAGATGAGAGCTTCGGTCCGGAGGGTCCAGCACGCTGCGATGCAGGCAAAACCTGAAAATCGCGGGCAAACGGCAGCGGGTAGTAGGTGAGGCCATAGCTGGCAAGCACCGCAGAGCAGAGGCCATCGTAAGGCTGCTGGCTGGAGGTTGAAGTGCCAGAGAGATGACGCAACTCTACCGGAAGGGCGTCGAGAAGAATGGCGTGCATCAGCAGCTGGTCCGTGATGCCATTCAACGCAAGAACAGCATCGAGCTGCATGAACCATACCTTGGGGTAGGTCGATTGGAACGGCGGCACTGGCGGGCAGAGTTGCGGGAACATGGCAGCGGGCCGCTCGGCGAAGGGCGTGTTCTCCGGGTCACCAATGTAGCGAGAGAGGAAGACGAGACGGCGGCCAACGTGGTCGTGTCTTCTCCCGCCACTTTATTCCACGCCATAAACGGAGCCGCGGTGGCTGTCCACGTTCGAAACACCAAGTGCCTAGCTTGTTCTAATCCTCGCGCAGCTCGAGCTCGCATCAGCTGCGCGAGAGGCGCGGCGCGGTGATTGAAAAAATGATGATGATGATCATGCACTACAGTCTGACGCCAGGCGCGACCAGCGCCTGTCGGCGTGGACCGCCGGCAAACGACGCGAAACGCGACATGCTGCATTTCGCGCCGATGCGTTACTGACGCCACACTGCGTCTTCCTCTTTTCGTGAAGGAGGGGCGCTGGATGCACTGAGACGCTCAGGCGTCAAAGAAACACAGCGTGGAGCGTGCCCGGGAGTATATGGCAGAACCGGCGCCTGGCGTAGCAACGCCACAGTGACGCGAAGAAATGAACGCCGGCGAGCACGCGCACCGCGTCACGTCGAAATGTATTGGCGCCTTGACTGTGGCATATAGTCATGTTCTCACATAGCACGCATCTCATGATTGTCATGTTTGCACCAGTAACATCCCTTCGTCATTCATTGGCGTCACATAATACCAAATTCGGCATACGTGAAGCAACTGCAACGGCCCCGAGTGCATCATCAGAGTGACATGTAAGTCATTTTGTAACATGACACGCATGTCGTGATAGTAATGTTGTATGTGTAATTTACCTGCGTCATCCGTTCGCGTCACGTAATACCGGCTTTAGTTCATGTAAAGCTAGCGAAACGGCCACGAGCGCATTATGAGCGTATCATGTAGTCATGAAGTTACATGACACGCATATCATGTTTATCATGTGTGAATCAGTATCATATCTTCATCATTCATTCACGTCTTGTAATACCAAATTTTGTATAATTGAAGCTAGCAAAATGGCCGCCAGGGCATCACGAGCGTGGCATGTAGGCATGTTGTTACATGACACGCATCTTATTATTATCATAATTGCATTATTCGCATACCTTCGTCATCCATTCACTTTCTGTAATACCAAACTTGATATATGTGACGCCAGCGAAACGACCGCGAGCGCATCACGAGCGTGGCATGTAGCCCTGTTGTTACATGACATGCATATCATTATTTTCATGTTATCGCCTGTCGCTTGTGTTCGCCATACAATCATGCAATACCATACCAGTTTTGCAACATGTCATGTGAACGAAAACACTGCAAAAGCTGCAGGACCATGAAATGTGTATTATGACATTCATAACATAGATATCATGACTTTCACGTTATGATTAGTCAAATATGTTCTTCATACAGTCATGTTATGTCATGAAAACATTGGTATCGATACCATTATCGAAACGACCACGAGAGCTGAAAGTCGTAGGCGGCTAGATAGATAGATAGATAGATAGATAGATAGATAGATAGATAGATAGATAGATAGATAGATAGATAGATAGATAGATAGATAGATAGATAGATAGATAGATAGATAGATAGATACGCTCAAAGTTGCCGAAATTTGCTAAGAAATCCTTTGCATTTAAAAGAAGCAGTTCGAGACGCAAATTATGATGCCTGGTGATAACAATTACTGCAATAGCAGTGTTTGCTTGAGCAAATCGGATGCCTGTATTGTTATACTTGAACCTCTTCATAGTCTTTAGATACAGCCAGGAGCTCCGGCAAAAAATGGCAGAGGAGGGGGGGCAGCCTAGAATGCAAGAATCGTGAGCTTGATGATGTGGTGGACAGCTTGTTAAGCATGAAACGGGGGCGTTCCAGCCATAGTAACTTGTGACTGAACATCCGAGACGGTGAGCACCTTTCATTAACAAGTACCATTGCTTGTGAATGACTCAATCGAAGGAATAATAAAGGTCGTGTGGAATAACGACATTGATTGCGTAGTGAAAGTTTAAAGGTGGTGCTATAGCATTGCCCACTGATTTTTGCTTGCCATTGGATGTGGCATGACATCGCACAAGAATGACAGTGGCCATGCGATTGACTCGCTCGTACAGCGAAGCTGTTAGCACTTTTTTTATTGGGACAGATGTGATGTATCCAACAGAAATGCAGAAACACACCTGCAAGGAAAAAGGATACGATCGCAAGTATGGTTATTCGAGTATGATTATGTCGTCGCGATGGAGGTCAAAATCGGAAAGGGCAACAGCGTTGAGTTCAGTGCTGAGGATATAGAAAGTGAGCTAGTAGGTGGTCGCAAATGATCAGTTCAGAGCATTCCGAGCAGCAAGGAAAGCCACGGGTCTTCTGCGACATCAACAAGTTTGAAACACACTTTTCGTGAGATATCAGATGAAACGGTGGCCTATCGGCCGAAGCGGAATGTTGGCATGAAGGAGTAGTTCTTTTGAATGCTTCTGATGCCTCGCAGGTATAGCTGACTAGACTCTCGGTTTTCGTTCAGGTCATCTAGTGAATCACCTGGGCAACCGAGCTGTGACGTCAAGATGTAAAAGAGGCATCGAGTCAGCACTGCTTCGAAGCGTCTCGGCTACTTTGCTGTATAAAGAAGAAACTTGCCCCTCGTTTTGTTTCGACGCCATCACTTGACCGTCAAGTTCCGAGTCCGGTGCCTGTTTCTTCATTTTGACTTTTGAGAGCAAATATGTGTTGATTGTAGACGTTCGAGTTTGTAATTGATTCACATTTGAGGTCAATTGTGATGTGAAGTACAGATTTTGGAGTCGGAGGATGGGATGTGAATTGGTTTTGGCCGATTCGCGGATGATATAAAGAATGCTTAAATGAATAAAGGAGATTTCGTTTCTGAAATCCTCATTTTACTTCAGGAATAACCAGGCTGAACAGTGGGGGCCTAAATTTCCGGAGCCCTCCACTACGGCGTCTCCCATAATCATATAGTGGTTTTGGGACGTTAAACC
Organism: Rhipicephalus annulatus; assembly: GCA_013436015.1. Taxonomy (NCBI): domain Eukaryota; kingdom Metazoa; phylum Arthropoda; class Arachnida; order Ixodida; family Ixodidae; genus Rhipicephalus; species Rhipicephalus annulatus. The sequence continues at coordinate 299,733 of WOVY01010990.1, forward strand.
CCACATATCAATCAATCAGTGGGGGCGCCTCAGACCGGCCAGCTGACGTTTCGATAGGGGGACCTATTGTTGTCAAAGGCCAAGGTCCTTCTATCGGAACGTCGGCCAGCCTTTTTGAAACTTTCTTATCGTTCACCCAGATTATTCTACAACGTGCTTTCACCTGTCAGCTCCCATCTGGATTTCGGAGTTCAGTGTACTTCATGTGTGTTCATTAGACATGAATATTTTCTCTGCTCATGTATTAACCTACTTACAGAACTAAATGGCTCAAAGTGGTGTAAGTGCACAATAGAAGCTTGTGTGAAAGCGAGCAGTGGTTGGAATTGTACAAGTGCAATAAAGTGACCTTAAAATGTTGGTAACAGCTGTCATGGGACAAAATTCGTGGTGAAAATGATCACAGTGCACTCAGCTGACTGATGCGGTTCCGTGGGCCTCCCGGCAGGCTGGCGCACTTGGCTCTCCTTATACAGAACTATGACTTTTCAGTGCAGTATCGAAAGGGCAGCAAGATCATGGTAGCTGACGCGCCACCTCGTGCCCGATTCTCTGCCGAGGACCTTGATCCCGGTGCGAAAGCCGTTTGTGGTGCCTTTGTACATGCAAGCGTCGGGGACGTGCACAGGACTTTGTCCTTCTACATGTGTCGAGGCATTTTTCGATGATAGTGGTATGCCTTCTTAACTCACTCTATGTAATTTAAAAATCTCACCATAGGCAACAATGTTTGGCCTTTAGACTCCATGGCTGTTGTATTGCACGCACTCAGGCACAGTTTTTGAAGTGCAAAATGTTTTGAAAAGCGGGGCCTATATGATGAGTGAGTTACGCGTTGAAAGTGTTCAAGAATGTGTCTTCCAGCAACGTGAACCGAAAGGGTTGCGCGAAATGTGGCATAATACAAGACTATGACATAGAGTGCGCAAAGCACTAGGATTGCACGTACAGTGACACGTTGAAAAAAACGCACGTATAATAAAGAACTGAGACAGTCAGAACTGTTATTCGAGACCAGGTAGGAGTGTAGGCCTAGCCAGTGAAATCAGCGACAACATCCGGGCCAAGCCTCTCGTTTTTAGCACTGCCAATGTGTTTGCCGATCTTTGCATGACCCACTACATTCATCATTACATATTGCCCCCTCGCTGAAGATGGTGCCAAGTAAGTGTTCTAAGGTGTTGTGAGGTCAAATGGTTCATGATGCGGTTTGAGGCGATCCACGTGTACGATTTCGCGGCCTCGGCGACGCAGGTCCGCAGTGGTCATGAGGGGTTCGCTGAGGTAGTTAACAGTGGAAGTTTGTTCTATGACGCGATAAGGTTCATGGTACCTGCTGACAAACTTTGTAGAAATACCAGGAGCAGCACTGGGGAGCACCGAAAGCCAAACAACAGAGTTCGGTGAAAACTGGTAGTTGGATCGTCTATCGTCGTAACGAAATTTCTGTAGCCCTTGTTCTTGTGTTGTAAGGGTGCGAGCTAATTGACGACATTCTTCCGCATACCGAGCGGCTTCGGAAACTGGTGTGCCTGTGGATGAGTTGGGTAGGTAGGGGAGAATGGTGTCGATTGGACATGATGGTTCTTGACCATAAAGAAAAAGAAGGGAGAAAAGTCTGTCTTCGCTTGAGGTGCAGTGTTGTAAGCGTACGTTACGTAGCGAAGGATAAGATCCCAGTTTGTGTGGTTGGAGGTGACATACATAGAGAGCATGTCGCCAAGAGTACGGTTGAAATGCTCGGTCAAGCCATTTGTTTATGGGCGATATGCGGTAGTACAGCGGCGAATCACATGGCATTCAGCAAGAAGTTCTTGAAAAACAACTGCGAGAAAGACGCGGCCTCGGTCACTCAAACGTTCACGTTGGAGTGCCATGACGCAGAACAAAACGTTGCAACAGGAAAAACTCAACGTCACGTGCCGTCGCGGCTGCCGTTTCTGCATACCTCGTGAGATGGTCGATCGCTTCAACAATCAAGCAATTCCCACATGATGTAGATGGTAGGGGACCATAAAGGTATATTGCAACCTGGTCGAAAGGTCACACTGGCACGGTAACGGCTGCATTGGTGCAGTAGGACGGCTAGGATTGTGCTTGTGGCGCTGGCACTCTGTGCAAGATCGAACGTACTTTTGAACGATTGTGTACATGCCGCGCCAATAAAACCGAAAACGTAGCCTGGCGCAGGTTTTAATCAAATCGGCGTGCACACACTGCGGATCGGCGTGAAAAGCAGCACACATGCTGGCACGGAGATGCCTGGGTATGACGAGTAGCCATTTGCGGTCATCAGAGTGGTAGTTGCGGTGATAAAGTATTCCATCACGGATGGTGAAGTGAGAGACTTGTCGTTGTAGCGCTGAAACTGTCGGGTGGGTCAGTGTTTCAGATAGGTAATCCTTAAGAGACGCAATTCCCGAATCTTTGCGCTGCTCCGTAGCCATGTTGCTGGGTCTTGATAGTGGAAGGTAGTTATCTTGGATGGAGACACTTGCAAAATCAGTAGAAGAAGGCGAACGCGAAAGAGCGTCGGCGTCGGCGTGGTTCTGGCCTGAGCGATAAATGACACGGATGTCGTACTCTTGGAGCCGTAAAGTTCATTGTGCCAAATGTCCGGAGGGATCTTTGAGGGAGGATAACCAGCAGAGCGCGTGATGGTCGCTCACAACATCAAAAGAGCGGCCGTAGAGATAAGGCCAAAATTTTGTAATGGTCCAGATAATCGCTAGGCAATCTTTCTCAGTTACCAAATCATTTGCTTCTGTTCTTGTAAGAGTGTGGCTCGCGTACGCAACAACATATTCTTGATAACCAGGCTTTCGTTGGGCGAATACAGCGCCAAGACTGACACCACTAGCATCTGTGTGGATTTCTGTGGGAGCGCTTGAATCAAAATGACGCAGTGTTGGTGGTGTTTCAAGCAGTTCACGGAGCTTCACAAAGGCACTGTCGCAGGGGGGAAACCACGCAGATAGAGTGCAGTCTCACTGAAGTAGGTCTGTCAGAGGCGCCATGGTCGAGTCATAATCCCGAACGAAGCGGCAGAAGTATGAGCAAAGCCCAATGAAACTACGCAGCTGCTTGAGAGACGTGGGCCTCGGGAACTCGCCAACCGCACTAAGCTTAGCGGGGTCAGAAAGAACGCCACCCTTCAACATGACGCGTCCGAGAATGGTCAGTTTGCGTGCTCCAAAGTGACACTTCTTCAAGTTCAATTCGTGGCCTGCTGCAGAGAGGCTGCGTAAAACCTGTTCCAAGCGACGAAGGTGCGTGGGAAAATCGGGCGAGAATACCGCTACATCGTCTAAGTAGCACAAACAGGTGTTTCATTTGAGGCCTCGTAGGATAGTGTCCATCATGCGCTGAAATGTTCCCGGCGCATTGCATAAGCCGAATGGCATCACAATAAATTCTTATAAGCCGCCTCCTGTAACAAAGGTAGTTTTTGGCCTATCATCCGGATTCATGGGCACTTGCCTGTACCCGGAGCGTAGATCATGGGAGGAAAAGAACTCTGCGCATTGTAAAGAGCCGAGAGCATCATCAATTTGGGGCAAAGGATAAACATCCTTTCGTGTTATTTTGTTTAGGCAATGATAATCTACGCAAAAGTGTATTTTGCCATCCTTCTTTTTAACTAAAACAACCGGCGACGCCCAAGGACTGTTTGATAGTTGAACGACGCCTCGCTTTAGTGTGTCACCTACTTGTTCATTGAGGACACGGCGTTCAGTCGTCAAAGCACGGTATGGTCACTGCCGTAGTGGATGATTTCCTGTGTCGATCTGGTGGCATACGGTAGATGTTCGACCTAAAGTAGCGCTGTGACTGTCAAAAGATGACCGAAACTTGTCAGGAGGCTCAAAAGCTCACACTTGTGTTGTGGGTTTAGGCCTTCGTCGATGACACGGTTGAAAATGCCGGTAGTGGAAGGGTCATTCACGGAACTACAGTAGAGGGCGCTGACTTCCGATGATTCACCAGGAACGTCAAGAGTAGCGACGGTTTCGAATGATTCTATCAAACTAATACATTCGCTTCGACGCAGCGTAATTGTGAATTGGAACAAATTCTCCACAAGCACGTTGGTCGCACCACCTTGAAGAGTAAGGAGAGTGGTTGGGAGCAGTAACAAATGGCGATGAACGAAATCAGCGGAAGGCGTGAAGAATGCGGTAGCGCCTACGACGGCGGAACACGACACAGGTGCGAAGACAGTAGCACGTGGAGGGATCTGGGTGTCGTCACTAATGACCAACTTCGCGTGGGAAGGGCGATCGTGCGCTGGTAGCGCATCACCAAGGGGACAAAAGACGACTTCGGCACGGACGCAATCAATGACGGCTTGGTGATGGGAGAGATAATCTTTACCTAAAATGATGTCATGAGAACAGTGCAGGAGTACTACGAACTGCACTGTGTAGGGCACTCTTTGAATTACAAGTCTGGCAGTACACGCGGCCATAGGCTGTGCAGGCTGTGCAGTCATAGTATGAACACGTGAACCCAAGTAAGGCGTTGTCACTTTTCGAATTGAACGAGAAACTTTTTCGGCGATGACAGAACTTGCGGCACCAGTATCAATAAGGGCCAGTACGGGTACACCTTCAAGAGCGGCATTAATTATATGTGGCGGCGAACAAAGAGGGCTTGTGCTTTGCGACGAGCACGCATTTCTTGCCTTGGGAACTGCGTCATTTAGTTTTTTGCGTCGTTTGTAGGGGGCGTTGGCGCATCGGGGAGGGCGAGCGTCGACGTGGTTAAGAAGATCGGCGATCAGGAGCTGGTCGGTGGCTTGGTCGAGGAGCGTATGATTCGGGGTCTGGAGCGTAGGGAGTGTACTTGTAATTGTTCTCATATGGACGTGGGTTTTCACGTGAGTGGAGTGGGCAGTAGCGGCACAGACGTGTGACGTGTCTAGGTAGACCACACGAAAAGCATATCTGTTGGTTGTCGGCAGTTCGCCATGAATTAGGGACTCGGCGGACTGGAGGTCGTGGCGGCTGGGAGGCATAAACAGGAGCAGGCAGTGGAGGTGGCGCTTGGAACGTCTGTAGTCGTGGTCGTGCTGCTGCTTCGGCGTACGTCAATGGTCATTGACTGGTGGCACCAGCTGCGGAGGAAGGACCTCAGACACTTGATCTTGTATAATAGTCCGTAGTGTAGGGCTGGGCGGCGCACTGCGCTCCGATAGGCCGGAGATGAGCGAGAGTTGGCGGCCAACTTCTTCGGCCACGAGATCTTGGATCTGCGAGAGAAGGAGGAGATCTTGCGAGGGAGTTAAGCCGGACATCGATTCCTGATATGGGACAGCATGGCGGGTGACGAGACGTTGCTGGTGGAGCTCATCATAGCTTTTGCAAAGCTCGGTAACTTGGCCGACAGTAGCAGGCCTTTTTGAAATGAGCATCTGGAAGGCGTCCTCGTCAATACCCTTAAAATATGCTTGATGCGGTCAACCTCTGTCATATTCGCATCAAGGCGTTTGCACAAGTCAATGACGTCTTCTGTGTAACTTGCTAAATTCTCAACAGGCAGTTGAGATCTCGACTGAAGGAACTACTCGCACGAAGTTTGGGGACAGCAGGACGACCGAAGACTTCGCTGAACATTGCCTTGAATGCTGTCCTGGTGAGAACGTCTGTCTCATGGTTTAGAAGCCACAAGTGGGCAATGCCACTGTGGTAAATGCCGACGGTGGCCAGTCCCCGGGCTTCGTCTCATTTGTTCAAGACACTCACGAGTTCGTAAGTAGCCAGCCAGTCGTCGACGTCGTGATCGTCAGTGCCGCTGAATATGGGAGGATCTCGCTGACGGAATGCACCGGAGCACACGATGGCCTGGGGAGCCATAGGTGGAGGGCTTGTGGCAGATGCAGTGGTCATGATGGCAGGTCTAGTTCGGCTTAGCAACTCTAGGATTGCAAGAAGACCCAGCAAATTCCACCAATTATAATAAATAACTGACACAGTCCGAACTGTTATTCGAGACCAGGTAGGAGTGTAGGCCTAGCCAGCGAAATTAGTGACAACGTCCAGGCCGAGCGTCTCTTGCTTAGCACTGCCAATGTGTTTGCCGAGATTCGCATGACCCACTACATTCATCATTACACATGGTACATCTCGGGAGTCAATCACGTAACAACGACGAAGTCTTAGGTAATCAATCAGATGTGGACAAGTATGCCCGTGGGCAAGTAGAAGAAGACCGTGCAGTTCGAAGACCGTGCAGTGCTGAAGACCGGTGCAGTTCGAAGAAGACGTGTGAGCTTAAAGTGGTCACGGGACCAGGCACTGAAGATGGGTCATGTGGTTGTAGATCTGATCTTCCAGAACTTCAAGCGGTTTGGGCTTCCTGCCATTGCGTCCCCCTTTAGGGAACCATGCCCATCTGGTTGTGAACTCCGTGACAAGGCCTACGGCCTTCTGTCGCGACACGCAAGCAAGAGCTGTAAGGAGTCAGGCCCGAACTGTGCACAGAACTATGTGTCAAGCCATCGAGCGAGGTTGATCCGATTGCTCAACGTCTCAACCACAAGCCACTGAAAGCTCATCGTTAGTACCTAGCCCGCATCTACCGCAAAAGTAGCTTCAACCGGGTCTGGTTTCTCGTACGTGGACTAGCCCTCAACTTATTGATGAGACCTAATTGATATTTTACCCAGCTCTGCCACTTGCCGCATTCGAATGAAATAGCTTACTTTAATAATTGGCTTGCATTGCGGATGTCGTTCTGAGTGTTTTACCGCATGTAGTAATATTTCAGTTCGGAGTTCACTTCATTGTTGGTCTTAGTTTTAATCTGTAATGAGAGTTTAGTGGGTGTTTTTAAGGCCACGGCTTTGTCCTCCTTCATGCTTTCAAAAAGAGCCCCAACAAATTAAAAAAACCTACATCAGTAACGCATGCTGTACATCGAGTGTTGTCAATTGTAGCAGTCCCGTGTAATTACGTATTACTTTAGAGTGTTAATGATTATTCAGAACAACATGACTATAGCATTAGGAAGAAATACTACGGGCAACTATTTTGAAAAATTACAAGTGGTAACATGGGTACACTGCGTTAAAGAAGATGTTTTATGAGAAGAAGAAAAATAGGGTACATATAGTCGAATTTGTAAGCTGTGTGCCAGCGTGGGCAGATGAAGCCTAAAGCGTCAACGCTGCCATGTTTGGTGCTATTCGAATCTCAACAAAACGTGAATTCTGTGATAATAATTAATCGCTTTCAGCAGGGGCTTTTCTTGGTCATTTATTGATTCTAAGCCTTTCTTCTACAGGCTATGAATATTGTGGCGACTAAGAAACGACTCGACATGTCCTGTGTGATTCTCCGGATTATACCTCACACAGACAGCGTCTTCGTCGGGCTTTCAAAATGACAGACAACGACATTCTAGTATAAGACAAATATATTACGTCATAGTGCACAACTAACACTGCAGAAGGCCTTATAAGCATTACTAGACTGTCAGCGACAACCAGCCTATCATAACTACTTTAAGTTGAAAGCGCTCGCTTGTGTGTGTAACTGTGTGTTTTCAATTTTTCGCATTATTTTTTGGCCATCTCTTTCTTTGAACCACTTTTTCCCCAGCTCTAGGCCAGGGTACCATACTAAGTACCACCTTCGTGCCGTCTCTTTAACTTTCTTTAGAGGGTAAATTGCTTTTTTGCACAAAATGATCAAGGATTTACCGAGCATGCATCAACATTTCAAATTGATAATTTCTTATCACGAGACCGAAGTAGATGTCACGTAGTTATTCTAATTTAGTCTTAAATAAGTGCTTTTATTTCTTTCTTGAATATGTAGAATACACTAAATGGGGCAAATGCGGGTATCAAACCGGATTGCTCATTAAACCTACAATACACGGCTCATTAGAAAAATGGCCTTTCTATTATGCACTCAAAAGGTCCCGGCATGACACGTCTGCAATTAGCACAGCTGGTCGATTGTTTAAGAGAAAAAATGAATTATGTCTAATGCGAATACCTCTAGGGTTATTAAATACATATACTACTCTACACTATATACAACGTTTTTTTTTTACTTGACTTCATACTAATCATTTTTTAATGAAAGTACCACTATGAAACTATTTGAAAAGACGATTTTTCTAGGCAGTGTTTGTGCAGGTTGTAAAAAAGACACTGATGCCAGAACAATTTTTCTGGGGGAATTTCGGCTTAGTGTGACGGAAAATAGTGTACACTTTTGATAATGGAAATTTGTCACAAAATACGCGAAGTCTTAAGGGCACGGGTTATCTCAACTATCCTTTTGACCACAGTGGTAGCAATAAACCAACATGAGACACCTTTTTACGCACAAAGCACCACTCCAGCATGGCAGGTTTTTGCAGATATGCGCAAAATGTCCTTGTGTCTCTGTGAAATGAATGTTTAGTAAAAAGTTTCGCGTTTTCTGAACCTAATGAGGAGCCACAACTTGCAGCAATAATAGCTATTTTTTACTTCATAAGAGTACAAGACAAAACGTAAAAAGCCAGATCATAAATATAGGAGGCCAATTTTTTTCTCTGTTTAGTTGAAAAAAGAACTACATGTCGCAAAACAATGAATAAATAATGAGAAATATCAATGTGCTGCAAATTATTATAGAAAAGTACTTTATTTCATGCCAGATAAAGAGTACCAATGAAGGATAGACAAGATAATTGAAAGAATAATATAGATTCCATCGGGTTTGCTTTCAATCCACATGGTAAATTTCATTTGCCAAGAGCCAGTCAGCATGTAGTACGCATATTCTGATTGAATGAACAGTATAGCCTCAGCTTATTGTGTCTCTTTTCATCATGATTTTATGAGAATACGCTGGGAGCAGCTTAGACATAGCACAAGCTTAGCTGGTGATTGATTGATTGATTCATTCATTCATTCATTCATATCTGGAGTTAATGATTCCGAAATCATCATATGATTATGAGAGACGCGTAGTAAAGGGCTCCAAAAGTTTCGACCACCTGGTGTCATTTAACGGGCACCCAAATCTGAGCAAACGGGCCCACAGCATTTATGCCTCCATCGAAAATGCAGCCGCCGCCACCACCATTCGATGCGGTGACCTGCGGGTTAGCAGCCGAGCACCTCAGCCCCTAGAACAACGAGCTGGGGCAGCACAAGCTTAGCTGGTGCTTACAACAAAATTACACGTTTTTAATAAGCCACTTTGAAAACTTACATCATTTTCAAAGTAACTTAAGGCATAATGTTCTCTTAAAAGTTATTCTAGCGTCAGTATTGTTTTCATAACAGGCACATACACTACCTAAAAAATTGTTGGTTTTTTATCTCACGGCATTACTCTCATCTAAAAACGTTTAGCAGGAGGTTAAAGCATGAAGCAGGGCTTTGTATAAAGCCAAGCATACCATATGATGTAAATCTTCCTAATGGTATTTCCATTAGACATAATACCCTTGTCATGCTGGGCGTGCCAGCTGTGCGTTTAGTAAGGTTGGTGACACTGGCATCAGCAGGCAACTCTGGCATTTTCTACTTGCTGATGCACCGTACGTTGCGTATGGATGGCTCGATGCGCGTAAGGCAGCACAACAGAAAAGATTCGAATGCCAATTCAGAATTTAAAAAAAGTTGGCCCGAATCTCCATGTTACACTGCAAATGTCGTCTATAGACGATGGCCGTGCGTCCAGAGATAGTCAACAAAACGTTTACTTGATGTTCTACGCTAGAAAATCGGTTAATGGTATTCTGGAGGCGCTGTGTTGGAGAGCAACGAGCGTGTAGAGCAGGCCAACGAGTGCGTCGAGGAACGTCAGATACGAGCGCCATCTGGCAGTTATCTTCGAAAACTAAGGCGTGTGCACCCGTGGAGAAAGATGCGCACCCGTCTCGGAGGTGATAAGGTGTATAACGCAAAGCGACGGGCAGGTGCCACCACCGTGTCGTCGTACACAGCGTTGTAAACACGTTTTTGAGCATCGCGTTGCACTTTCAGCGCAGCACGATAAACGCTACAGTCCTTAGTGTTACTTGTGTTTGCCTCTTCTAGACAAAGGCAGACATACAAAACATAGACTTGTTCTTAAGGCGTCTCTGATATGCGCAATATTTGCTTTTTAATTGACAATCGCACAACTATGAACACTAAACCTTGAGCAATATTGGTGGATGCTTGGGATGGGGTTTGTCGTCTACTGCCGTTTGAGGTATCGTTAAGGGCGGAAAAAGTGACAAATGTACAGACAGACAGACGGACCAATTTTTTTTTCGTTGAAGCTTCGCAAGAAAGACTATCGTCTTTAAAAAAAGAAAATGGTTGAAGCTCAGCGCATGGGGCGCAATCATTCAAACAGCAAAAGTGGCGGTATAATAAAGTTGATTATAGGTTCTTTCTTACCGTTAGTAGGCTTTGGATGTTTTTTCTAGGTTGCTTCTAGGTAGTTCCTATGGTTAAACTAAGCAATTCTAAGTTGTTTGCACAGTTTTAGCGACCACAGAGAAGTTTGATGTGGACAACAGACTATCGAAGACATGTCCCTGATGTGCGCACTCCAGAGACATCGGCTCGTGCTGACACGAAGCGCTCGCTTATCTCAAACATGTACAGGCCCGTTGTTCTAGGCATGCTCCCACCATCGCTTCTGGGTCTTCTCACAGCTGCCGTTGAATTTTTCATGCCCTGGTATTCTCTCGTTGTACGTACTTAGAGTCTTCTGATTCTCACCGTCACTTGGCCTTCATTTTTAGGCTAAACTCACCTTGCTCACATTCAGTTGACATATGTGGAGGGACTAACCCAGTTTTTATGGCCCGTAATTGTTTGTGATTTCAATAGGTTTTTTTGAGCGAACAAAAAATAGCTTAACGAAGCTGTTTAAGAAATGTACAAAAACTGCACACAACAACAAATGTACACAACTACATATTTCTAAAAATTTTTCTATATGCCAGTAATTCGTAAAGATAAAACTAACAGAAGCAGCTTTTCTCTTGGCACCATAACTATGTCTGAATCACCACTCTCCCTTCATATAATAAAATAATAAAACTCTGCAAAGGAGTTGGTAAACAATTTTGTTCAAAAACATTATTCGAAACCACAAAAAGAGCTTCCAACTGTTTTTGTACTTTTAGTATTATTGTATAGTTTGTATATTAATTGTATATACAAACTGTGCAATACACAAGGACTGAGGAAGGAACCAGCAACCAGCTCTGACTTTCAACAATGCTTTATTAGCAGATTGTGTGTACATCGCAGAAAAGTGTTGAAAGTGTGTGCTGTCAGTTGCTTCCTTCTTCAGTCCTTCTGCGTTACGCTTTCATATATGCAGTTCTGTCCCAAGAGCTCGCCCAATTTTCCACGCTTTATTCAATTTAGAGTTACTGTTAATTTTATATGTGCTTTTAGATGCGGAAGCATCTTATACTCGCGCCTTGTAGTGCGCCATCCGCGCCGTCCGCACCGCTTCTCGAACATTCGACAGCTGACGCGCGCACATGCGCCGTCGCGCCGTCGCCCACCATCTGTGCCGCGCGCGCTTCTCCTTCGAGAACATTCGACAGCTGACAGCGCATGCGCCGTCGCTCCGTCGCCATCTGTGCCGCGCGCGCGCTTCTCCTTTGAGAACATTCGACAGCTGACAGCGCATGCGCCGTCGCGCTGAATATATACTCAAGGTCGGCGCTCGCTCGCTCAGTTGCCGCTCGTTCGTTGGTTTGTACGGCGCGTCGACATCTGAAGTCGCCGTGAAATGAATGCCAACGAATCCACAAACACAATGATTGACGTCTCTTCGACCAGCGCCGCCCTTTCGAATACGTGTGTACGTGTTCACTCATTTAACACCCCCTCCTACAACCACGTTAATCAATTTAGCCATCGACCCAAGTAAGTCGCAATTTAACACCCCATTTCACAACCACGTTAACCAATTTAGCCATCGACCCAAGTAAGTCGCACTTTACCACCCCGTTAACCAAATATATGCTCCGCATCCTCCTCAGTGTTCCCCCGAGGGAAGCTGCGGGCAATTTTTTTTGTCTACGTTGTGTTTAGTCTGGCATTAGCGGTCTTCTGGGTTTTTTTGCATGGACATGTTTACAAAGGTATGAGTCGTCTCTGTTTTATTCCTTGCAGGCATTTAGTTTTCTGCACTATGAGTGTGGGCTACACCAAGTACGGTTTTTTTTCTTGAACTTTATCATTTTTTTTCAGCTGGTCCCTGTAGTACCCTTGCTGTAGGGGTCTACAAAATATCCTTCAGTGTGTATAAATAGTTCTTTAAATAAGTATATGGAAAAATAAATAAACAAACACATATAGGTAGGCAAAAAAGTAAGTGAAACAAACAATGGATCTATGCAACGAAACAGAACCTAATAAGTTTGGTCGAAAGGTGGCTGTTTGCACTCAGCCTGAATTTTCGCCACTGGAATAAAGTCTTGAAGAAATCATTTTAAGCAATGGAGCCGTCAATAAAATCCTTGAAGCTGAGGAGTGAAATCATCCTATTACATATAACTATGATTAAATGTCGCATGTAAAAGAGACGGCACTTTGAATATTCGAAGCGCAATTATTGAGACTTCAAGATAATGACACAGACGTTTGCTCATACCGTTTCAGTGATCAACATTTTCTTTATTAGTTATTCTAGCACATCCTCCTGCACTTGTTTCATAAATTACGATTGTTATAAAAACAAGCAGCTTGAGTCTCAACATTAAAAATTAGTAGTAACTAACTGATCATAATGATGAAAATAAGACTGCGTTGACGCATTTGCTATACAAGGTAGCTTATGAACTATTTCGAATAGGAATTCATTCGGTCACATAATTAAAAGTCAGTTACCCAAGGTTCATAAGTTGCAATAAAGGTAATATAAGATACACACAGCCTTCATAAAGTGTGTTCTCATTGGGCCTGATCAAGTAGCTTTCTGCAATTTATATAAAGGCTCCGTACCTTTACCTGTTCATAACACACTTATTCAAGGTGTCTGAGATGCTTTTAACAAAGCTAACACGCCTCTTGTAGCTTGCTTTTCATGAACGCTGGTGATCTTCTAAAAAGCGCTTGCGTAAGTTTTACTGCTGGCGTCACATTTTCCATGTCAGTACATTTTTTCTTGCGTTTTACACAAAAACGAAACATCTTATTTCATTTTCGTATTGATAGACAAGACCTAAGCTGTCTACTCTTTATAAATTTCGTGCCATTCAGTTAGAACGTTCTTATATGCCTGAAGATTCACGAGATTGCCGTTCTGAAATTTACAGTATCCACAAAAGGTTTGCGTACTTCATGCGATCTGGTGCATGAGTTTGTCTGAGCTGTATGCGTGTATGTATAAGCTTTCGTGCAAGTACGCGTAAAGTTCTAAGTCGCGTACAAAAAAAACACTGTTGCAGGATTGCACGAAAAAAGGTTTTAGCATACCTTGAACATTTAAGACGACTTGCAATAAATAAATATCAGCTTTCATTATTCATTGAATAGGTACCAATATTGCACTTGTTAGTAAAGCAATAACCACGTAGTAAGGTAACGTGTAAAATGCAGGCTTTTGAAACTCAACACTCGGTCAATAGGCAACTAGTATTTACAACAAGGTTAATATGTTACCCAGTTATTAGTAGTTGTTCCAGAAAGCGTTTCGCTACGTTTACTTACAAGAAGTGCAGTACCTCACATAGAGGTTGTCCGCTATTTTCTTAAGGTATACATACAATTATCATGCTTATCGATTTTCCAAAAGACAAGTAATAATTAATGTTCATATTTCACCGAAAATAACTCCTAAGTGCTTGAAATATTACATATGGTAAAAGAGCCATCAACAACTGAAACTCACACGCACCAAGTATGAGAACACACACAAATTTGACCACAGAAGATGGACTTTTAGGTCGTCCGTGATATTTACTTATTAGAGAGAAAAAAATAGAGATTATTAGAGAGAGAGAGAGAAATTGGTTTGAGAGGACGAACGCACGAAAACTCATTAATTCCTACGTTTCGGCCGTAGTCCGACCTTTGTCAGGCCTAACGAAGGCCGTATCCTGGTCGAATGGTCGAAACGTAGTAATCAATTAAAAAAATTTTGTACGTTCGTCCGCTCAAGCAAATTTCTATTTATCATTGCATCCAATATATATATATATATATATATATATATATATATATATATATATATATATATATATATATATATATATATAATATGTACGATCTAACAGACAAGAACAGGCAGGGGGGATAGCCGTTGTGGTAGCTCAGGGGCAGAGCATAGAGCATCGAACGCGTTATTCGAAGGTTGCAGGTTCGGTTCCTGCTCAGGGCAAGTTATGTTTTCACCCCACTTTCCTGTCTCCATATTTCAATTACGATTGGTCTAATAACTTCCCCAATACATTCTTTCGCATTTTTCTCTGACCACGGAAAAACGAGACCTTAATACTACACTTGTTTCCCCTATTCATTAACGAGAATATCGTACAGGTAGATTTGGTGCTGTTAGGTTGTCTACGAGGGACGACTGGTCAGCTGTGGGCTCGTAATAAGTTCACGTGCTACGTCGTGCCAAACAGGCTCATAAAAAGTGTCACTCGCCTCCATGGCTACAGGTGGCGCTCAATGATTTTCCCACGTTTAAATTCACATAAAACCCAATAAAGTGGCTGGGGAGGGGGGGGGTAGCCGCCATGGTAGACCAGTAGCAGAGCATTGAACGCGTTATTCGAAGGTTGCAGGTTCCGTTCATGCTCACGGCAAGTTATCTCTTCAACCACTTTTGTTTCTTCACATTCACATTACAATCGTTGTAATAACTTCCACTAGACAGTCCTTGGGGTTATTTTCTGTTAGATCTCTATGATATTGATACCTACCTACCGCATAAAGGGTGAACGATTCTGTGTATAGAAGACGACAAAGAGGATAGGTTTGCTCGCTCTGTATGCCGCACTCCGATATTATTGGTGTAAATACAGTGCTAAATAGTCACGTCTCGTCTTATTTTACGTAACATATTTGTGGTGGACGTGCTGCTTCTTCTCTGTACCAATCACGAAGCTCCGCAACGGCTGCATCATCACGGGTCCTACCATGTCACAGGTTCAAGGTACATCGTCTTCACCAACCGCCTCGTCAGTGACTCCTACTTACGTTGTCCTACCTTCTGCTCGTGATCCTGGCGTATTTTTTGAACGGGATGGCTTTGACGTTGACAAGTGGCTCAACGTGTATGAAGGGATCAGCGCCAGCTTTAGATGGGACCCGACACTCATGCTTGCCACCGTGCTTTTTTTACTTTGATGGCCCTCCGTGGGTCTGCTTCGAGACGCACGAAGCCGACCGACATTACTAGCTGGGACACTTTCAAGGAGAAAATCTGTGACTTTTTTATCAACACTACTGCACGACAGGTGACTGCGCGAAATCAGTTGGCTACTCGGGCACAGACGTCTACCGAATCCTACGTCGAGTATATTGACAATGTCATCGCCCTTTGCCGCCAGCTTGACGAATACATGCCCGAGCCTGAGAAGGTATCGAATATGCTTAAAGGCATTGCCGACGATGCCTTCAAGCAGCTTGTATACGCTAACGTCACCACCATCGATGAAATCATTAAAGATTTCCGGTGGTTTGAACACACTAACAGCTGCCGTATCACGCAGAGATTCACGCAACTGCCCAACACGGCCGGAACTTCATCGTGTCAAGCCACTCGACAACCACCCACCTATGACTGCGTCACCCGAATTGTTCGTCGGGAGCTTGAAGCTGCCTGTCCAGTTCCCATTCATCAGCCTGTTCTTACTACCAAAGCCACTGACCCATCACATCCATCGGTAGCTTTAATTCAAGTAGTAGTAAGGAAGAAGTTCGCTAATCTTGGTCTTCCGTCAGCGTGTCCCGTGACTCACCTTGAAGTACGCCCATATCCCTCGGGTGACGCCCCGCCGATCTCTTCCATCATTGTCCTTCCGGAGCCCAACGCAATGGCGAACCCCTGACGACATGCCTATCTGCTTTTCCTGTCATCAACCTGGACATATTTTTTGTTATTTCCGTCGCCGCTGGTCCAACCCACTATGTCAGAGCTACCCTACTTATGCGCCCTACCACGTCTAGACGTCCAGCCACTACACTGTCCAACATTTACTCACCACCCCTCACGAGCCTCTTCACAGTTGACGTCCCTTATTCTGGTCGCCGCTACTCCCGCTCCCCATCGCTGCTACGCCGCCAATCGCGCTTTTCCTCGCGGAACTTCTCTGGACAACTGCAGCAGGAAAACTAGGTATTGCAGCATATGGAGGTGAAGCTGCAATACCAACGACGGCCGAAAACCCTCTACTGACGCTGCCCACACATCACAGTCTCATGAAGTAAAAGTCGACAATATTCCTGTTGCTGCCCTTGTTGACACAGGCGCCCACCTATCTATTATTAGCGCACATCTACGTCGCCATTTGCAAAAAATCATGACGCCCTCTACAACTCAAGCCATACGTGTTGCCGATGGTGGTGCTGTAGAAGTCGTCGGAATGTGCACTGCTCGTGTCAACATTGGTGGTCGTGACGCCTTAGTCCTTTTTGCCGTACTAGATCGCTGCCCCATGAACTCATACTAGACCTAGATTTCCTCTCGGCACACTCGGTTTCAACTGACTGGTCTTCTGGCACACTCATTCTCGACCTTCCCCTGTTCTCTGATGCCTATGAAAAGCCCGTCAGCCATTTGAGTCCAACCACTTTTGTTCGCTTGTCACCTCGAGCTGTGACATACGTCTGTCTGTTATGAACCCTCTAGTTCCCGATGGAGACTACATCGTTAAACTGATAACAGACGCACGACTGACGCGCAGTGTTACAGTGTCGCATACCATCGCCACCACGGTGGACAACTGTGTGTTTCTTCCGCTCCTAAATTTCGGCCTCATTCCTCAAGTGTTGCCTTACCATATGTCGCTTACTCAACCCACTGCCTTAAGAGATGACATAAACGTTGTTGCTGTACCTGTTTCGAACAAAGCCGAAGTCTCATGGTTACTTGGTTCTGTCGAAGCCATCTTTCGAAATATGAGTGGACCAGACCCTTCGCTGATGAGGTAGATGCTCTCTGCCGCGTTTTGGTCTTCTACGGTGACATTTTTGATATCAATGCTCATTCCTTGGACCAGGAAAATATTGTCAAGCACCGAATTAACACTGGCGACTCTGCGCTCATTCACCGTCGGCGTCACCGAGTGTCCGCATCAGAATAAGCAGTGATTCAGAAGGAAGTAGACAACATGCTATCGAAAGACATCATCGAACCACCGTCAAGCCCCTGGGCCTCCCCAGTGGTCTTTGTAAAGAAGAAAGACGGCCTCTGGCGTTTCATTATTGATTATCGGCACCACAGCAAAATAAACAAGAAAGACGTGTATCCTCGTCTACGTATTGACGACGCACTTGACTTTCTTCATGGCGCCACCTTTTTGTCATCTTTCGACCTCCGATCTGGCTACTGGCAAATTGGTTTAGACGAAAGAGATCGTGAGGAAACTGCATTCGTTACCGCCAACGGCCTTCGATAATTCAGGGTCATGTCCTTTGGTCTCTGCAATGCCCCAGCGACCTTCGAGAGAATGATGGACACGCTGCTTCAAGGATTTAAATGGACTACGTGCTTTTGTTACTTAGATGACGGTATAATCTTCTCACCCACCTTCGCCACACACCTTGAGCGCCTTTCGACCATTCTATCAACATTCCGACATGCCGGCTCCCAGCTGAATTCTTCGAAGTGCCGCTTCAGTCTTCGTCAAACTACCGTGTTGGGCCACCTTGTTGGTGCTTCCGCTGAACGTCCAGACCCGGTAAATTACGCGCAGTAACAAACTTTCCCGTTCCGCGCTCTATTCATGATGTTAGCAGTTTCGTGGGCCTATGCTTTTACTTTCGCCGGTTCGTAAAAAACTTCGCGGCACTCGCACGCCAACTCACACACCTTCTCAAACACGACCTCCCATTTTGTTGGCGTCCTCTTCAAGCTAACGTTTTCTCTCGACTAATCACCGCTCTAACGACACCACCGATACTTGCACATTTCGACCCACATGCTCTTACAGAAGGGCAGACAGACGCTAGCGGTTATGGCGTCATCGTAGTATTGGCCGAAACGCAGCGGGGTACTGATCGTGTAATTGCATATGCAAGTTGTCTCCTTTCAAAGACTGAGCGTAATTACTCTATAACAGAACGAGAATGCCTTGCCCTTGTCTGGGTGGTTTCGAAGTTCCGTCTTTACTTGTATGGCCGCCAGTTCCTTGTCGTTACAGACGCCTCTGTTAGTTTTCTTTATTGAACGACCCTTCTGAACGACTTGGTCGTTGGGCGTTGCGTTTTGAGGAGTACTCCTACTCAGTTGCCTACAAGTCTGGACGCCTCCATCTTGTCGCCGATTGCTTGTCCCGCTACCCTGTTGACCAACCAGATGAATTGGTCAGTGGGCCTAGCCCCAGCGTCATGTCCATGTCTAGGTTCCGTAAGATTGGTAACGAACAGCGTCGCGATACTTCCTTGTGGTCTCTCATTGTCCGTCTGGAATCTGACCCTAACGACGTGTCACTCCGCTTGTTTGTTCTCCTAAATGGCACGCTGTATCATCGAAGCGCCCAGCTAGATGGCCCTGAGCTATTTCTCGTTGCGCCTAACAATCTCCGTTTAGTAATCCTGCATGAGTTTCACGACTAACCAACTGACGGCCACTTGGGCGTATCTCGCATTTACGACCGCGTCCAGCGCTGCTTCTTTTGGTGTGGTCTCGCACGGTCCGTTCGACGCTACGTGGCCTGTTGCGATAAATGCCAATGTCAAAAACGACCTTCTTCACCCCCCACTGGTCTCCTTCACCCAATCTCCATCCCTACCGAACCTTTCTTCCGAAGTTGGCGTAGACCTCCTCGGACCATTCCCTGAATAACTCTGGGAACAAGTGGGTCGCCGTAGCTATAGACCATGCGACCAGGTTTGCCATCACTAGAGCGCTTTCCACCAGCACTGCTACGGACGTTGCTTACTTTTTGCTCCACGATGTATTTCTACACCATGGTGCTTCTCGGCAATTGCTCACCGATCAATTGCTCACCGCAATTTTCGTCACGCGTCCTCGATGACATTTTGCGCTCTTCCTCAAGGCAACACTAACTGACCACTTCCTACCATCCTCCAAGAAATAGCCTTACCCAACGCCTAAATCGCACCCTCATGGACATGCTCTTGGTGTATGATTCATTTCACCGCCATGACTGGGATGTAGTGCTACCTCACGTGACGTTCGACAATAATTCATCACGTCAAGATAGAGCCGGTTATTCACCTTTTTATATGCTTTATGGCTGTAATTTGACCTTACCACTAGACACCCTACTACCGACTACTACACCTCCGCCGAGCGAACACGCACGTGATGCTACCGGTCGTGCCGACCACGCACGTCAGATAGCCCGCTCTAGACTGTTGGCTTCACAAGCAACCGAAAAGGCTCTCTACAACAGCAAGCACGTCAACGTTGACTTCTCACCTGGTCCTCTAGCTCATGTCTGGAACCTAGATCGTTGTGTTGGACTGTCAGAGAAGTTGCTGTCTCCGTACAAGGAACTTTACCATATCATACATTTGGTAAACGGACGTTACCTATGAGGTCATTCCTGTCTCCGGGACTAACCTGCCTGCAAACACCCCCAGTGACGTAGTGCACGTCAGTAGGTTGAAACCATACCACCCTCCTTCTGTAGAACACGTATAAAGTACACGGAGCTGGTGCTTTTACAAACCGCGGGGTAGTGATACGTAGCTAGGACTGGTTTGCTCGCTCAGTATGCTGCGCTCTGATTCTATAGGTGCAAGTACACTGGTAAATAGTCTCGTCAAGTTTCATTTTACGTAACAATATTGTGCCTATTGTGCCAAAAAGTGGAAAAACGAGCCATAAGGTATACACTTCTTTCCTATATATATACATATATATATATATATATATATATATATATATATATATATATATAATATATATAGATATATATATATATATATATATATATATATATATATATATATATATATATATATACATACATATATGACGCTAGGTGCAGAACACGTGGCCTGGCTCTCATACGCCATGTCCATTCAATGTAACTTCTTCCCCATCTCTGCCTTCTTATGTAACATTGTCCCCCCTCCCCAAAAGAAGCCTCGTCAAATGAACAACCAAAAAATGGACATGCGTAGCTTAGAAGTGAAGAGTGTGAAAAAGCGCAGATTGTTCTACAAGGGAGAGTGCAGCAGTCTGCTAAACGCTAGAGTTCTGGTGGGCTAGGCTGACTGTTGCGTACTGGTAAACAAAAGTACACCCTGAACGTGGAAACTGCAGATGGTGAAAGTGCAGGTATTTGCGAGAATTGAACGTGATGTGAAGGCTTTGGATCACCAGCAGCTTAATATGCGTAGGCGTCATGCTCTTTGCCTTCATTGGTACACATGCAGCAGGACCCGTATGTGTTTTTGTGGACCAAGGCTGATGCGGCAATTTCTGCGTCTTTGCGGAATACACGGTGTGGTTTTGCGCCTTTTTCGTGATTGTATGCCGTGTTGCTTGAGTTTTTAGTTGCCCCTTCGCATGTCGCTACGTAGGCGCTGACGGAGTTTGGCCGACCATAGATCTTTAGGGTGGTAATACGTCTCATGTGGTCCACCACTGTCTGGTCGAAAGAATAAAGAAGTTGGAACCTCACTTGATTCTGAGCGAAAATTGTTCACCAGATATTTGTCTGCTGCAAGCTGTCATAATGGTGTCTGCCAGTAGTGAACTAGTCAGGTTCTTTATTGGTAGCCTTTGGTGTGGTCGCACCACTATCTTGAAGTCGTCTTCGGGCAAGAAGGATAGCTGCCTGTCGGCTGGCCTGTATTTAGGTTTTCTCGTTGCTTCAGCAGTGGATATTTGTTGGTGGTTCGAGGTCGTCAATATTCCTTGTATTTGGCCTTCTTCTCTTTTGCAAGAGCTTTTTTCTGCCGCAGGTTGAGCACTGTTTGCCAGTCTCCATCCGCTTGCTTGATTGCTGGGTTCATTTGGCGTTAAAAGGCTGTTAGCTGTGGAGTCCTGAAAATTTATATTATCAAGATCTTGGCATCACGTGTCTGTCGTTCTTGAGAGTCCGGGAAGCGCAACGGCGTCTGGGGGTTCATTCGCGAGAGCCATCGAGCATACGCGCAACGCGCACGGTAGTGTTCCTGCAGCCGCCTACATAGCAGTGACGTCTTTACGAGCTCTCACATAGGCAGGTGCGTTTGGGCTTCTAAAATGAAGAGTTACGTTCACTTACAGGGGTGGCTGTTGTCATTGGATGCAGCACAACTTCAGAAAGTCGCGGAAATAGTGGGAATGGGCCGCATGCACGAATTCGCACAATAGTTCCGGAAATTTCACGACTTAGACCCCTACACAATGCCTGAAGGGCTAAAAGCCAATCTCCGCATGCGCACACGAAATGTCGAAATTCTACAATCGCGTATCTACGAAAACGGCAAGACGGCCGTTATAACATTTTTTGAAGGGATTACCCCTTGGTACATCTATTACAGCGGGTGAAGAACTTGCTTGCTACCCCTAGAAGGCTACCACCCAGGTGTGCAAAGTGTGCCATCAGGTTGCTCACTGTTCAGACGTCTGCCCCCAGCTGGACACTCAAGTGTGTCACGTTTGTGGACAACGGTACCTGCGGCCGGACGTGAGTTCTCTTCGAAGCGTGCAGCGTGTGGCGGGGGTCATTTGACAGGCGACCGCATTTGCAGGAAACGACTCGAACCTCCACAGAAAAGAACCTCGAGGGCTAGCGTGCACCAGCCTACTCTGAATGAGACCTCCCCGAAGCCACATCAACACCTCCACTGGTTCAGTTCAGATGATGAACAATCTGCACTGAACCACTTGCTCGAGTTGCCAAAGACTCTCTCAAGGTTCAGCTCGAGATACAGATCTAGATACTGATCCCGGACTCAACGGACTCCACTCACAAGACCCCATCCCATTCGCCCTGACACAAGTCACCTAAATCGGGGGCTCCAGGCTCTGCGATCAAGCAAGCACCTGAACATGGCGAGGTGAGCTATGCACGAGTTGCTTCTCCCACTGCTCCTATAACGGCTAATCTGGAACATCAAAAAATCATCAGTGAGAACAGACTCCTCCGTGAGAACTTGGCACACATAAATTGAGAGTTGGCCTCCATCAAAGCTGACCGCGCTACACATTTGAGCCACACAACATTTTCAAAGCAACCGGTGCATCTGGCCAGGTTACGATCGAATCAAATTTTATGGAAGGTACATTACAACAAATAATGCAGCAACTGCAAAGCATGCAAAGCTTTCAGCGGCAAACGTATGCCGAATTCCAGAACCTAAAATGTTATGTCGATGAATCTATCACCAGCATAAGGGCCGCTGTTCTAAAACAACGTACAAACAACCCGGGTGCTCCATCTATCTATCGTCCGAAACAACTTCCAACCTCGGACTGCGATAGCACCATCCATGGCGAGTAAAACACGAGTGCGCACCGAATATCTCTAAACTTGGCAATGGAATTGCCGCAGAACACAAACGGGCGGCCGCTCTACAACAATTTCCTGATATGGTGCCAGTAAAACTTGACGTCATTTGTCCACAAGAAGCTGGTAACAAGCCAGTCAAATTGAGTGGCTACTACACGATATCAAATTCAGACTACTCTAAAGTCGCCACGTTGGTTTTTCAGGGAATATATGCTAGTATACATTATCTGGTAACTAGCCGCATTAACTAACAAATCAAAAACTATACTACCGCAAAAGCGTAGTAAAGCCAAAACCATACTCACGAACGTGTATAGCCCCCCCTCCTCTAAAAAAAGAGGGCCGATCTTTACGCACTCAATCGCTATGCCAAGAGTAATTCAAGCATCTAGGATCTAGGATCGACTACTGCTTCTCGGGAACTTTAATGCCCCTCACACTACCTGGAAATACCGAACAGATATCCCGAAAGACAAAGAACTTGAGCGTGCATTTGATGACATAGGCTCCATCTTCTCGTACTTCCGCAACACCCGACGAGATTGGTTAACAGCTTCAGCACAGACAAATTTCCTGAAATCGCATTCATAAATGATGTTGACGAGGTGTTCTGGAGCAACCTTCAAGAGAATCTCGGCAGTGACCGATATATATTGAGCGTGTCGATAGCCTCCCCAAAAGTTCGGAAATCTGATGACCATGCTGTTTTAACAAATTGTTTAACTTATCGTGAATTACCACTGCCCAAACTTTTACGAGATAGCGCTGGAGATTGAGCAACGCACATACGAGAGGCTCACAAAGCGATTTCGGAACGGGTTGCACTCACAACGGAAACCCCGTTGGTCGATAGCCATCTGCTACATATGTGGGAAACCAGGAGAGGTTGGACAAAGCGATGGAAACAACACCGACTTAATAGAAAATTGGGGATAGAATTGCAGAGTTATCTGAATGGGCAAACACTTACGCGCAGCAGTTGGAGACGGTGAGCTGGGCGAATATCCACGACTCACTCCGAGAAACCTTACACGCCTCCGAAACATGGGCAATACTGTGCAGTAAAATGGAACCTGGTAAAACAAACGGCAGCAAACCGAACTCTTATGAAGCTCGCCGGAAAATTTCCAGGAACAGATGACGCCCTGCGCAGTAAACTCCGCGACAAGTACATAAGCGTGGTCACCACTCCCCCTTGCACTTTAGAATACCAAGGCCAAAAAAACTCTGTGCTCGACGCAGCAATCACTAAGGCATAACTATTCGCGGCCGCACAAGCAGCTAAGTGCAATACTGCCTCTGGACCTGACCATTTAACAAACACAATGATTCAGAACCTGAGGGACGAACAACGGGAATAGCCTACTCGGTATTTTAATAAGCAGGTATGGAACAACTGCGCGATTCCACAACATTGGAAGGAAGCCACAATTGTTCTTATTCCACAGCCAGAAAATATACTCGACCTACACAATCTAAGACCAATATCACTAAGTTCCTGTCTTGGTAAATTATTCGAAAAGGTGATTCACAGATGTCTCACGACTTACATTGAAGATTGGAACCTTTTTCCAACTAGCATGTTTGAAATTTGCCAACATTTGTCAACGCAGGACGTTTTCTTTTTACTTCGCTAAGTGGTCCTTTGCAATACCACTGTTGGTGCAGAACATCTCGTCGTAGCTCTTCATTTGAGAATCACATTTTACAATATCTCTTTTGAGCTCGTTTTATCTGAGCTAAATTACATCGGTTGTGGCCAAAAAATACATGACTACGTTCGCTCTTTCCAAAACTTTTGCACTGCTACAGTAGGCCTAGGCAATAAACACTCCGATCCGTTTCCTATGCCCAACAACGACACACCATAAGGGGTGTTACTATCCCCTCTTCTCTTCAACATCGGCATGAAACGCTTAGCAAAAAGACTACCCAGCGTTTTAGGACTAGGGTACGTGTTCTATACGGGTGATATTACCCTGTGGGCTAATAGTGGCTCTTTAGGACAAAAAGAGCAAATCCTACAACACGCAGTGACCACTGTTTGCGACTTCACTTATCACAGGGAATGGAGCTGTGCTCCCAATAGATGTGAATTTAGTAGAATCCGAGGCAGAGGCCACCGAATTTCTGAGTTGGTCAACCTCTTTCTGGAAAACCACAAGACTAAAGATGTACAGATACTGTGAGTCAAAAGACTGTGGCTACAAAGGAGCAAGCGAGTAGACCACACCATGAAAACTCTCAGAACAACGGTGAAGCAGATCTCGCGTATGATTTATACAGTCACCTATCACCGCAAAGGTTTCAAAGCAGCTGAGACGCCCCGGCTGGTACAGGCTTTTGTCCTCAGTCAGCTAACATCAATAAAACTCAGATCAACAAAACTGATTTAAAGGCCCTAAATACGTTGATCCGAGCATCGTACAACGCTGCTCTTCGCCTACCACTTGGAACGTTCACAGAACTTCTCGAAGCCCTGGGAACACGCAATCATTATCAGGAGTTACGTGCAGCGGTGCTTATGTCTCGACAAGAAAGGCTTACCTTAACCACTCCTGGGTGAAAATTGCTATGCCGTGTAGGTTACCCAGCTCGTCCTCAGTATGCGGGAGAGGAACTTGAGTCCACGGCTGGAAGGCTACGAAAAAAGATTCTAGTATTCTTTATCCCAATAAACATGAGCTCCCGATATCACAAAGGTTGTAGGAGTGCATGAGCTCACAAGTTACAGCGGCAATTCAGGAACCATCCGGACACGGTGTACACAGATGTCACCCTATGCAGCACCAACAAGTACGCACTCGAATTCGTAGGAGTGGCCTCGGGTCAAGACCTTCTGACTTGCGCCACGGCTCGAGCCGCATCCGCGAACAATGCTGAGGCTTTTGCTATCACGTTTGCTGTTAAAGCTAAGGATATTCTGGAACGATCTTCCCTTATTTTTACTGATTCCATGGTCGTATGTAGACTCTTTCTCACGAGAAGAATACCACAAGACATCATTCGCCTATCAGGACCGGACCTAACGCAGGGCCATGCTATTATCCGGTGCCTGTTTCATGCTAGTACTTGAAGGCAATGAGAGAGTGGACGGCGTAGCTCACGTTTCAATGAACCGAGCCACATGCCACTCCGACGACAGCCTCCTTTTGCCACGATATATCCTTCACATCCAGTGGCTTGAGCGATGAAAGTACAGTGTGCCACACACAGTTCTAACCGGGTGAAACTCTTATGACTGGAGCCTTTTCCAAACAAATACATATCCAAATATTTTGTTGAAGCATGCCATTCACCTTGTGATGTACAGCTATAGTTGTCCGTGTTGCGGAGGCAGGCCCACTTCCGCCCACATAACGTTGGATCGTCAAAAAAGGCCTACTGAAATTAGGTCACCGCAAATAGCTAGCAAAATTTCCGGAATGGAGGAGTGGAAGACTTTGCTCGCGAGCGAGGATCTGGAGGTGCCACTAGCAATCCTCGACCAGGCGCAGCGGCCGCTAAAGCAAGTGTAGCCCTGCAATAGCCCTCCACACCCGCCCCCACCCCATGCTCCCCATACCTTTTTAGGGTCGAAGCTCCTCATAGCGGCACGCGTTCGTCCCTCATAGTCATAGTAGTAGTCGTAGTGTGTATTCAGTCTTACATTTTGACATCCATGGTGGTGCCGGTGAAAGGTTGCTTCTGTGCGTTTTTGAACAATAAAAAATTCGCAGCGTGCGCATTAACTAAAAGCCGAATTTTCTCGTCTTTCATTCCCCCATAGCAGCCATTGACATGCACATTAAGCACTATCTGACAAAAAAGGGTTGCTACGTTATACTCGCTGGGCGTAACCTCCTTGATTTTAGAAAGTTTTAGCGAGCGTTGGGCTGCAGTGCCATGAATACAGTGAACTAATATATACCATAAACTCGAGGAGGTTAAAGGTGGGAAGTAGACACGAAGCGCAAGCCGTAACAAAGTGTGCGTGTGCCTCCTCTCGTTCAGTCCTTGAAATGTCCGCTGGATGGCGGTGCTTGTATATGAGGAATACATGGTGAAAAAATGCGAGATGGTGGTACTTGAAGTGTTGAATAGATAGATGAACGGACACATAGACAGATGCATGGACGGACTCACGGATGGCTGCCCGACGGATGGACGCATGAACGGACGTAGGGGCGGATGCATGGACGAACGCAGAGACGGACGCACAGATGTGCGTCCGTCTCTGCGGACGCACAGATGACGCACAGACGGACGCACAGATGTGTGTGGACGCACGAACAGATGTGCGCATGGACGGGTAAATGGACGCACAGACGGTCACACAGGCGTACGCATGGACGGACGGAAGCAAGAATGAATGGACGGACGGATGCTTCGCCCCACTCTCCATCATTCACTCGGTGAATATGCTGCTATTTTTTTCTTTTTCTTGTTTCTTTTCTAAATAAAGGTTTGTATACTTATGCCTGAGTTAGACTCTGCTTGAGAAAATTAACTCGACGTCTCTTGCGGAAAGCCCCTGGATTTTATGTCATTCTTGTCGTGAGCGAGATACCTTGAATAGGTCATCGCTTGACTTGACTCGCTTGCGAATGTCTTGCCTAGAGCTGTGAGCGGTTTTTCGATGACCGTAGTTGTCCTTGTCGGATAACATGTTTCTTAACCTGGTTGTTAGGTTTTGCTGACTTTGTTAGTGTTGCGAAGAACGCTGAGGTGGCAGCTGTTCTTGAAGGGGAGATTGTTTTTCTTGGCAACTCTACGTATGGTACTTGGTGACTGTTGCAATATTTTTCGGGCAGTGAAGTTCGTAAGACCCACTTGGCTGGGAGATTAACATAGGCGCCTGCGACACCATTGATTACGCAGGCCTCTGGCACCCGGCACCGTGTGAGGTTTGATGCTTCCAAGCCTCCTGCAGTAAGAAGTCACACGTGCACTTTCGTTTTAATGTGATAGCAATTGTATGTATACTCTCAGCTGGATTTCACCGCTGGCCTCGGCGTCGATGTCATGCATCATATACTTACACGTTTCTATATATATGAAAACGCATGAAAAAAATCCCAGAAAAAAACAACTCTGGCGCGCGGAATTCAATGAGGGACCTTCGCGTCGTGAGTGTGAGGTGTTAACCACAGAGGCACCGAGAGGTACTGCAAGTTTCAAACAGCAGGCTAATCATATCTTTCACTTGCCGATAGATAGATAGATAGATAGATAGATAGATAGATAGATAGATAGATAGATAGATAGACAGATAGATAGATAGATAGATAGATAGATAGATAGATAGATAGATAGATAGATAGATAGATATGTCGAAAGTCACCGGAGTTCGCTAAGAAATACTTCCGATTTAAAACACCTGTGATTTCAGTGTGGCATAGTGAAGGTGTGGACAGCAAAAAGAAAGTCTGTAGCCGGCAGTGTCATGCTACGCGGTGTTGAACGCATACGTCAAGGAAGCAAGTACGTCATCCTAGTTCCTACAGTTGGGTGAAACACACTTAAGGAGCATGAATACAATTGTTTGGTTTGGGCGCACGATATGTCTATTTGCACGTTGTATTGAGTCGAGAGACGCAGTTAAGAGTCGGACAAACGTATCAGCTATTCTACGATTTCCACCGTGAACTTTATTCTACGGCCACTGATGATCATGAAAGGTACAATGTGTGACAGGATGACGTGTTGAAGCAGGAACGGCGAGACGTCACTGGCAGTTGTGGGGAGCTAGGTCGCTGTTTCCCTACAGCGTGCAAGATATTCGAGGCATAGAACAATCAAGTGATTTCCATTAGCTCATTTTGATAAAGTGTCTACGAAGTCAATGCCTACTAGCTCGAAATTCTGCGTGAAGGTGACATTTAGCTGTTGAAGGCCTGCTAGAGCAGTAGAGTGGCATCTGTGGCAGTCACACCATGCGCAGCTGGCCACACACACCCAAACATACAGTCGCATTCCTGGCCAATAAAAATATTCTTTGGTAAACTCTTAATCTGGTTCTACATAGGTTCCAGCTAATAAGTGGAACATTTTTGCAAAAAAGTTCTACTAGTTAATTGTAGATGCGTGCTAGATAACGCTTCGAGTATGAGGAACAGTGTTCCACTCATTGGTTAATGGTGTGTGACGTTTCAGCGTTCCCCTTATTCAGTACGTAAGGGATTCGTGCATCATTGGGAATTTATGCACACAATGATTAGCATCACCCATATTTCATGCATGAGCAAACAAGTACGATGCCTAAATGAGGCAAGTAAGCATTCAATTTTCTTATATATTTGCTGCATACCTGCACGGACGAATTGGGGGTTATTTTACAGCATAATATGATAACATTGAAAAAAATTGTTTTGTGAGGTGCTGCGCAGGTATGTCATAGTGGAACACGCCGGTATTTATGCTCCATCAAAACATGCCTGCCGATGCTTTTAACATATTTTACTGAATCATAACAACCCAGTTGGCAGTTCAGGTTTATGCAAAATAGATAACAAATTCAATCATGAATAGTTCTACTTAATTGTGATATCGGCTTATTTATGCCAGATATCGGTTACGGTAACAATAAGAAGTATACAAGCATGCGTTGAGATAACTAAAAAGCAAAACATTCATATATTCATTGAACACTAAATGGTAATGTAAATTATTTAGGTGAATCTGGAAACAGCGGTGCTGTCAGACAGGGCCAAATAGCACCAATGAATAACCTGCGAATTTGTGAAAATGACCATAACAAAGCTACAGCATTTGCACTTTATTTGCCTGTTCGTGCTTTTGATTTGGTTTAGATGCATACCCACAGTATTTTACATCATACAATACCTCAACCCTACAATTCAAGTGTGAAAGTACAACTGCTACAGCTGTTGCTATTTCTTTGTGTGTGCGTAATTTGAAGGCAAAATGCTACTCGCAGATAAACAATAATGCTCAAAAAGCCACCTGCCATTTGGGCTGGCAGTAAAACAAGGAAGAAAAATATTTTCAACAATTGATTTCACAGAACACTTTCTCGCACTTGGTTACGTGAAAACGAGTACAGTGTATATAGATAAAGAAAGGCAATCGCAAACAATACACAAAGGATAATCCATAGTGCATAGCAATACGGAATAATATTCGTGTACCAACAACATCAATACATTAGGAATAAACTGAAGATCTAAAATAAGTAACAAGTGTAACAGGTATTCACACGCAAAAACAGGTTTGATCAGTTTTTGATGTCGCACACGTGCGAAGTGTCAATTGTTAACTCAGAAAAAGATGTGCAAGAAAGATAAATTGTTGCTTGACGTAAGCTGTTTGTGAAGATAATACTAATGATACAGTTGTATTGTTAATGATGCCATCTAGATGCTATGATTTGACATACTTAGCAAAACTGCGAAATTAGTATCACGAAACGTCAGTGCCTACGTAGCCACCTGACACGTCGAGCTCATTGTAGTAGTAGTTGGTTCTGTTCCAAGAGCTTAGGTTGAGAACTGTGTTTCTATGGGGTTCACTGGGCCCTTTCAAGAGCCTTTGCCACAGCTTTTTGACGCCCAAAAGCTTGTTTCCAAGAGTAACATCAAGGTCTGGCAATTCTGGACCACAATCTATATCTTCAAAATGATAAAAAACGTTTCAACAATTAGGTGTTAAAACAGCAATGCTAGAATGACCCTAATATGATGTAATATCATTCTAAAATGCGCTTACTTTTGCAAACTTGTAAAGAAGTGGTTAAAACATTTGAATTACTTTTGTGGCAGTTTTGGCGTCTTCGCAGCTCCAATTACCTGGAACATATTAGAACCCATTATATAAGTTTAATTAAACATGCAGATTAAAACATTTCGTACCCCCCCTAGACACACATGCACACTAACACATACGCACACACACATGAAGGCACTCGCTGAGACACGCAGTCAAATTGATGAAAAGCTATACAATATTTTTGAAGTAGAAAATAAAGAGAACAACGGCATTTACCTTACCATAAAAATCAATGTTGGACTTTATGGACGCGCGCAGAGAAACGGACAAAAAGAGCCTTTTTTCAATGTTAATATCTTGCTGCGGGCCATTATTGATAATTCCAATAACAAGCAGGTCGTCAATCTCGAAGCCAGTCACTTGAAAAATATTTGAGAACTCTAGTCGTAACCATCACTGCTTGCTTATCGTTACGTTAACAGTTCAGAAGTAGCACATCTTCCCATAACAATGTTCAGTACTTGACATGTAAAATCTAATGGTGTAGAAAGCGGCGCATTATAAAAGGTATTTATAAGATAAATTAGTGCGAATATTTTTTGATGGATTTACATTACACGACACGGCACTGCACACAATGAAGATACTTCACAATGCACTAAACACCACTTTAAACACCACCCTCTTGTCACAGACGTTCGAATACGGAAACATAAGGTGACTTCGCCTGGCGCAAACTGAAAACTTGTTCTTCGTAAACTCGAAAGGCTGTCGAAGCGAGCCAGTCATATAAAGAACACTTTTGAAATGTCATCGTGAATTCTCCTAACCAACTCACACAGGCCATACAAGCAAGCGAGCATCAATATTTTCATAAAGTCAGTGTTTTACAAAACAAACCTCAGTGAACTAAGCCAATAGTTAAACACGTCAATGTGGTACAGTGCCATATTCATTGCGAGAATTTGATCACGTTTATGATTTATTGGCAGAATTCCCACAACAGCTCTTCCAGGCACACTAACTAAGCTGCTGACAGCCGCCTACGTATTCATCTTGCTAGTTCATGCACTTACAAACTCGCTTCGTTTGGTTGCGGTCGCGTAAACGTTCAAGCTACACAACAAAGACAGAACTCTGATACAAATACCACATGATACTGATACAAATACCACAAGGACTGCTACCGCCGTACCACTAATGCATAGGCAGTATAAATGCTCGTCACTCACCTCTAGGAAGCGTCCGCAGAATCAATAGTCTGAGGCTTCAAAAGCAAACTTGTTAACAATGGTCCCAGAGCCTCAAAAACCGTCTAGAAAAATGAACAAAGTTTCGAAAAAGCACGCACGTTCACGAGCGGAGAAAATGGCACACGCTGCCTGTAAGCCTATGCAGCACTTGTCAACTCCGTAACCACCGCAACGCTTGCCAGTGAAGAGAGTGTTGGTGCAAGTGCGCGAACGTTCTTTCTTCTGCTTGCAAGACGATCCACTGCCGAGAGGCATGGAGATTCTGCAGTCGTTATTTCTCGTACGCTACCCCCGCTTTGAGCGAGCTTTCTTCCGTAACACATTTCAAAATAAAGAAGAGATTCAAAGGAAGGGCCTCCTCCCCGATGCGCCTAAGATGTATAAATCGGTTCTTTATGTTACCTGGTACATGCGATGCAGATACGTCGTCGCTTTACCGCCGTAAGTAGAACAACCATAAAAGCACGCCACTTGATAAATAGAACAAATCGCTGGGCTCGATGGCGTATATTAGGTTCGACCTAAGTAAACAAAAACTCAAAAAAAGAGCTGCCGTTCCAGATAACCCTCGCCAAACTACTCTGATCCACATAACAGCTCTGTCTCTTCCGGTTAACGACAGCTTTATTTGGAACCTATGTGGTACAAGATTAAGAGTGTACGGAAGAGCATACGTGCAACCTAAATGTTTAGAGGTAGGATCGTTGTGTATAGCACTCAGAATCGGTGGCGAAAGGCTCACTTGAACCACAAAGAATGAACGTGCATCGGTGCTGTAAAAATTCCTCTTTTATAGGAGTCCACCACGTACCGAGAAACGGTGGTCTGCAGTGGGGGAAAACGTAGTGTCTAGAAGCAATGTTAATGTAGTGTCTTTGTGCTGTCGAACTCTGAAAGTGTAAACGTTCGGAAACCTCAGTGACGAGAAAGATACATGGCGATCGAAGTCACTTGAGTTACAGTTTGTTGTGTGTAGAGGTATACAGGAAAGGCAAATCCGCATCGGCGTGTCGTCGACCACTCTTATAAGATATGGTGAAGGTGTGCTCTTGTGACCTGAAGGCTGAGCACGGGAGGTGGCCGAACATTTTCAACACAACCAGTCGTGGTTAGTGACAACTTCAAAATGCTGCCCATAGAAGTAAGATTAAAAGCGCTGGTTCTCTAATATAACTTTCATGTATCGTTGTTCTGGGACACTGTACTTTGGTTCCGGGCTACTTAGTAAGCGACTTGTGTAGGTAGTCACGTGTTCCCGGTCACCATATCGCTGCGATAGGAAAGCTTTGGTGTCATTTAAATCTGCATTGAAGCCAAATAATTGAAGTGTTGGACAGGCTGAATGTAAAAGACACTGCAGTTGACTAAAAGGACAACCGTACTCCGACGTCCCCTACAAGACTTGTCTTTTCTTAACAGTCACATCAGCAAATACGCGACATCGGCGAATTTTAAAATAAACTAACGTAAATAGAAACAAAGTCCCAGAAAACTATTTAGCTCCCAGGCGATGTTTTCTGGGGACCAGAGTGAAGGCCATCGTTATTTACGATGCGAATAAGCACGAGTGTTTGACGGTTACTCAGGGGCACTTCAATTTCTAAAGAACGCCAGTGCACAAGGTGCTGTTCCGAAATTTTTAAGGCCACGAGTTGTGCTCACAGACTGTGCGGCAAATGATGACGATATCGTGAAGGCAAGACCTGCAGATAGTCCACTTCAAGCCACGCGGAATGGTCTGGAAATTTCTCAAAAGTTGGCGTCCTTCTGGCATTACAATTATTTGAGTAAGGCCTTCACGGGTTACAAAAGCTGTCTTTATTTCCTTGCATTCAGAATGCATTGGAGCTTACCAGTAGCCAGATCGTCAATATACTGACGAAAATCAGGAAGCCCGATGTAATAATTCATCATCATCATCATCATCAGCCTGTCTACGTCCACTGCAGGACAAAGGCCTCTCCCATGTTCCGCCAGTTAACCCGGTCCTGTGCTTGCTGTTGCCAATTTATACCCGCAAACTTCTTAATCTCATCTGCCCACCTAACCTTCTGTCTCCCCCTACCCCGCTTCCCTTCTCTGGGAATCCAGTTGGTGACCCTTAATGACCAGCGTTTATCCTGTCTACGTGCTACATGCCCGGCCGATGTCCATTTCCTCTTCTTTATTGCAGCTATGATATCATTAACTCCCGTTTGTCCCCTAATCCACTCTGCTCTCTTCTTTTTTCTTAAGGTTACACCTACCATTTTTCTTTCCATTGCTCGCTGCGTCGTCCTCAATTTAAGTTGAACCCTCTTTGTGAGTCTCCAGGTTTCTGCTCCGTAGCTAAGTACCGGCAAGATACAGCTGTTATATACCTTCCTCTTGAGGGACAGTGGCAATCTACTTGTCATAATTTGAGATTGCCTGCCGAATGTGCTCCACCCCATTCTTATTCTTCTAGTTACTTTAATCTCGTGGTTAGGCTCTGCGGTTATTACCTGCCCTAAGAAGACATAGTCTCATTGCAGAAGGATCAAAATGTGGGCCAGTTGGTAATTCATTTTCTTCGTTCAGCGAACTGGGAGCGCAGAGAAAACACAAAGGACGAAGCGAGGAACCAGACAACACGAGCGCTCAACTATCAACTGATTTTATTTTCCACATCGGAAGGACATATATAAACACAAAATGCGCATGTCAAAAAGATTATGACGAAATCAAGGGCAGCATGCGAAGCGTGTAATCAAGGCACTTGTCTAAGGGTTATCTAGGTAGCTGAATTCACAGTCAAGTAGTGAGAAGGAAGGATGACTTATACATTGGTCCTTATTCCTGGAAATGTGATAGGCTTCAGAAATTTCGCGCGTAGTTTGATGAGGATGCCGGAACAGAACAATTGTATTCTCAAACAGAGGTTGGCACTTGCACGAAACGCAATGTGACGCTAAATGGGAGTAAGGTGTATTTTTCAACGAGCTTCTGTGTTCCCTGAGACGCACGTTCACACATCGGCCGGTCTGGCCAATGTACATACGTCCACAAGAAAGGGGTATCTTATATACTACTCCGGTGTTGCACTTAACAAACTTAGTTACGTGCTTCTGGAGGCATCCTCTACCTTTAGATGCATTATGTGCCCTCCTGTGCACCATTGAACATATACTGGCCAATTTATTGGGTGCCGAGAAAACCACGCGCACACCGAACCGGTTTCCCACGCTTTTTAACCCATGGGCCATTTTATGAATGTAGGGAATTACTGCCGCG
Organism: Rhipicephalus annulatus; assembly: GCA_013436015.1. NCBI lineage: Eukaryota > Metazoa > Arthropoda > Arachnida > Ixodida > Ixodidae > Rhipicephalus > Rhipicephalus annulatus. The sequence goes on from WOVY01010990.1 coordinate 334,559, forward strand.
CGCTTCTTATTCTCTTCCTTGTTCTCTGACGAAGTACATGTGCGTTTTTCATTATTTTTGACCGTACGTAAGAGCTTTTCACAGACTGAGGCTATTACGTAGGAAGGGTATCCCGCACCTATCAGCCGTTCCAACTGTGCTACGAAACCACTTTGCAAGGTATGCAGGCAACATTTTTCGAGGGCTGAACGTAAGCATGACATTACGATTCCGCGTTTAACAATTACGATTCCTCGTTCTGCAAAACCCGTTCTAGACTACTCTTCCGGACATTCCAAGCTTGTTAAACGCGGAATCGTAATGTCATGCTTACGTTCAGCCCTCGAAAAATGTTGCCTGCATACCTTGCAAAGTGGTTTCGTAGCACAGTTGGAACGGCTGATAGGTGCGGGATACCCTTCCTACGTAATAGCCTCAGTCTGTGAAAAGCTCTTACGTACGGTCAAAAATAATGAAAAACGCACATGTACTTCGTCAGAGAACAAGGAAGAGAATAAGAAGCGCGCGGCAGTAATCCCCTACATTCATAAAATGGCCCATGGGTTAAAAAGCGTGGGAAACCGGTTCGGTGTGCGCGTGGTTTTCTCGGCACCCAATAAATTGGCCAGTATATGTTCAATGGTGCACAGGAGGGCACATAATGCATCTAAAGGTAGAGGATGCCTCCAGAAGCACGTAACTAAGTTTGTTAAGTGCAACACCGGAGTAGTATATAAGATACCCCTTTCTTGTGGACGTATGTACATTGGCCAGACCGGCCGATGTGTGAACGTGCGTCTCAGGGAACACAGAAGCTCGTTGAAAAATACACCTTACTCCCATTTAGCAGTCACATTGCGTTTCGTGCAAGTGCCAACCTCTGTTTGAGAATACAATTGTTCTGTTCCGGCATCCTCATCAAACTACGCGCGAAATTTCTGAAGCCTATCACATTTCCAGGAATAAGGACCAATGTATAAGTCATCCTTCCTTCTCACTACTTGACTGTGAATTCAGCTACCTAGATAACCCTTAGACAAGTGCCTTGATTACACGCTTCGCATGCTGCCCTTGATTTCGTCATAATCTTTTTGACATGCGCATTTTGTGTTTATATATGTCCTTCCGATGTGGAAAATAAATCAGTTGATAGTTGAGCGCTCGTGTTGTCTGGTTCCTCGCTTCGTCCTTTGTGTTTTCTCTGCGCTCCCAGTTCGCTGAACGAAGAAGACATAGTCTTTTACAACTTCAAGTGCACTATTACCTATCGCAAAGCGCTGCTCCTTTCCGAGGTTGTTGTACATTACTTTCGTTTTCTGCAGATTAATTTTAAGACCCACCTTTCTGCTCTCCCTGTCTAACTCCGTAATCATGAGTTTCAATTCATCCCCTGAGTTACTCAGCAATGCAATGTCATCGGCGAAGCGCAGGTTACTGAGGTACTCTCCATTAACTCTTATCCCTAACTGTTCCCATTCTAGGCTTCTGAAAACGTCCTGTAAGCACGCAGTGAATTGCATTGGGGAGATTGTGTCCCCCTGCCTTACACCCTTCTTTATTGGTATTCTGTTGCTTTCTTTATGAAGCACTATGGTAGCAGTTGATCCCCTGCAGATTTCTTCCAGAATGTTTATATATATTTCATCTACACCCTGATTCCACAGTCTCTGCATGACGGCTGATATTTCTACTGAATCAAACGCCTTCTCGTAATCTATGAAGGCTATGTATAGTGGTTGGTTATACTCTGAGCATTTCTCTATTACCTGATTGATAGTATGAATGTGGTCGATTGTTGAGTAGCCTGTTCTAAATCCTGCTTGTTCCTTTGGTTGATTGATTGAATTCTAATGTTCTCTTTAGTCTGCTAGCAATTGCCTTTGTAAATAGCTTGTATACTACAGAGAGCAAGCTGATCGGCCTGTAATTCTTCAAGTCCTTGTCATCTCCTTTCTTATGTTTTAAGATGATGTTAGCGTTCATCCAAGACTCTGGTACTTTTCCCGTCAAGAGACACCTCGTAAATAGAGTGGCTAGTTTTTCTAACACAATCTGTCCTCCATCCTTCAGCAGATCTGATGTTAGCCAATCCTCACCAGCAGCTTTGCCTCTGTGCATGCTCTCCAAAGCTTTTCTGACTTCTTCTATCATTACCGGTGGGGTGTCGTCTGGGTTACTGCTAGTTCTTATAGTATTAAGGTCGTGGTTGTCTCGGCTACTGTACAGATCTCTGTAAAACTCCTCCGCTATTTTAACTATCCTATCTACATTGGTAGTTATTTTGCCTTCTTTGTCCCTTAGTGCATACATCCGCCTTTTGCCTATCCCAAGTTTCCTCTTCACTGCTTTGACGCTTCCTCCGTTTTTCAGAGCGTGCTCAATTCTCTCCGTGTTCTACCTTCTTACATCGCATACTTTAGTCTAATAATCAACTTCGAAAGCTCTGCCAGTTCTATTTTGTCTGTCGTACTTGACACTTTTATGATTTGACGCTTCTTAATTAGGTTCTTCGTTTTCTGGAAAAGCTTGCCGGTGTCCTGTCTAGCTACCCTGCCTCCAACTTCCACTGCACACTCCGTGATGATACTCGTCAGATTATCATTCATTGTATCTACGCTAAGGTTGGTTTCCTCGCTAAGAGCAGAGTACCTGTTCTGCAGTGACACTCTGAATTCCTGTACTTTCCCTCTCAGTGCTAGCTCATTGATTGGCTTCTTGCGTATCAGTTTCTGTCGTTCCTTTTTCAAGTCTAGGCGGATTCGAGCCCGTACCATTCTATGGTCACTGCATCTTACCTTGCCAACCACTTCCACATCCTGCACGACTCCTGGGTGTGCAGTCATTATAAAGTCTATTTCGTTCTTATTTACGCCATTAGGGCTCTACCAAGTCCACTTGCGGTTTTCTCGTTTTCGGTAGAAGGTATTCAAAATACGCAGATTATTGCGTTCTGCGAATTCTACTAGTAGCTCTCCTCTGGCGTTTTTAGTGCCGATGCCATAAACTCCTACTGCCTGGTCTCCAGCCTGCTTCTTCCCTACCTTTGCATTAAAGTCGCCCATTACTATAGTATACTGTGTTTTCACCTTACTCATTGCCGATTCCACGTCTTCATAGAAGCTTTCAACTGAAGCGTCATCATGGCTGGATGTAGGCGCGTAAGCCTGTACTACCTTCATTTTGTATCTTTTATTCAGTTTATTTACAATGCCTACCACCCTTTCATTAATGCTATAGTAATCCTTTATGTTGCCAGCTATGTTCCTGTGATTTAGGAACCCTACTCCCAGTTCTATTCTGTCTGCCAAGCCCCGATAGCAAATGACGTGCCCATTCTGCAGCACAGTATAGGCCTCATCTGTCCTCCTAACCTCACTCAGCCCTATTATATCCCATTTATTGCCTTCTAGCTCCTCGAATAATACAGCTAGACTTCCCTCACTAGATAACGTTCTAACGTTAAACGTTGCTAAGTTCAAGTTACAATGGTGGCTTGTCCGTATCCAGAGAAGGACCGCCAGGTGGCGCCGTTTTGTTTGGCTGGCCGCATACAGTGCTCCACTTTCACGTGTTCTTGGCCCGTTACCGGGCCCCGCCCGTGTCTGTACAAGCTCACTATTCCTTCTAGAAGACTTCCGGGACACGCCGACACCATCCGGGCCCCGGTCCGACCCCAGGCTGGCCCCCCAGGCCCCTTCAAAAGTACGAAGCGGCGCGGCGCCGCGCTAACCCTAACGCGCCGCGCCTGCACCTCCACGATGCAGAGTCCTGCCCAGCACTCGACACCAACGACAACTGACGCCCTGTCGGTAAGCCCAGCCTCCTCCGGTCGTACCGCTGATACAGCCGTGCCTCCACTGTCAACATGTTGCAATGTCACCAGCCCCGCGCCGACAACAATACAGCAACAGGCAGTGTTCCTCAACAGCGCGCATGGTCCAGCAACGTGCAACGCTGGTGGCGTCTCTGCTACTCTCAGCTTAATAGCCACGCAAACGCCGGAGCCCGAGAGCCGTAATGCAGCGTTGGCATTGCAATCAACCACGCCTGCTGCTCTCCCCACCTTATCTGCGTCTGGCCTACCCATTGGAAATTCCGAGTCTGTCGACAAGCGCGTTTCGACGAGCGTCGTTCCTTCCATCGCCGAAGTTTTGCCTTCCATCACTTCAGCTGACGACTTATCGACGGAAATGGACTTCACGGCATCGCAAGTCAACGAAGACAATACGCCATCCCCTGAAGGCAGCTGGAACACCGTTAGTGCCAATCGAAAACCTGCCTCGACCGCCCGCCCCCGCTCCGAGCTCATCACCGTCGGAATCCAACTTCCACCCGGAACGCTCACGCCGAAACTGCCTCTCTATGACCTGCTTTCTACCATCATAGCCGCCGCAAATCTCTCTCCCAAGACCAGTGCGGAGGTCACCCTTCAAGCCAAACCTGCTCAGAGCCTTGTGTTTCTGAAAACGCACTCACCTCTCACTGCCCATCTCCTACTCTCCCTCACAAGTCTGGAACTTAATGGTAAGCCGATCACCATTAAGCCCTATGCCCTCAGTCCTCCAATATCATGTCTCGGCGTCATACACAACGTGGGTGGTCACTTCACAACATCTCAGCTCTTGCATGACCTCGAATCCTTTACTTCAGATATACTCGCTGCACGTATGATGGGCTCCACTGAATCCGTCCTCATAACATTTGCTGGAACCATCATCCCTCGCTTTGTGTACTTCAAACGCGTCTCTTTCCGATGCCGTCCACATAAACCCAAGCCCCCTACTTGCACTCGGTGTCTTGCTATAGGGCACCGTGCTCATCAATGCCCCCAACACAGCGTTCCGGCCAAGTGCCGCCGCTGTGCGTCTCCTCTACCAGCAGATCCCGATGCTCACGTTTGCGCCCAACCCTGGTGCATCCATTGCCAAGTCAACACCCACTCATCTCTAGACTCCACCTGCCCCTACCTTCTAGCTAAGCAACGCGACTGCGCCAAAGCAGCTTTTCTCCGTCGCACAGCCATGCGCCGAGCCACTCAGCCTTCGCCGCCCTCCTCTTCAGCGCATGAGCTCCTATCACCTCCCGCAACATCCCCCCCGGGCTCATACGCCGCTAAGGTTAAGGGAACACCTCCCATGTGCACTTCTTCATCAAACACACCTTCACCATTTTCAAGTAACGAGAGCCGCTCCTTCGATCTGCGACTGGCTATGTTGGAGCGCAACCAGCGCGAGCAACAACGCGTCTCCGATGAGCTACAACAGAAAATACTTGCACTGACGCAGACACTCGCAACTACCACATCCTCTCTTACCTCTCAACTCACGGAGCTAAATAAGCAACTCACCACACTCACCGCCCCGACCTCCAGCTCCCATGTAACCAAATTGGCCGACATGGTCGAAACCACCACCACTGCGCATCACACTCGTTTGGTCCAGCTGGAAAATTCAATTGTCCGGATTCTTACGACCCTCGAAACCCAATCTAAGCAACTGGAATCTTTCACCTATATGCTTAACTCCCTGCAGGAGTCACTTCCCCCGGCAAAAAAGAAGGAACGCGCACGCGTAGGTGCTTCCTCTACTCCAAAGACCTAGATGGCGCGTGAAAAGGACCTCGATATTTTGCAGTGGAACTGCCGCAACTTTCGTCATAATAGGACCCCTCTCCATCAATATCTTCTCACCCGCCAAACATTACCCCATTTTCTCCTTATACAGGAGACTCGGGCGGCCCTTGCCGTCCCGGGCTACCGTGCATATCACGCTACGACGGGAAAGCCACTTGCGTCCATTTATGTACGCAATGACGTTCTCGTTGAACCACTAGACGTACCCTCCCCCCTCCTGAAACATTTAGTTGGTGTGGTCTATTACCAACCCTCTACCCGTATTTCTCTCGCTCTGATGTTATTTTACAACCCCCCTGTCACGTCCTCTTTGTTTAGTGCTCTTGGCAAATTCCTGCACTCCCTTCCATCGACCACCCATATCCTCCTTGGGGGTGACTTTAATGCTCCTCATAGGCTCTGGGGTTACCCCCAAACACTCAAACCAGGTCGCCTTCTACACTGCCTCGCCCAGGAACGCCATCTCACCCTTCTTAATACTCCTGACACCCCTACTCGAGCGGGCACTGTTTCACAGCGTTCCACTACACCCGATCTTACGTTCTCTCGGAGTTCCCTTCCTTTTCACTGGCAGGTCTCCGCTGAAAATTTTTTCAGTGATCACTTTCTCATACACATCACCATCCCTCTTTCCCACAATAGGCGGAAACAACGAGTCGCTCACACTGACTGGGAAGCATTCCGTAATAACCTTTTGTCTGACTCATTTAAAACTTACGACGACTGGACGTCGCGGATCTCCGCAGCAATGACATCCTGTAGTCGCCGCGCTCGTTTTCAACTCCCCATTCCTGACCCTGATCCTCACTTCCTCCGATTATGGCGACGTCATAAACGTTTGAAACGCGCTCTCCACTCCCAGCCACATAACTTCCAACTTTCCTTCCGAATTGATGCTCTGCGGGCTGAAATTATCGCGCACGGCACTTCTCTCGAGCACTCTCGTTGGAACACGCTGTGTGACGGCCTTGACTCCGCACTGCACTCGCGCTCTACATGGTCTCTGTTTAGGTCTCTCTTAGGTACCAAGCCTGCCGTTGCTCCCACCCTAGCTAAAGCTCTCACTCAAGGGACTCCATCTGATGTGTTTGAAAATTTAAAATCTCTGTATCTCCCACCCCCTCTCACACCTTCCTACCCAGATTACTGTGGCGAAGCTAACCCAGACCTGGACCGCCCATTCACGCTCAGGGAGCTGGAAGCTGCCTTAGCCACTCAATCTACCCGCTCGGCACCCGGTGAGGATGAGATAACATATACTACATTACGTAATCTCCCCGACAACGCGAAGGAATTTCTCTTACACACATTCAACGAAGCATGGAACAGCAGCTGTCTTCCAAGCTCTTGGACATCATCTCTAATTTGCATGATTCCGAAGCCCGGCAGACCTCCATCTCTCTCTAACCTTCGCCCTATCTCTTTGACGTCATGCGTTGGCAAGACTCTTGAGCGAATGGCCTTGACTCGACTGTCTGATTTTATTGAGACGAAAGAGTTTTTCCCTCCTTCTCTTATTGGCTTCCGACGCCACGTTTGTGCGCAGGACATGTTCCTTGTTCTTCAGCATACTTTTCTTTCACCTTCTCGTAGTCAGATCCATGCGCTTGTAACCGTCGATGTACGGAAGGCATTCGATGGCGTGAGTCATGACCACATACTCGCTCAGCTCTCCTCCCTGTCATGTGGCTCCCGCATGTATTCTTACATCCGATCATTTCTTTCCAATCGAGTTGCTCGCTTCAGAGTCGATACTCATTTGTCTAACCCACACTCGCTCACCCGCGGCACTCCTCAAGGTGCCGTACTATCTCCTACTCTATTTAATATGGCTATGGCCCCCCTTGCTTCCCAACTGTCCCAAATACCTGACCTCCACCATATTTTTTATGCAGACTACATCACTGTCTGGTGTACGTCTGGATGTCCCGGCCACGTGCAGGATACTTTGCAACGTGGCCTGGACCTTATCGCTTCCTTTCTCGCTACTGCTGGCCTGTCCCCTGCACCGGAGAAATGTGAACTACTTTTGCTAAACCGGTCTGCGTACCAGCGCTCCCACAATACCCTCATCTCCCTACATCTTTCTAGCTCTCTCATCCCCCACTGTTCAGCAATGCAAAGTTCTTGGCTTTCCTTTGCACGCGACAAAAAACGCGCAGGCCCTACATCACGCTGTGAGGACTTGCCACTCGGTGGCCCACCTCCTGCGACGCGTTGTCACTCGGCAGTCGGGGCTCCACGAGGCTCATGCGTGCCGGGTTGCACATGCGCTTGCCCTTAACAAGTTCTTGTACTTTGTACCCTACGTTCCTTTCACCGAAACGCAACTCAACACACTTGAAAGAGCTCTATTAGGCCTCTACAAGGCAGCTCTAAACCTCCCTCTCACTACCTCTACCACTAAGCTCTTTGCCACAGGCCTCTTCCATCCATTACGTTCTCTTATTTCTCTGCACCACGACTCTCAGATTGCCCGTCTTTCTCTCACTCGTCAAGGCCAATGGCTATTAGCCCAAGCTGGTATCCCTCACATTCCCGTTTCCGTGCCCACCTTGCCTTCGGCCGCTAGCACCGCTGCTTTTAACCTTCGCATCCTTCCCCTCCCATCCAATATGTCTCCCGTTCTTCACGCCGGCCGGCGTCATGCGGCAGCACAGCATCATTCTCCTCCTCTCTCTACACAGGGAGTTGCCTACACGGATGCCTCATACATGGCTCCTCGGGGCTCGTGTGGCTACGTTATTTACCATCCACACCTTTCGTCACCTGACACGCACACCAGCGGGCCATACTTACACCCGCCAAATGTACTTTCGCTCGAGGTCCTTTCCATGGTCCACGCCATGCAGTCATTTTCCTCCCTCCCTTCTCTACCCGAGTACACGATTTACTGCGACTCTCACGCCGCCATCCGTCACATACAGAACAACACGTTGCCCCCTGCTCTTCAACAGGAGGTCGAGCGAGCGGCCTCTGCTCTTCAACCCTCCACTGTCTTCCTCCGCTGGGTTCCTGGGCATTCGGGTATTAACGGCAATGAGCTAGCTCATCAGCTTGCCCGCGATATATTGCACCGGGCACCGTTCATTCCCTGGCCCACACCTTCGGGAGACAGTGAGAGCTCCGCGAATAACGATGGGCAGATCTCCTTGCGTCACACTATCAAGGAGGTATATCTCCAGCTCCGGCTCGACAAGCGTCTTTACCCTCCCCCTCATCCATCACTCACGGCGCTGGAGGCTCGAACTCTACGGCACATCCAAATGAACTGCTTGATAACCCCCTCTCGCCTTTTCCTTTATAAATATAGGTCTAACCCCTGCTGTCCTAATTGTCCTTCCCCATACGCTGACCTGTCACACTGCCTGTTTTACTGCCCAACTGCTCAGCAATCCAGCTATTACCCTCCCCCATCCCTTTCCATCACCTCCTGGCTCGATTGGATCGGCGCCGAAGGGGAAGAAGAACAGCGTCGACTGATCGCACAGGCGGTCGAAATGCTCGGCCTGTAAATTTGGCTGAATAAAAGTCTATTACTACTATCCAGAGATTCCTAGCACCCTCTGCTGCTTTGCAGATCTGACCGCCGCCGTGGTCAGTTGCTCCGCAGCTGGTGGGGACTGAGGGCCGTGAGTTAATTGACGAATGCCTACGGGAGGGGTTGGCCAGATACTGCACCAGGGTGGCCAATCCTTCTCTAGTGAGATCATTGGTGTGTACCGGCTTTAAGCCGGTATGATCAGACAGTAATAATTCAGAATGTAATAATTAGGTAGCGTCATATATATGTCGTACGGTGTACAAGTTCCTTTTTTCTTGCAGCCTTAAAACGGCGATACTACGAGTAGACAGCATGCTTTCGATTTATCAAAGTTTTACATCGGAAGCAGTACGTCCAAATCAGCATTTTTCAGTCCAAGACGCGAGATATTACAGCCAGTGTACCAGGTTGCAGTATAGTTGGTCCTTTTTTTAACATTTATGTTAATGATATTAGTAACATTGATAATCAATCAAGATTTCTTATTTATGCACACGACACTAGCATTCTTCTTTCAGGTGGTACACACACTGAACTATTTCCCCATGGTAAGCTAGAACGTTGGACAAAAGAAAATGCACTACCAATTAATGTAAAGAAGTCTAATGCTTTAGTTTTTATTTCCAGAAATGAAAAATTTTATACTTTAGTGCATTTGTGGTATAAAACCCCGCCAGTTGAAATTGTCAATTCAATATAATCCATAACACTTAACACAGCACTAGTAATGGAATGATCCCGCCCGCAGCATTTTATTAAGAGCATCGAAACCGGTTGGTATAATTGGCCGGCATAAATCTGTTTTACCTCTAAGGGCAAAGCTTGCTATATACCACGCTTTATTTCTTTTGACATTTGAAATGCTGCACGTTAGTATGAGCGACAACGACTATAACGTATTTAGCGAACATTCAATCTCTTCGTAATGAAATAATCCACCTAAATTAAAACCTTCCTCGCGCACATGCAACAGATCACATGTTAGTAAACATGAAGCCATCAATATATACAACCTATAATTTTACAGGCTTTTACGCCGCTAAAGGAATAAACAAAAAAACGTTTATCTAGTATCACAGATATCGCTTCTATGAAATGTTACTAACCGAAATATGCACACTGTTATCAGCCATCTTGTTTCCTTCCTCATACAAGAACTATAGACAACAAAAATTACTTATCAGCTACCGTTACACTTAAAAGGGTTATAGTCATTAGGTGTTAACATAGCACATGTCAACCTTTCACAACTTCGCCGATATCTTAATAACACTCCGGACAATTTATATTAATCTTCCAAGTCCGTTGCGAAAATTGAGAAGAACAATAAACAAAAACACAACGGATGAAAATGTCTTCAACGCTGCGTGCAAATCATGTGTTTTGTCTGTTTGCGGTATACAAATTTTACATTTCATTTACAATTGTATATAAGTTTATTGCACTGTGCGTGTTTTTTTTGTTCTTGTAAGCACAACTGTCTGCAGTCAGTTTGACGGTTTGATAATTTTTAAGTTTGTTTATGTGGTGTGCATGTTGTTTACTTTTTTCAGCGGTGGTGTTTTATTGCCACCACTGCCCCTGCGTTATGTTAAAAGGAAGGCGAGAACTTAGCGAAGCGCATACTCTCTCTTGTTCTCATCCCTCCACGAACTGTGTATTGGTAAAACGAACCATATTATTAATAAAATTACTATTATTATTTTTATTATTATTATTATTATTATTTTATTATACTCTACAGCTGTTCTACAAGATCTATCTCTCTTTTAACAAGAAATATTGGAGCTACCCTTGAATTAGCCGTCTATTTTATAACTACCTTTTCCATGCCCCGCCGCGGTGGTCTAGTGACTAAGGTACTCGGCAGCTGACCGGCAGGGCGCGGGTTTGAATCCCGGCAGCGGCGGCTGTATTTCCGATGGAGGCGGAAATGTCGTAGGCCCATGTGCTCAGATTTGGGTGCACGTTAAAGAACCCCAGGTGGTCTAAATTTCCGGAGCCCTCCACTACGGTGTCTCTCGTATTCATATAGTGGCTTTGGGATGTTAAACCCCAGATATCAATCAATCAATAAACTACCTTTTTCATAAGCTCTACCACATGGTCACTGTTTGTTTGTCCTTCTGACCTCAAAACACGCTATGGCTTTAATATAATCAGGTTTTCCGAACAAGTCTTCAAGGTATGACGTGTCCGACACGTGGGATAGGGTGGATACTTTATGTTTCTTCACGAATTCACATTCCAGAACCTGTTCCAAAAGAACACTCAATAAATATGGGATACACTTGTGCTAGGTGACCTATTAAAAAAAGAAAGCGTTTGCTTCCGATGTGTGACCACAAGGTTTTTGCCACACATTTGTATGTTTTTCGGGCACCGATAAACTTACGTCTTCTTTACAGACCAATGCTAACATCTAACAATAGGGTAATATGTCAGGCTCTGAAGAACACTAAACGGCCTGCAAGCCAGTGTGTCCGCCGTTGATTGAAACCACACAATGAAGGGCAAACACCCTCTTCGCACTCTTCTTTGTTCGCATCAAAAGAGTCGTAGTCGTTAACGCTGCAGAGAACAGTTGCACTAACAGTAGATGACAGAGCTGGGGTGACATCGCCATGAACACGCAATTTATGTTGGCCTTCTGCAAAGTTTTTTCTAGAGTTCTGATGGCATGTAGCAACCAAGAAATGCTTTCCCAGTGCCGTAGTTGTCAGTGGCACTGCACTCTGCAAACGTTCTATGCCCTGCAAAGACCTTTTGCATTATTCGGCAGGGTATACTTAGAAACCCTTTCCAAATAACGTGGCCTTCGACAAGCGCATCAGCATGGCACATAGAAAAACTCACGCCATATTGATAAAGTGAATAATAAGAGCTCACTCCAGAGAAAGGCGGTAGACCGCTAATCCCTCGTATATACTCGCTCGGTCATATGTAGAAGCGTGGTTTTATTTGATGCACATGTTCTGACCAAAATGTTTTAATATTTAGTTAATGATGCAGCATGTACACAATTTAAATATTACTGTAACAATTTTTATACAGTTTTACGGACCACAGGGGTGGCTAGGAGAATATTTCACTTCGAGTATAATGACCTAGTGGTCCATGAAATACAAAGCCAAGTGATATTGAACTATTGGGTGTAGTGGAAAGTTACGCGAAGTCTATACAAGTTTCTTTGATGGCAGTAGGACACTTACATCATAGGGACTGCACCAATGATCGTAACACGACAGAACGTGTCACACTAGCCAGTCACGTACGCCAAAAGCGCGTGTCATAAAGGGGCATGGTCCTCTAGCGGTCTCCCATCAAAATAGAGCATGCGCTAAGTGTAAACCTCCGGAGTGGTGGTGTGCCACCTAGTTATTGCTCATGCAATCAACGGTAGGCACATCTTCACCTCTAGCAAGAGCAATGAGAAGTAGCGGCTTTGGCGATGAATAAGCCCTCAGCGTAAAGATGAAGCTTTTGATAAAACACAACGGCTCGGCACTCACTCCATAAAACTTTGAAGTTCTATACAACTTGAAAGCAATTTGTCTCTTTAATATATCTTTCAAGAAAATAATCATGATCAAAATTGTGGCCCTTGTGTCCACCAGAAACATCGCACAGCCATTATGAACAATAACATGCACTTTGTTCTTGAGCATCAACATGGGATAAATTCCTGTTTGTAGCTATCTCCAGGGATTTACTCTCCATCGGCCTCGCTGGCTAGTTTTTCAGTGGCAAAGGGGGTGGGATGTCAAGCAATGGTGAGAGAGAACGAAAAGCAGGCGGTTGCTGTGGAGGTACCCAACTTCTGTCTTATGCCAGAGAGTGCTTCTCGAAGCTGCTTGGCAAATAATCATTGCCAGATCGAGCTGTACGCGGGACATCACGAGGCCGCTCGGATGGTCATGAAACTTCGGGTGGTGGACCCTAACGCTGAGATACAATATGATTTCCCAACCGGGATATGAGACCCAGAACACCGCAAGAGTAGCATGCCGCAAGATCTTGAAACATTCGCTGCTCTTGAATCTAACAAGATTCATGCTTCGTATGGTGTGTACGTCTATCGGAGATGTTATGGCGATACATAGTGCTCCGAAAAAGTGTGCGCTCAGCTCGTCGATCGTAATGTTAACATACAAATTATGAGGTCATGATTGACTGTGGGGCCAGGCTCTTTTCCACAGCTGCCACGCGAGCCGTCGTTCGCCAAGCTTTATAAAAAGGCCTAGCCATTACCTCATGTGGCGTGCACCCCCATGATAGTCAGCTGTGCAATTTTAAAAATATTTTAACCTATAGTATAGGTGGAATCGACCGAGCAACGAAGGCAGACACTCTGCCGATAAACAACTTCACTTGCTGCAAACCACGCATGCCGCAGAAACTAGCGCAGTACTTCGCGCTCCAGCACAATCAGTGGCTTAGTTTTAGAACAGTCCACCCTAGAATATCCCACACCCTAATTACAAAGCTCGGCACATGTACATCTTGCAAAGCATTACCGTGGTGTTCCTACATAAGCAAACTTGCGATTACTTATTCTGTGAACTAAGCCAAATGCTTGCTGAGTCTTAGTTGCTATGTTTTCTACAAGCCAAGTCCGGTTCAGCTATGCGTAGTGTAACACTCTGAAATATTTGAATTTCACAGTGTCGTCATCCGCTGTCTAGCTTAAGCTCGTGGCAGCCGGCACGTTCACTGGTCGTCGTTTTCCTCTCGAACAACCGCACAATATGTTGGCTTTTACTGTATAATCCTGATCCTAGATGCTTTCTGGTAGCGCTTGCTATCATCGGCGTGCATTGTATTCTTCTCCTTGTTGTTTCATCAGCTTTAAAATCACCTTCTTGCCCTAAAAACTGACGATTACTTTAAGTTTGTACTACTACTAATGTACTCCTACTTAGATACGTGAATAAGCTAGGAACTGAATAGGTAGAATAAAAATTTGTGATTCTATACCACGGAATAACAAAATATATACTACAATTATAACACCTCGAAATGAAACTGAACAATGCACTGTTTACTATGAAAGAAACAAATATGTAACCTATTCGAACTAGGACCAAGATGTATAGGAAACAAAAGAAGTAGTAAGCAGGAATGATACGAGAAATATGTTTAATGAACATTTTCTTTACACTGTCTGTGTAGCAAACAAAGGAGGACAAAAATTATTAAAAAGAGTCAGGCATTCAGCTTTTGTCGAGTAATTCATTCATCACACTTGTAACAATTCACATTCTAAGATTCCTTTAGGATTTGATTCGCTATAAAAATAATGTGAATGATCATTTTAACGATTCATATTCTTTTTACAGAATTCGCCACGTATACTCACTCAAGAAATTTGTGTTCTGATTGAAATGAAAGAACTGTGCCAGGGGTACTCTGCAATGACTCTGCTGCTGGTACTATTCGCGCTCATGACTCAAGTCTGCCTAATAGTTGTCTGTAAGTGATGTGTATTTTTTCAACATAACTGCCTTGACAGCTTTCACATTTACCTGAACATAACATGTTCTAGCGCTACTAATGAAAAACAGCCCTTTTAACACACCCACTGTCAACTACTTGAATACATCTTATGACTCATTTTAAATAGTACATGATGTTTGGCTGTGAATAATAGGTATTGTGTCAGTGAATTTTTTTTGTAAATATTGTGTTGATCCGAAAATAGGGTGCTTCCATATGCCAAGAAATATGGTTTCTGCACTTAAAACGCATGTGCGATTGCCAAAATATAAACTGTGCTTCCAGTTGAAAGAAGATGGTGTGTGTAAAAATAAAATTCCCAAATATTGTGTCATTAAGGCGTACTGGCTATTTATGGCAGTCTTTTGCACCGGTATCAAACGATTTAACACCTACCCGGCTTCTGTCACAAGGAAAGCAGCGAAAACTTAATTTGATAAGCGTAAAGAAATAAGCTATCATATTTTAAGCGTTGTACACTGCATGCTAGAAAGTCTTGAAACATTTATATTGGAAAATAATGAAGACAAAGTATGAATCAGCACTTCAGAACTGATTGCCAAAAATGTTTTTTATTATTGAAGTAAAATTGTAAATGTAGGAGTAGTCACCACTATTTCGTAACGGCTGACCTTTTCCATTTGACTGGTAATTAAAAGCATTTAAATGGCATATATACATAGGCAGGGTGCTCCAGCTATCTTTTGTTAGAGTTGAAAAATATGCCAACACATGTAATTACGACGTGACGTAATGCATGTTGCTAACCATTGCCTAGAGTAAGACTATTTTTGCGTTCTTAGGTGTTGTGTAGTTAGGTAAGTTTAATTAAATAGCTTCTCAAAGAACAAAAACAGATAAAAAATTTCGTTGATGAAAATAAAGATTGATTCGCAAAACGTAAGATTAGAGAGTTCTCAACATTATATCTGTTAATTATTATTTTTTTCTGCTAACTGCAAATACACGGGAAATGCAAAAAATGGACCTGTATCTGCATGTTATACTGCAAATGTCGTCGAAAGACCATAGTCTTGCGTTGGAGAGAGTGAACAAACCGTTTATTTTATGTTTTGCGCGAGCAAATTGGTGAATTGTATTCTGGAAGTGCTGCGATACTGATTCTTGATCCTCGCAGCAAAGGCTAACGTGCGCATCGAGAAGAGATCGATGGATGAACTGATACGGCTGTACCCTTTAGATCGGGCGGTGGCTAACGCCACCAAGCCGTAATACTTAGTGAGTTGAAAACTCGATTTTTTTCCTTTAAATAGTGAGACTGAGAACTGGTACTTTGCAGTCAAGGGTTTAATTTTCACTTGTGCCTTTACTTTAGCCACCAATCAGATAACCTCCTTTTAGGTAATTTTACCCACTTGAAGTCTGTTTTGCCCTCTTTATCCCGACACCCCAGTGCTTTGAAAAACTCTCCGCCATCATCCTGAACTTAAAGGTGAAGTCCTTTACAGAACATTATCAAGTGTTTGGCTGTTTCCTCCTCCTCTCCAAACACACTGCATACCGTGTCTACCCCTTCGTATTTTGCCCGATAAGTCTTGCTTTGCAATACTCCCGTCCTCGTCTCAAACAGTAAAGAACTACCCCGGGTATAATCATAGATCCTTTTCTTGGCAATTTCCTGTTTAGAAGTTTGATAGATCTCTAATGCGGACTTTTTATTCGTGCCCATTTTCTACATATCGGTCTCCGCTTCCTTCACCATGTTCTTAACCAACAATTCCTTTTAATTCGGCACCCTGCTGTTTTCCAAGTGTTTACCCATCCATTTTCTGGTTTGCTTCGTCATTTTTGTATCGACATTCTTCATGTAAAAGAACCTGGAAACATTTCTCTCCCAACACTCCTTCCTCAATTCTCTCAATCTCTTCTCAAAGTTTATCTTTCTGCTAGCTTCCCTGCCCTCAAATGATGCCCATCCCTTATCACATTGTACTCCCTGATTTGGTGTATTCCCGTGAGCTCCTAAGACAAGCCTACCAATTCAACGTTGCTCAATTTCTAATCTTGCTTGAACTTCTGATCTCATGCACAAGACCGCATTGCTGAACGTCAGACCAGGAACTATCACCCCTTTCCACGTTCCTCTCGCAACATCATACCTAGTGTTGTTCCACAGTGCCCTACTTTTTATCACTGCTGAATTCATGTTACCTTTAGTCGTCATGTATATCATGCGTTCTTAGGTGTTCGGCACCGTTGCTTATCAATTGTTGCGAAAGACGGCGACGCCAACACGATCCCTAAGGCGCCACTGCTTCGAACTCCGCCGGGAAGGTCGCTAGCCGTTTGGTAGCGTAGGTTTCTCAGCTCGCGACTGCTTCTGCGCAGAGCTGATAGACGAGTGGACGAGACAACGGTGAGTTAAACAATGTTTATGTGCAGCATATATACAGAGGCGTTACAAATACGGCACTGGGGCCGACAGCTTAGAGACCCGAAGAGCCGAGCTCTCCTCTCAAGCACATAGGTCTGCTCTCAAATGGGTCTGCTAACACATAGCTCAACTCTCTATCACATAGCTCTCTTCTCTGACACACAGCTCAACTCTCTATCACATAGCTCTCTTCTCTGACACGCATGTCTGCTCTCGCATAGGACTGCTGCTCGCGACGCGCCGCAGGGCTTCTTTTATATGCACCGGGTGGATTCTTTGAGAAACCAAATTTCCAACCAGAAGCGCCGCTGGTCACGAGGTCAGTATCCTCCAGTGGGTTCGCCACTGGGCCGCGTCATTCTTTCTCATCGAATCTGGAGAGGCTGCGCTGCAGGTGGCTACCCCCAAGGACGAGTGACGTCGCCAGGCATT
Organism: Rhipicephalus annulatus; assembly: GCA_013436015.1. Taxonomy (NCBI): domain Eukaryota; kingdom Metazoa; phylum Arthropoda; class Arachnida; order Ixodida; family Ixodidae; genus Rhipicephalus; species Rhipicephalus annulatus. The sequence continues at coordinate 352,037 of WOVY01010990.1, forward strand.
GCGTCAGACCCGCCAGACAGGAAGGCGCCAATTCCTTGCTCGACGGGCTCGCTTGATGAGGTGACTCACTGCACGTGCGCGACAGAACGGCGCCGTCGCGTGTTGACGCCGTTGAGTTGTTCATTGCGTAGGGCGGGCTCGCGTGCTGGCCTTGACACAGATTTCCTTTTTCTGAGGCATCGACGTTCGTTGTGGACTTGTAGGCATAACAGCACCCCCGCCGCCAGAAATTGCGCTGGAAAGACGAGCTGCTTCCACGGGGCTCGGATGTCAGGTGCGCTCGTTCGCCAGGTCCCTCCAGGTTCGCCTCCGGGGCCATGGGGAGAATGCAGCTACAGACTCTGTTCCGGGAACACATCCCGTTGTTGAGGACGGATCCCAGCTCCACGGGCTTGTCGCCACAGCTTGCCGGCCAGCTTCGCTCGTCTCTGACGATCCTTGGTTTCAGCACTTGTCGATGGTTCTGCAACTTGTCAAGAATGGTTCGACAACAGACAACACACCACACAAGCAAGTGCCCTTGGTCACCCGACAGAACACCAGACAAAGTATAGTACAGCTTATACCTAGCTACGTGTCTATCGGAATTTCATTCCGTCTACATCAAGAGGCACATGTGGGACACAAGACTCTTAAAATGAGAACTCAATTTTTTTACACGTACAACAAAGTAACGAATTAGAATAGAACATAAAGTTCGCTCCTTGAGCTCATTCTGAACGAGAGCCACCAGGTAAGGTCGTGATGAGGTCAAAATATTGCCCCTAATCGCCAGCGAGAAACTGAAAGGTTGAGAAGGTACTAGCTAGAACGCACTGCTCAATGCACCTGCATTAGCGTATAGCTTAACTTTTTTTGTAGCCAACGTCAAAGTTGTGCTGTTGGAGCATCATGCTCCATCTCAGTAACCGGCCACATTTAGGCGACGATACCTATGCGGTACAAACAGCTGCTCATACTTGCGACGGTGCACAAGGGAACAACGATACGGCTTGCTACGAATTGACTCCTCATCGGTTAGTTCGATATCGTGTTCGATCACCCTCGTGTTTCCGGGGCGGTCCGAAAACACGTCTCCAAACTCGGAAACAATCCTTCTCAGGTCCTCCTTCCAGACTTCACTTAACCTAGGCTGTAGGTTCAGCTGCTCCAAGATTACCTCTGATTCCCTTTCGATTACATCACTATTGATGAAAATTTCTGTTCATTCTTCCTCTGAAGCATTGAACAGCTGATTTACGACCGCTTGACGTTGAACGTATGGTTTCATCAAGTTGTAAATTTTGTCCGGCCGCCTTCCTAATTTCACTTCATAATTTGTATCGCAAAGCTTCGATATTACTTTGGCGGGCCCTTCCCAATGAACCTCAAGAATGTTCCTTTTGGAAGGCCGCAGCAGCATTACCTGACTTCCTACTTCAAAAGCGCGCTTCTTCGCCGATTTGTCGTAGTACTCCTTCGACAACACTTGTGCAGCCTTCATGTGGCTTTCCACAAGATCTTTCGTTTTTCCAAGCCTCTAAAGGAGGTCTAAAACATACGCAACTATATTAGGGTCCTCATCAAAGCTCTCCCAGGACTCGCGTAGCATTCGCAATGGTGTTCCCAAACTCCTGCCATACACAAGTTCTGCAGGGCTAAAATTAGTGCTCTCATGAGGAGCTGATCTCAAAGCGAACATAGCAGGAATAATACACGCTTCCCAGTCGCATTTGTCCTCGTAGCAGAGTATCCGTTTCAGAACGGAATACATACGCTCTACCGGATTAGATTGCGGGTGATGGATCGAGCTGTGCACTACTTTTATTCCACATTTATCCGTAAAGGTAGAGGTAAGGCAGCTGGTGAAGACACTACCATTGTCGCATTGGATTTCAGAAGGAAATCCGACGCGTGAAAATATAGATAGCAGTACATCCACGACATGAGGAGAATTGAGCTCCTTAAGTGGTATCGCTTCCGGAAATTTTGTGGCTACACAGAGAGCCATCAGGATGTACCGACAACCTTACCATGACTCTGGCAATGGCTCGACTATATCAATTACTAGGCGCCGAAAAGGTTCTGTGATAATTGGCACAAGCTTCATGGGTGCCTTCCACCTGTCCGTGGATTTCCCCGCTCTCTGACAAGTGTCGCATGAGCGTACAAAGTCTTCCATATCCTTCCAGCATTTCGGCCAATAAAAGTCAAGGGAAACTCTAACCTTGGTTCTTTTCATGCCGAGATGCCTTGCCCATGCGCTTTTATGCGCCAGTTTCAATAGTTGGCGACGATACTTTTGTGGCACCAAGAGCTGCTCATACTTGCGACCTTGCGCATTTGTGTAGCTTCCATACAAAAGCCCTGCCTTCACAAAAAAAGAAACATTCTTTTTCTTTTTTCCCAAGTTTACGCTTTCCATTAGCGCTTTAATCGAGAGGTCCTCACGCTGCTCTCAAATGACCGTTTCTCGATCAACCGTCGACAGCTCACTCCAACTTTCCTTTACAGGAAAGAGCGTTGCAGCCCTCTCGCTCTGATTCAATGGCGCCATGTCGTCTCCCCTTGCTACGGAAACCGCGCCGGTCGCTTCGGTGACGGGCCACTCGCGTGACTGCTCACATGACTCACGCGGAAAATTTCCTTCCTGAGGTTGCGTAGACCCGCCGACAAGGTCACTTGAGAGTTCACCGCATTGAACAAGATCGAGCTCCTGCGAAAGCTTCCGCGCTTGCGATCGCGTGAGGGCCATGTACGCTAAGTTGGGGAAGAACAATTCACCCTGCTCTTCGAGAAGCTGCTCTGAGTTGATAGAGAAAAGATAAGGAAAACAATCGGGAAGCGGGGTAGACACAGCCGCTTCGGTGCGAAGCTTACCGAACGGGTCTTCAATGACAACCGTGGCGATTGGTAAGCAAGCACTCTGCTCCTCGGCGACTTGCCTGATCCACGCGCATTCTCCTGTAGAGTCATCCGGAGACAGCAATTAAGGATGGACAATATCCATGGTTGCCGCTAAGTCACGAAGTGCTCGACACGTTTGCCCATTCACACTAATTTCTTGGATATACGGCTCCAACAACCACGTTCTTTTCCGATTCTCGGATTGTTGCAAAAGCAAACTTTTGCCTACAGTTTATCGCTATGTGCTCTTCCTTTTTGCAGTTGTAGCAGATTAGCGGCTTTCGTGATTCAAACGCCCGTGTGGTATCGGTGCGTTGTTTAGGAACCTCACTCGATTTCTCCGCTTTCGTTTGCCCTTCCCCTACAGTGTCCTTCGTAAGAGACGGGTCCTTCTTGAAATTACGGTGCGGAGCGGGTTTTCGTTGATCAGGTTTCTCTGAAAAGCCCTCTTTCCTTTCATCCTTTTCAACGCGCACTGCCCTGCTATGCAACTTTCGGCGAGTATAATACTCCTCAGCTAACTCTGCTGCTTTGTTTAGCTGTACTTCACCAAGTTTGTCCTGCAGCCAAAGTTTGACATCCTCCTTGATGCAGCGGTAGAATTGCTCCAATGCAACGCATTTCACCACTTTATCGCAGTCGTCATAAACACATTCGCCCTTGAGCCATTCAATTAAATTCGCTTTAAGACGAAACGCGAAGTCAACGTGTGACTCATTCCCCTTTTTAGCATACCAGAACCTTTGCCTGAAAGCCTCGGGTGACAAATTATAACGTCTCAAGAGCACTTCCTTAACCTCGTCATAGCTCTCAAACTTTTCCCTCGTCAAGCAAGTTATCGCGTCAGACACTCCGCCGGGAAGAAGAGCTAACAGGTTCTGCGCCCAAAGAGACCGCTCCAAAGCGTTTCGCTCACAGACGTGTTCAAACTTGACGAGATATTTCGCCATGTCCTCGCCTACTACGAGCGGTGGCAGTTGGTCCCGAATTTTATAACCACTGACCTGAACTGTTGGAGAAGCTACGCTAGGCGCCTGCGAACACTGTAAGATTGCCAATTCTATTTGTTTCAACTTGAGGCGCTCCTGTCTCTCGGCCTCCTCGCGGCGTTCTCGTCTTTCAGCTTCTTCACGTTCGCTAGCTTCTCACCCTTCAGCCTCCTCGTGGCGTGCTTTGATATCCACCTAGGCCTCATCGACTTCCTCAGCCGACACTCCCTCATCCTTCATGATCTCAAGGATCGCTTGCTTTCGTTTCGCACGGCCCAAAGTAACGGCGAGTTCCTCACAAATTTCGATGAGTTCCTTCACTTTAAGGTTCTCCATCGTTCACACTAGCCTCTCGCTGTTTGCCCCTGTTCACAATTTAATTGTCGTACCCACTATAAGTCAACTAGCAAGACGCGCAAGCAATTTTTCACACTCCCGTGTTTACCCCCTCCACATTAACTTTGGTTTCAAAGCACTTTGACTTTGCTTGAAACGATCAAATCTCACTTCAGTGCTTCACACAGCCTTTCTCTAAACTACTACAACCTGAGCTAGAGTAGTCTGGTGAACTGAGGGGAAAACATCAGGCACTCACCGCATCGATGTCGCTGTCGCCGGCCGATCCCGCAGCTGCCAACCACTGTTGCGAAGCGCGCCTCCGACGACGTTACGAAGGGCGCCTCGAAATCCCACCGCTGCCACAACTGTTGTGAAAGACGGCGACGCCAACATGGTCCCAAAGGCGCCACTGCTTCGAACTCCGCCGGGAAGGTCACCAGCCGTTTTGTAGCGTAGATTTCTCAGCTCAAGACTGCTTCTGCGCAGAGCTGATAGACGAGCGGACGAAACGACGGTGAGTTAAACAAGGTTTATGTACAGCATATATACAGAGGCGTTACAAATACGGCACTGGGGCCGACAGCTTAGAGACCCGAAGAGCCGAGCTCTCCTCCCTAGCACATAGGTCTGCTCTCAAATGGGTCTGCTAACACACAGCTCAACTCTCTATCACATAGCTCTCTTCTCTGACACACAGCTCAATTCTCTATCACATAGCTCTCTTCTCTGACACACATGTCTCCTCTCACATAGGACTGCTGCTCGCGACATGCCGGAGGGCTTCTTTTATATGCAACAGGTGGATTCTTTGAGAAATCAAATGTCCAGCCAGAAGCGCCGCTGGTCGCGAGGTCAGAATCCTTAAATGGGGTCGCCGCTTGGCCACATCATTCTTTCTCATCGAATCTGGAGAGGCTGCGCTGCAGGTGACTGCAACCAAGGACGAGTGACGTCGCCAGGCATTGCGTCAGACCCGCCAGACAGGAAGGCGCCGATTGCTTGCTCGACGGGCTCGCTTGCTGAGGTGACTCACTGCACGTGCGCGACAAAAAGGCGCCGTCGCGTGTTGACGCCGTTGAGTTGTTCATTGCGTAGGGCGGGCTCGCGTGCTGGCCTTGACACAGATTTCCTTTTTCCGAGGCATGGACGTTCGTTGTGGACTCGCAGGCATAACACCATGCACCCCGATATTTTTATTTGTCTGTTATCTCTAGCGTGACCTCCTGTATTCTAAACACACTACCTTCATTATCAATAAAATTAATGACTGCTGATTTTTTACATAATCTGAATTTTAACCTATCTCCCTCATTAGCGCAGATGTCCACCAATCTCTGCAAATATTTCTTGTTGTCGGCCATTAGCACTAGATCATCTGCGTACATCAATAATTATAGTGCCTGTTCAATTAGTTTTCCTTGTTTGACGAAAGAGGGGTTGAGGCGAAGTCCCCTTCCTTCTAGTTTGGCCTCTACTTGTTGCAGCTACATGATGAACAACAAGGTTGAAAGAGGACACCCCTGCCTTATCCCCCGTTGTACCTCTGTGGGCCTGGATAGTTGTTTTTCCCAATTTACAACTACCTTGTTACCTTTACAGATATCCTTTGCAAGATTAGTGAGTCCATCTTCCACACCTAGTGTGTCCATTATTCCCCACAAGTCCTCTTGTGAGCCAGCTATCGTACGCTCCCTTGATATCCAAAAATGCTAGCCACAGGGGCCTGTTTCCTTTTCTGCTATTTCGATGCACTGCGTCAGTGAGAACAGATTGTCTTCTATCCTCCTGTGTTTTTGAATCCCATTATGCAGTTCCCCCAGCACATCCTCATCCTCTATTCATGCCTGCAGCCTTCCCTTTATAACCTGCATTGTGCTAGCCTGTAGACCACTGATGTCACTGTTATAGGACGGTAGTTGTTTATGCAAGCTTTGGCCCCCTTCCTTTATAGATTATGCTCATCCTGCAAAGTTACAATCCTTCGCGGACTCCACCATCGATTATTAATTTGCTCACTGCCTCTGACAAAGTATGCTTAGGCTTCAGACCCACTATCTTTATCAGCATAATTGAAATGCCAACTGGGCCTAATGATGTACTACTAGAAACCCTCTTCTCTGGCATTTGCCTCTCTCGTTTGAAAGTGGAGCCATTGCGCCGCTCGTTTCATGCTTGCTTTCATTGTGCATAAGGCACATCTTTGTTGAATATTTTCTGTCACCCTTGTTCTTATATATTCAATAGGCTCGTCCCCTTCTAGCCTAGCACCTTGAGCTGTAGTTATAAACCTCTGCTACAGGCTCATCTTATTTCTTAGGTACTATAGATGATTCAAAAATTTCGCAGTGGCCTTTCTATCCTTTTTTGTACTTCTGCCAACCATAGAGCTCCTTTGTTCTTATCTTTTCATTGATCATAACGGATGCTCCCCGTCTTCATCTTGTTAATATATTCTACGTATGAAGTGGCTCGGCCCTTGTGGCTACGTCTATTTCTGCCCCGGACTCTACCTGTCTTAGATATTGGTGCCACTTTGAAATCTTATCTGTTCATACCACCTTTAAAAGAGTCTTCCTGGTTGTTTTCCTCGTTGCTAGCTATCTTGCACCCCGAAGGGGCCCGCGCCCCCCCCCCCCCCCAAAAAAAAGCTACTGTGCGTCCTCCAAGTCGCCCACACACCTCACGACCTTGCCGCCCATCGAAGTGAATTCTGTCTCGTTGGACACCACTCCACCTATGCACCTCTCTGTTTATTTACACCACTTTAAAGTCTTTCTCTCGACTCATCCGCCATATCTCTTGGTTCGCGTTGACAAGCGCTCTTTTCAGGTTGCCGACACGCACCGGTACCCAAGATATCGTGAATCTATCACTACCTGTACCTCAGGAGAAGTGGCGTGCTTGTCATCGACCCTTCTCGCCATGTGGTTGCTAGTCCTGCCGTAGCTTCATTTAAGACATCGTTTAAACAACCCGAAATTATAATGAGGTTTCGTTTCATCCGCTGTAGGTTTGAGTTTTGTGCTCACTTGCCTCACGACTGCTTCCAGCTTGTGCTCTGTGAACGTCCATACTGCAACCCTCATGTCCCCTCTTACCCTCTCTTTGATTGCTTCTGCGCATCGATTTAAACTCGAGTCCCCGGCAATTATCCAATGCTGTGACTTTTCAGCTGGAGCGTCCTGCGCCTCGGGGTTACTTGCACATGTGAAGCCGGCTGCTTTGTCCCCTCCCAGCCCCACCACTACATCACTGATACTGGGTCTTGCGACCATTTAACTTTCTGAACCTGTTTTTTCCGAACCTGCTTGCACTTCTCCGCCGTTTTTGGTTGACGGTGCTCTACTGTTCTCTTCGTCGGCCGCTCCTTTGTTCACCTTAGCTAGTGTCTCCTCGGCGGACTTCAGCCTTTCTGCCATAGCCCTTGTTTTCTCTAGCTCTGTCGCCAACGCAGTCTCCAACTCGGTTATTCTCATCAGCCGTTCACTCTGGAAAACCATCATATTCTCCATTTCGGCCTATACCTCACATTAGCTACACTTGATGTCAGCTTCCTCTCCGTAATTTCTGCATTAGGTTCAATTTTAAACCCACCCCGCATCCTGAACACTTCACAGCCTTTTTAACCATGTCTTTCTGACACAATTGTTTTTATGAATTGTCTCACTCAATAATTACAAACCACGAACCCTGCCCTAGGAGAAAGAAAAAGTCTAAACTCTACTACAATAATTTGCCTGTTCACTGTACGTGCACCTCCACCACGGGCCGACAAGAGAAAAAAACACAAAGAAACAAACAGACAAAAAAACTAGTAAATACCTGGTGACTGACCCCCGAAAAAGGCCTCCAATGTAATAGGTGCTACAAAGATTTTAACTGCTGCCTTATCAATATAAAGGCAAGCTCGAAACAGTCAAAAGCACTTATCGGCGCAGTCGATCGGGAGAGCTAAAAAACACGTCCATCCACCGTGCTTGTCTGAACGAACAACCGAGGCACGTTATTCACGAGCGCCATCTGGTAAGTTTTTTTCGATAATAAAGAAAGGCATGGGTGCCCGCGGAGAAAGATGCACGCCTGTCTCGGAGGTAATAAGGAGTAGAAGGCAAAGTGACAGGCAGGCGCCACCACTGTGTCGTCATAGCAAAGCGTTGGAAACACTTGCTTTTTTTATCATCCCATTGCACCGTCAGCGCAGCGTGATAACCGCTATTGTCCTTAGAATTACTTCTTTGTGCCTTCTTTACAACAAAGGCACATATACAAAACATTGACGTGTTGTTATAGTGCTACAAATGTGCGCAATAATTGTTGTTATTTGATAATCTTTTTTATTTATTTATTTGTACGTACTGCAGGCCCTAATCGGGCCCATGCAGGAGTGGATACATAGATGTAACTTGAGGCATAATAACGTCCACAAAAGAAAAGAAAGAAATTGTTGATACACATAGGTACTTTCGTGATTCACATGTATATAATTTTAGAAAAATTGATATCTTGTAGATAGTTGACAAAAGATTCCAGCGTAGGACAATTCACAGCATTGACTGGCCGCCTATTTCAAAAACTAATGACCATTGGTAATAAAGAACACTTATGTGTATTGACACGGCTAGCAGGTTGAAAGATGACCTTATTATGGTTTGTCCTGAGTGAGTGTTTAAATGGGTCCAGTAAGTACAATTTTTCGCGGTATCTTAAAATGACCGGGATAGAGTAAGTATAGGAAGTTTAACCTAGAAATTATTCTTCATTTCGAAAGTGGCTGAAGATTTGCTCTATTAATTAGATCAGTGACGCTTGAATGCCACAAATAATTAGGGTATATGAACCGTGCAGCTAATTTTTGAATGCGTTCAATTTTGTCTATTAAGTGTTGTTGAGGGGGACTCCATAATATGTCGGCATATTCTAAGGCAGGGTGAATAAGAGTCCTGTATGCATTTATGTTGACTTGGGCCGGAGCATTTCGCAACCTTCTTTTAAGATAATATAGCTTCCCTACTGCTTTTTTGTAGACGGTGTCAATATGAGGTTCCCAACTTAAGTTTGCTGAATGCGTGACACCAAGGTATTTCACCTGATCACTTTTAGGAGGTTCAATATTTTCTGAAGTGTACGAAAAATTAAGCGGATTCTTCTTATTAGTGAATGTGAGACAGATAGTTTTAGATACGTTCAGTCTCATGCCCCATTTCTGGCACCAAGCGCAAATATTTTTAGGGAGTTATTCAAGCCGATTTGGTCCTCTGAATGTTTTACAACTGTATACACAACACAATCATCTTCGAAAAGCCGCATCTGTATTGGTGACTGGATACAAAATTGGATATCATTGATATACATAAGAAATAGTAGAGGCGCAAGGACTGAACCCTGCGGTACTCCCGAGTACACATGGAGGCTATCGGACATATCCTTGTTTACGGCTACAGGGTGTGTTCTGTTCATTAATAAGCTATAAATCCACGAGATTAAGCTGTCATTAATACCAAAAGCATGTAGTTTTGTGATGAATTCTTCATGTGGGACCACGTCAAACGCCTTTGAAAAGTCCAAGAATATGGCATCAACCTCAATGTGGGTATTAACAGCGTCGGCGAGGTCACTAGATATTTCGGCCAGCTGTGTTAGTGTTGACAACCGAGATCTGAATCCATGTTGTTGGTTATAAATGGGGTTATTCCTTTCTAGATGACTGATAATAGATTTAAAAATTATGTGTTCCATCACCTTACAACACGTGCTTGTTAATGATACAGGTCTGTAGTTTCTTGGTTCAAATTTGGAGCCGGATTTTAGTACTGGAATTATTTTTGCCCTGCGCCAGTCATCAGGAATACTCGAGGTATCCGAAGACACTTTAAATATTATAAGTAAATATTTTGAAATTCAGGCAGCATATCGCTTCAAGAATGCATTAGAGATAGAGTCGGGACCAGTGGACTTCCTTAAGTCAAGTTTATTTAATAAATGTAATATTCCTTCTTCACTTATAAATAATTTTTCCATAGGCTGCTGACTGGAAATAGTTGTTAAGCTGATTCGCAATGTCTTTAGGTTCAGTCAGTGTTCTATTCACAGTTTTTATTTGAGCAATGGTTCGTCTATCTTCTGACAAGTAGCGCCAAAATTTTTGAGGGTAATCCTTCACAAAACTTGGCAAAGTTACACCGCAAAATTGTGATTTTGCTTCACGTACTTTATCACGCATAGTGCCAACGATACCAACGATTTCGTTTTTATCTCCCTTTGTGCAACGTCACCGTGTCAGTTTTCGTTCCAACTGAATTATCTCCCGTGTTAGCCATGGGTAATCTTTGTTGACCCGTTTCTTTTTTGGGGAAATGAAGTTGTTTTTGCGAAGATATGTTATTTCTTTAAAACGCCTCCACAATTCCGGAACACTGTTCAGGGCACTAAATTCTTCGAAGTTGCGTTTTAATATATCTGATATTTTGTCATCGTCTGCGCGTGCATAATCTTTTACGTAAAGGCATGGTCGTTTGGTAGATGAGCGAATAACTGTGATAGGGCAAGTCAGGACAAGCAACTTATGATCTGAGATATCTTCTTCTACGCTAACTGTGCTGTTTTGAAGCGTATTTTTGACGAGCATCAAGTCGAGAAGAGAGGACGACGCCCCTATTCTCGTATGTTCGGACACTAGTTCGTTCAGCGAAAAACTGAACGCAGTGCACTGTCATCGCACAAGTATAAACGCTGAAACTTGAGCAATCTTGATGAGCACTGTGAATAGGATTGGCCGTTTGAGGTATAGTTTGGTCACTTTTGTGCCACAACAATGATCGGTAACGTGGACAAACAGACAACTGTACAGACAGAAAGACAGACAGACCATAATTTTGGCGTCAAAGCTCCCCAACAAAGACTATCGTCTTTAAAAAAACACGTGACAAACCCACCGGCATGCCTACGCCCGCCGTGATTTTGCGACTCTCTAACGTTCCACGTACGAACAATACGCTTCCCTCGCAACGGTTCGTGACAGCGATAAGCTGTAACAGCGGTTATTTGTGGGCGATAGCAAAAGCCACTACCATCGCTGCGGCCCTGTTGAGACGGGACGATGGGGCAAATGCTATAGTCCTTCGTACGCGAAACGTTAGGGAGCACTAGAATAATCTTGCGCACTGGCGCAGACAGACAGACAATGAACTTTGTGTGATCCTGAAGAGCTTTCGCGGGAACCCCTATCGGGGACCCGCGGAAGCCGCTGGCCCGCGTCCAAGTCGGGGCAAGGACACTGTGATGTTCCGCCCTTTCTTGGGCCCTCTGGATTGCCGGGATTTGTGCCTAGAGCGATAGATTCCGGAGTGCCTCTTCCCGGTCGGCTTCGCTGGATAGAGGGCTGTTAGGTAACCTGGGGCATGGTCAAAGCATGTGCGCTAAGGAACAATAAATTTCATTACACTCTGCACAACTTGAGTCAACGTCTGTGGAGATGCGACTTAGAAGGCCCCGCGAGGGGAACGAGCCCGTCTGGAGCATTCCAAGTGTAATTGACTGAGACCTATCTAACTTCGGGTGAGGAAAAGAATAGGCCCTTCTACTTAGGATAGGCCCTTCTACCGATAGTGAGATGTGATTTCATTAAACGTGAGAAGTGGATCAGTATGCTGGATTTCATCCTGACCCCATAAGGTCTCCATGCCACCACGGCTCGTCAGATCTCGCGCACGGTCATGAGCAAGCTCGTTGAGGTTAGGTACGTGCTGGTGAACTTCCGCACTCATAAGGGCGGGAAACCAATAGATTAAGTAAGTGCCAGGGTCTGTTCTTTTTTCTAGGATGGAGGCAGCCTCTCGCGCTAGGTTACTTGGCTCAAAAGCTTTGATCGCCGCTCGTAAGTCTGTTGACAGGGTGGTGTGTGAGTGGTCGGTCATGGCCAGTGCTATGGTGACCTGTTCTGCAACTGCGGTCGTAGCTAACCTGACCGAAACTGAGGAACGTAATTCCCCGTTGCCGTCAATGACTGCCAGCGCGAATGTGCTAGACTGGCCGTACTGAGCCATATCGACAAAGACAGTCGATTCTCGATTATCGGCGGCGTTCTGTAATATCGCCCGTGCTCGGGCTTTTCGCCTCCCTTCATTGTATTGCGGGTGCATATTCCGAGGGATTGGGCTGACCACAAAAGTTTCCCGGACCTCCCGGGATAAGGTAATTTCCTGTTCAGCAAGCATTCTGGGAGCTATGCCAGCCTCGTCCAGGATTCGTCTTCTTGCTCTGGTTGACGAGAGCCTGACTACCTGGTGGTTACCTGCGCTTCGATCACTTTATCAACCTCGTTGTGCATACCGAGTTGTCTTGATTTGTCAGAGCGTGTGGTTACTGGTAACGACAGTACTTTTTTGATGCTCTTACGAATGAGAGTGTCTAGCTTATTTTTTCTGTTCTTGTCCAGGTAAGGGCCGATGCTACATAATTATTGTGGCTCACGAGGAAGGCATGATGGATCCGAAGTAGTTGGCTTCACTTAGTCTCTTTCTGCGTCCTGATAATCTAGCAACAAGCCTCAGCATGCTTTTGGTTTTGGCCATGATGTTCGTCAGAGTTTTGGTGTTATACCCTCTTGCGTCAATCAGTAGTCCTAGGATCCTGAATGGATCTACTCTTGGAATGCGCTGTCCATTTGTTGCAAAAAGGGAGGTGGAAATTCGGTCTAGGTATGGAAGTCTCCCAACGCCTTGCCTGGCCGGCCTGTACAGTAACAGTTCTGATTTGTTTGGAGAGAGTTGGAGACATGTGCCTTCTAGGTAGGACTCCGTTTCATTCCGGGCAGATTGCAGCGCGTTTTCTACTTGTGCGAGTGATCCTCCCGAGAACCAGATCGTGATATCGTCCCCGTTAAGCAAGTGACCTATATTGGGCAGGAATCTGAGCCTCTCCAATAAGCCCTTCATGACTATATTTATTAACAAGGGGGCGATGACCCCCCTTGGGGAGTGCCTCTGGCTCCAAGGCGAACTCGTCTGACTTGTGTTGAGCGATCCTTATAGTAGCTGTTCTATTTATCAGGAATGACCTAACAAAGGCCTGAAACTTTGCTCCAGACCAAGGCTGGCCGTGGCCTGCAAGACAATGCGGTGAGATACAGTGTCAAAGGCCTTGGCCAGGTCAAAGGCTAAGATACCCCTAACATCTCTAGTGCTGTTATCGAAAATGTGCTTCTTAAAAAGTAGCATTACATCTTGTGAGGAAAACCAAGGCCTGAAGCCGATCATGTTGTGTGGGAATAGTTCCTTGCGTTCTATGTAGTTCGAGATCCTATTGAGGATCGCATGTTCTGCTACCTTGCCTACACAGGAGGTTAGCGATATCGGCCTTAGGTTGTCAAGAATTAAGGGCTTACCCGGTTTCGGAATAAGCACAATCGAGGCCGCTTTTCACTCTGCCGGCACGCTTCCACTCTCCCAAGTCTTGTTGACCTCTTTCGTTAACATCTTAATTGATCTATCATCCAGGTTCCTTAACAGTCTGTTTGAGATGCCGTCTGGTCCTAAGGCTGACCCGCTATTCAAGTTGTGAAGGACGGCCCTGATTTCAGACTCTGTGATGGAGTCATCGAGCTCTTTTACCGTGTCACATTCTATTTCAGGATACTATTCTGAGCGTTCTGCGCATAGCGGGAGATATCTATTGAAGAAGAATGGCAAATTGGGCTAGTTGGTTTGAATTCATGGTAATCAGGTCAAGGCGCAAATCATCCCAAGACAAGGGTTTTATTCCGCCATCAAAAGTACGGATCGTCACCGTCAGCTTCGGGCAATCCAAGGGGCCCACGATGCCGCAGGCAGGTACTCCCTGCCTGTTCCAACGTGGGAGCGGCCCGCAGGGGCGTCGGGGTAAAACCCGACTCTCCTCCCTCGGTGTACAATAAAGTTATCTATCTATCATGGTAATCAGGGCTGCAGCGCGAGGTCCAATGTGCTAGAAGAAACAGACGAAGTCGAGGCACGGAAACCAAAGAGGACAACACGAGCGCTGTTGTCCTCTTCGGTGGCCTTGCATGACAAAGAGTTCACGCTTTTAGATAAGGGTTAGCCATTTTTGTACCTTCTTTTTATCAGACTATTCCCCAGAATATGTCACGTTGCTCACGTTTGCTGTTAAAAGGTTGCCTGTTGTATATATTACCATGTGTGCTGCGAATAATAAAATTCAGTTCGTAGCACCGCTCGTGTTGTCCTCTTTGCTTTCTGTGCCTCGACTTTCGTCTGTTTCTTCTAGCACATTCGTGCTTGCGCTGCAGCCCTCATTACCATGAGATATTTCTTCGCTACTTCGTCTAAGAGCGTTTCTTCCGTTCCACCCTCTTGTCTGTACTTGTGAATCAAGCGGCACAGTGCCTGTCTTTAATTGCCTTTGGTCTGCGTGTCATGTAGTATGTGTTTAAGAAGATTCCATTTCCCCCCTGTACGCATGCGCCCATCGACTGCTGAACAGATCTCATCCCGTTGTAGCCGAGCTAACTTGGTGCAGTACTGTTCGATCTTTCCATTAAGCTCCGCAACCCTCTTTCGTAACTGCCGGTAAAGCCTCTGTGTTTTTCATCGCCCGAAATCGAGGCTTTGGCTTCCAAGAGATGTGCGAGGTGCGGATCCATCCTGAAAACATAGAGCTTGGTTTAAATAGTTTTCGTGGCCTTTCCAACATCGGCTCTGAGCGTCTGAATGAGTTCGCTAAAGCTGTCGTATTCACCCGTGTCCTCGTTTCTGAGCTTTCGGAAAGCATCCCAGTCCGTCACTTCCAATTCCCTGGACTGGGGGGCTCTGACCTGAATGGTAACACTAATAATGAAGTGATCGCTGCCCAGGTTTTTTTGCTTATTATCTCAGGTTGTTTGCTGTAATTTTTTGATAAACGCGAGATTGGGGGTTGTGTCTTTAGCCACGGATGTGCCCAGTCCCGTGGGAAACCGCGAATTGCTGATGACTGTTAACGTTAGGTCATCGACTGCCCGCACTAGATTTATGCCCTTAGCCGTTTGCCTGATGTAACCTCTTGCGTTATGTGGGGCGTTCAAGTCTGCCGCGATTACTCACGGTGACTGTCCAGCGATTGTAGCGGCCTTCGTAAACAGGGAGTGGAGAGACTGTCTCTGATCGAATTGTGGACTGTAAACATTAAGAATATACACGCTTTGTTTAAGCCATTTTTTAGGGATAACCTGAATGAAAAGCGCCTCCATTCTGCCACGACCTGGCTGAATGTCATGTACAACGTATGTGAGCTTTTTGCCCACCAGTGTAGCTATACCTCTCTTAGACTCCCCTCTTACCGCCCCCAATTTGTAACCAGTGGAGGTGGGTGTGTCACAGAGTGTTTCCTGTAGAAAAATTACCTGTGGCCTTTCTGCCTGAGCCACAACGTACTGTTGCAGTGAGGTCTTGCATCTTTGAAAGCTAGCGTAATTCCAATGCCAAATTACTAGATTATTTTGAGTGCCCGCCATTTTGCTAGTTTCCGTTTTACTGACCCTGCAGCGTCGCCCCCGTGTCCTCGTTAGCTGCAGCTTGTGTACGAACCTTTGGCTTGGCCTTAATAGCCATCCTATTCTAATGTGCGACTACCTTATTTTCTATGGCTCCTATTTTACTCTCAAGTGCTCCCATGCACAGCGCGAGATGTTTAATGCTTAACTGATTTTTTTTTGGAAATCCCAAGTAACTCTTCTAGCATCTCATTCTGCGAGCTTTCCACTCCGGGCATCTCCGAGTCGCTCTCATCCTTTGGAGGTGGAGCCTTATGCTTGGCCTTGCTGACCTCGACTTTGGGTTCCTTCGTGCTTTTATGCACGGCGTTATGCGCCACGTTCGCGCCCTCGACTTTTCTGGAAATGGCCTGCGTGGCTTTCTGCTTGCGTAGTTCTGCTTTGAGACAAGCAGTGTCTTGACGTGATTGTTCAATCTCACGTTTTTCACCATGCTCCGGCGATGCCGACCGCGTTACCTTTTTGAGTTTGGGCGTCTTCTCATTGACTCGATCCGCCCGTGTGAGTTCCTCCTGAAATCTCCTTCTAGACACCGAACGCCCTCTGGAACGCGAGCGGCTATTGCACCGCTACGCAGCTGGCGTGACAGAGCGGCCTCTTCTGGGTGTGCCGGAGACGCTAGGCGAGACGCTGAAGTCACGGGACCGCATTCCTAGGGCCATCTGTGTCTTCTCAGAGCACCCGTGGCGTTGGCGTCGTCTCCTTCTGAAGATGTAGGGGACTTGAAATTTGTCTTTGCATGCTCTGTCTGCAGTGGGATGTGGACCTCTGCATAGCGAACACTTTGAAGTGCAATGATGATCCTCCATTAGATTTCTGTCCACGTGCGGCACCACTAGCTATTTGAATTAGGGCAAACGTCAGCACGGTGTCCAAAACCTCCGCAGCCGTAGCAGACCTCCGTGTGTCTCCTGTATAGTGTGCAGCGAAACATGCTCGTGCCACAGGACACATATATTTGGGCAACTTCATACCCTTGAACAATACTATCACAGCCGTGGTGTACTCCGCCACGGTGGTCTAGTGGCTAAGGTACTCGGCTGCTGACCCGCACGTCGCGGGATGAAATCCCGACTGTGGCGTCTGCACTTCCGATGGAGGCGGAAATGGTGTAGGCCCGTGTACTCAGATTTGGGTGCACGTTAAAGAACCCCAGGTGGTCGAAATTTTCAGAGCCCTCCACTACGGCGTCTCTCATAATCATGTGGTGGTTTTAGGACGTTAAACCCCACAAATCAATCAATCAACAGCCGCGGTGTTCTTGATTCTTTTGACCTCGATGGCTCCTGGGTTGCGGTGGTTCACAATTCATGCTCGGAGCTGAGCCTAGCTGATATCTACGTCGACACCCCTCATGACACCTTTGCACGTGTCATCGGTGGGAGCCGGGTACACAGAGACCCGGTACGTGCAATCGCCCAGTCAGACTTGCTGAGCCTTTACGTAGGCGCACGCATTTTTCTCATGAGGAGTACCCTCCACATAAATGTTTTGGGTGCCATTGGGACAAATGTTGTCCTCTACCATTTCGGCTGGAGCCAGGGCCACCGCCATGGCCAGGGCTTGCTCGAAACGTATTTGACTGACCTTGGTCACATTCAGACCGTTTTTCGGCCTTACGATGATCCGGTACGTGTCCCTCGGAAGTTGGGGGAGCCTCGAGGTGGCGACGACGCGTTAGCACGCGTTCCGTGGGGCGACAGTGCGGCCACCACCCTTTCGTCCGCCACGCGTTGGGGTGCGTTCACGGGTAGTAGTCGCCATTCTCATCCCCTTGCTGTTCTTGCGGCTATATGCCGTCAACCAGCCAGGGATGCCTGCTTCGTCCTGAGATATTTCTTCTCCCTCCACAATCTCCATCTTGGGCTAAGGCGGCTGTGGTCGCAGGGTTAGCACTATCCCTACCTGCGCTGCCTCGCCGAGGTTAGGCTTACCGTGTTAGGTTTAGCTGTGTCGTGACGTGGTTGGAACTGCACACACTTATAAAGGGGAAAAGTCACCTACTGAAGAAAGGCCGGTATTGGTCAAGTCCTCACATCTCATTACGTAGTTTCACACATAATGTACTCTGTTTCGACGAAAGAAACCAATCGAAACATGCAAAAAAGCAGGAGCCGAAATCAGTGCTGGATGGATGGATGGATGTATGTGGCTGTATCCTTTAGATCAGGCGGCGGCTAGCGCCCCGAAGCCTTAATACCTAATGAAACAAAAACTAGATTTATTTTTTCCCTTAAATAGTGAGGTTGAGGATTGGTACTTTCCAGCGACAGGTTTAATTTTTACTCGTGCCTTGACTTTAACCACCAATCAGATAACCTCCTTCTAGTTAATTCTACCCACTTAAAGTCTATTTTGCCCTCACTGTCCCTAAACCCCAGTGCTTTCAAAAACTCTGCGCCATCATCCCGAACTATAGGGTGAAGACTTTTACAGAACATTATCAAGTGTTCCGCAGTTTCTTTTTCCTTTCCACACGCACTGCATACCGTGTCCACCCCTTCGTATTGGGTCCAATATGTCTTGGTTCGCAGTACTCCCGTCCTGGCCTCAAACAGTAGAGAACTACCCCGAGTATTATCATCGATCCTTTCCTTGGCAATTTCCTGCTTAAAAGTTTATTAGATCTCGAGTGCGAACTTCTTAATCATGCCGATTCTCCACATATCGGTCTCGGCTTCCATCCCCTTCTTCTTAACTGGTGATTCTTTTTGGTTTGGCCCCCTGCTGTTTTCCAAGTATTTACCAGTCAATTTTCTGGTTCGCTTGCGCCATTTTGTATCGACATTCTTCGTGTACAAGTAGCTCAATACCTTGCTAGCCCAACGCTCCTCCCCCAATTCTCTCAATCACTTCTCAAATTTTATCTTGCCGACAGCTTCCCTGCCCTCAAATGATGTCCATCCCATATCACCTTGTACTCCCTGATTTGGTGTAATCCCGTGAGCTCTTAAGGCAAGCCTGCCTATTCCACGTTGCTTAATTTCTAATCTTGCTTGAACTTCTGATGCCATGCACAAGACCACATTGCCGAACATCAGACCAAGAACCATGACCCCTTTCCATATTCCTCTCACAAAATCATACATATTGTAATTCCACAGTGCCCTGTTTCTCATTACCGCTGAATTCCTGTTACCTTTAGTCGACAAGTATATTTCGTGTTCCCTTAGGTACTCGGCCCCATCGCTTATACATACGCCCAGATATTTTTATTCATCTGTTATCTCTAGCGTGAGCTTCTGTATTCTAAGCTCACTACCTTCATTGTCATTAAAAATCATGACTGCTGATTTTTCCTTACTGAATTCTACCCTATCTCCCTCATTACCGCAGATTTTCACCAATCTCTGCAAATCTTCCTTTGTGTCGGCCTTTAGCACTATATCATCTGCGTGCATCAATGCTGGTAGTGCCTGTTCGCGCGTCCGCACTAGTCGGCGCTCCCTGGCGGTCCTCCACCACTGCCGCACAAGCGGGTTTGTCAAGTGGTCTTTTTTATTTCTCAGCCATATGTACTTCGCGGGAATATAGAAGAAAACAATAATAATTAGGAGATATAAAGTTCAAAACGGTCTAATCAAATGTTTCGCAAAGCAATATACAACTTTCTCATTTAAATGGCTTATCCATCTTGTTCTTTCAAAGAAAGGTAATAAAACATATCTAATTAAACAATAGCTTAGAACACAAAAACAGTCTGAATAACTCCAGGCAATGCTCCGCAACATGCATTTCATCGTGTCGCGACTGCGTGCGTTGGCGTATTTTTAAACTATGGCTAATGATAGCTGCAGCATCTTATATACAGTCCCACATCAGTCGGTTCAAAAGTTCACATTTTGGTAGAAAAAACACGGTGCCACCTGACACACTTCAAACCTATTTCGTTCAGTACTGTTCTAATATTTTTGTGTCCCCAGAAAAAACATTGCAACACTTTCATTGCTTTGCGATTTATTCTAGATGGTCATGCACATAGGACATTGTCCTACGCAAATCACTTTGATATGTAGGGTTTAACCTCCCAAAACCACCTTATGATTATGAGAGCGCCCTAGTGGAGGCCTCTGGATGTTTCGGCCACCTGAGGTTTTACAACCTGCGCTCAAATCTGGGCACACGGGTCTGCAGCATTTTTGTCTCCATCAAAATTGCAACAGCCGCAGCCGGCATTCGATCTCGAGACCTACGGGTCAGCAGCAGAGTATCTTAACCACTAGACCACCACGGTGGGGCTTTTCCTACGCAAATGTTCCCTCGGAATGTAACGTATAGTGTTCTTGTTCGAGTCATTGTCTCTGTGTGTCGACTTTAGTACAGTCTAGCAGCAAGTGATATCTATTGGTACGTCTACAGTAGGCATTTGGAGTATCGTCCGGCACATACGCCGCGTAACAGTATCATTGTCGTCGTGGCCGTACGATCATGCTGATGATAACACACGATGATCCGGAAGAAGGCACTTTGTGTAAGCAGTTCAGAGTTTTAGGTGATGTTTGACATTGTCCATACGCTGTGGAACCTGATGATCTAACTGGCCCCCAAGATTATGATAAACACCATACAGTATCAATTTCTTTGTTTTTTGTCTGACAACCAGGTGAACAAGCATACTACACGTTTCAATCTTTTTAAAATTCAGTTTATATCAGATTGACGTCGGGGAATAAGGTGGTTTTGCGTATATGAAGACCTGTCATCACCAACTCATTTGCCATTTCATTTCCCTTGATTCCACAGTTAGCATATAGACGTTTCAATGGTTTGCGCTTTTTCTTTATTAAGCGTGCCCAACTGGTGAGGAACTTGGTGTCTGCGACGGCGGTGACCTTTTCCCACAAAACTACTGCCCAGGCGTAGAGTACAACGTGAAAACTTGTAATTGCAGACCAAGAAGAAAAACCAGGTGTGTGTGCCAAAATCCTCTCTGGAGAAGAAAAGACGGAAAATGTGTACACCAAAAAGATTGCGGTAAGTAAACAATCATTATGAAACCTCTATGATTCTCCAGCTCTGCAATACTTTTGTTTTGACGTAAGTGCGAGATCTTGAATTATTGCTAGCACGGGGGTATGTGTGGGATACTGTCACCCGAAAATAAAGCCCAGGGTTTCTATAGATCTTGAAAGTACCTAGTATTGCTTCCTTGCCATTATTCAGAGGCTGACAGAGATGTCGTGTTTCTGCTAGGAAATGCAAGCTGAAATTATTTATCGTAAAGGGACTGACAACTGCTCCCAACTTGCGTTTAGATCCTGATAGCAATCAAAAAGTTGACCAGAATCTATAAGAAGAAGTTAGCGTCCAGCTATGTAACTTCGTGAAATGGTGTTTGCACTGAGTATCGGTATGCATGGCACAAAAATGCATCCACCCACCACTGCTCATAGTCTACGTCTACCAGCAGGCTTACAGTTACTGTATAGGCATCCGACAGTGGACCAGAGGGCGTGACGAAGCTTTTTGGGCCGCCTCAGCATTGTTGGTACAGACCGCCAGGAATACTTAGAAAATGGAACGCTCGCTGAACACAGTGACACGCTGAAGTGTCAGTGCCCTTTTTGGCACTTTTTCAAAGAACGCTTCCTGGGCGCTTACGTCATCAGCCATGACCCCCTTGCTTACACCTAAACAAGAAAATGATATGCACGCGTAAGTTCGGTTTTGCTGCGTCTACTCCCTAGGCTACGCATTGGAAGACTAATGTTTGCTACGCCTACTCGCTAAGCTGTGCGTTCTGGCACTACCATCGGATCTCTTAAACTGCATTGCCGGGTGCCTATATGCCACCTTTAGGTATGCGCCACTGTTGTCCAGACACCGTTCGCCTGGCTTCTGACGATTCCAGCAAAGCTGATGGTCACACGTCATCTCGTATACATTTGTGGTTCAAATGCACTGTGGAGAAGCCAACAATATGCAGATGACGCCGATGCTTTGCAGTGGAATGAGTGTTCTGGCGCCATTCGCACAGACACTGAGTGCATTCATGACGAACAATTGGTGCCTCTTTCTAAGACACTGGGCGCGTCCCACAAAGACGCTGGACGCGTCCTAATACCGGTGCTGCCCCGTCCTCCTTCAGCATTTCAGCTTCCAGGCGTGATCACAGCAACCAAGTTTTGCTTGCACATTCATAAAAAAGAAAAAGAAAGCGAACAAATAAATAACGCAACGCTATTAATCTGAAGCGCAAGCGCTGTTCCTAAGCGGGTGGTGAGTGGCTTTCCAACAAGACTTTTGAACCCTGATGGCATGCCTTGGCGCAACTCTGCTACCTAACGAAGCATATACAGCAACTCTAAGCACGCCCAGCTTGGAAATGCGAGGCTTTCACCTTAGAAGAATTCACTTTCATAGGGTCCCTCATGACTCCCTGAACATGATTGGACACACGCACACTATCCTCTGTAGAGTAGTAGTTGCTCGCGATGTCTCTTGCTGTAGGTGTAGTTTCCTCGCTTCCCCTTTGTTTGTATCTTTTTAGGGGTGAAGCTCCTTAAGCGGCACCCGTTCATCCCTCGTAGTATTGCGCAACATATCTAACGCTTCGACCTGCAAGGTGGTGCCGGTGAAAGATTTCTCCTGTGCGTTGCTGAACAATGAAAAATTCGCGGCGTGCGAGGAAACTAAGAGCTGAACTCTCATGGCTCTCATTCCCCATTAGCAGCCATTGGCATGTACATTGAGCACTATCAGAGAAGAAAGGGTTTCTACGTTATACTCGCTGGTCATAAGCTCCATGGTTATAGAAAGGTTTGGCGGGCATTGGGCCACAGTATCATGAATACAGTGAACTAGTATAAACCATGAACTCGAGGTGCTTAAATGTGCGAAGTAGACAAGACGCGTAGGCCGTAGAAAAGTATGCGTGTGCCAAAGCCAAATTCTCCTGTCTCTCATTCCCCATTAGCAGCCATTGGCATCTGCATTGAGCACTGTCTGACAAGAAAGGGTTGCTACGTTATACTCGCTGGGCGTAACCTCTTCGCTGATCGAAAGGTTTAGTGAGCGTTGGGCCGCAGTGCCATGAATACAGTGAACTAGTACATACCATGAACTCGAGGTGCTTAAAGGTGGGAAGTAGACACTAAGCGCAAGCCGTAAGCAAGTGTGCGTGTGCCTTCTCTCGTTTACTCATTGGAATGTCCGCTGGGTGGCAGTGCTTCTATATGCTGAATATATGATGAAAATATGCGAGATGGTGGTACTTGCAGTGTTGACTAGATGGACGAATTGACATACAGACATATGCATGGATGGACGCAGAGATGGCTGCACGGACGGATGGACGCATGAACAGACGCACGCACGAACGGGCGAATGGACGCACAGATGGTCACACAGACGGACGCATGGACGGACGGAAGCAACTACGAATGGACGGACGGATGCTTCTCCCCACTTTCCATCATTCACCCCATGAATATGCTGCCATTTTTTACCTCTACTACCTTCGCATTCATCGACGTTTCCTCTGCCCATCTCTATTTCGTTTGTGCATTTCTTTCTCTCTATTTCATCTCATTCGTGTTTTTGCTGCCAGATTCACTGCTTCAGCCCTTTCTTTTCTCGCTCACCATCAATACCCTTTACCTCCTTCACAGTATTGTATATAATGCTATGCTAGGTTCTCCTATCGTCGAGTGATCAGAAAGCTTGTCTAAGGTTTGGTGGTTCAAATCACACCTCGTGAAGACTTCTTTGTGAAAAAATTTACTTTGTCTTAATACAAAATTGTTTTTTGCCGAGGTTCACTAAAACTTTATATATGTATTTCCATTAAAGAAATGATGTAGAAAAATTGAGCGTGACCAGATGGTAGAGAAAAACGGCTAGGTACACGGGAGTGTAACCCACGACCCCTAGTTTCACGACAACAGGTGCCGGGACAGTTATCTGTTGCGCCACCACCACACCATTGTAACTTTACAAATGCACTTATTATATCCACCACTTTGCAGTGGCTGTTTTCTACTTCAGTCAATTTTTGCGTCTTCCATCTTATAGTGCAGCCCCCACAGGGGCACTTGCGCAAGTAGGCGTTTGGTGTGTAGCGACATCACGGACCCGAGCTAACGGGGGAGTTTTGACTCCCCCCCATGCCTAGCCGTGCGTGGCTTTGCCGTGTCAGGGGAAAAGGGGATCCTGGGGGTTGAGCCGACGCTGGGTGATTGGACCTGTAAAGCCCCCTGGCAGAGGCAACACACCCCTTTGGCCCCGGCTTCTCGTAGACGGCACCCCTGGACTGACCCACCCAGGGGAAACCAGCAGTCGCCTTTTCCTGTCTCTACCTCTCTTCATCTTTGTCTCTCCCTCTCACTTTCAATCTTTCCTGTTCTCCCTTCCCTTTAATTTACTTCTGTTTTTCCTGGCGGCAAGGGTTAACCTTGTGTGGCTATCCAAACTAGGATAAACCATATTGGGTAATAGTAACGGCGTACTGCTGGCGTTGTGCAGACATGTCCATATGCTCTGTCACATCCCCTTGTTGGATTCTGTGGTGGGTGGTAGGTGCCAATACCGAAATATCCAAAATTTTTCATGGGATCCTCGACCCCCTCTCTGACTGATCGTGCCTCGAAAAGAGCATGCACCGACGCAACTTCACTACTTTGGCCCAAAAGCAGAAACTTTCCCAAAATACCATGTCCTCCACTGCGAACAATCATCGACAAAAGCTAGAGCAATCTCACCCTACCTTGTGGCCAAGTGCTTGAGAGAGACTATTGGAACCGGTTATAAGGCCACGAAGATGGCAAGTGGAGATTTGCTTCTCGAATTAAAAGACAAGGAACAGTACAATAAACTCTCGCACCTTGTGCCTTTCGTAACATCCCCGTCTCTGTGAGCGCACACCGTACCATGAATTCAGTGAAGGGCGTGGTATCGGACAAAGATTTGATGACACTGAGTGAAGAAGAGCTCCTTGATGGATGGAAGGACCAAGGTGTAACACATGTCCAGCGCATCAAAATCTGACGTAACAACAGCGAAATAGCAACAAAGCACTTGATACTCACCTTCAGCTCAACCACTTTACCTGATGCTCTCGAAACTGGCTATATAAAACTCCATGTGCAACCGTTCATTCCAAACCCGAGGCGTTGTTTCAAATGCCAGCGATTTGGTCATGCATCCCAGAGCTGCCGAGCGCAGCTGATGTGTGCTAAGTGTGGTGCAACCGGCCACAGTGCTGATGGATGTAGTCATGACAAGGTCCTCTGTGCTAACTGCGAAGGTAGTCACCCCGCATACTCCAGAGCGTGTCCAGCCTGGAAAAAATAAAAAATAATAATAACTATAAAATTTAAGGAGAATATCACATTCAGGAACGCAAGACAACAGATCTCGTTAACATTGGCACTAAACACACTTTTTGCCGAAGTGGTGAAACGAGGAGCGGCACCACAAAGGCCCTTGGCAGTTGCCCGGACCGCACCTAGCGTGCCGAGGCCATTGCCACAAGCCCCTATTGTGGGAGCAGCCAGTGCTGCCCTGCCCACATTCAGACTGTCCACACCAGTGACCTCTACAAGCTCTGGCAGCAGCCAGGGCAATCACGAGGCCAAGGGTGCTTCATCGACCCCAAGGTCAGTGGGGATAAAGACGTCGTCGATCGAGGCGAAGTCTAAGCGATGCACAGATCGCTCTGTAGAGTGGGCGTCCAGTGCCTCGCAAGAGGCTATGGACACCAGTTTAAGCCAAACGGCGCACGAAGCGCCGAAGGAGCGGCGAGCTTCTCTCGACCGCCCCAAAACAGACAAAACGCCGATTACAGGGCCTGACAAACGCCCGGTAAAATGAGCTAATCTACGTCTTCTCTGCACACAGCACTTTTTCCTTTTTTTCCACTATGGACAAAATCATACAGTGAAACGTAAGGGAAATACTCAGAAATTTAGATGACGTCGAAGAACTTCTGAGTAAGTTTAACGCGAAAGTGCTTTGTGTGCAAGAAACGCACGCACCTAACTCCTAAGCACAAGGACTTCCTACGGCAATATATTATATTCAGAAAAGACCGGGAGGATGCTGTCGTACCATCTCGCGGTGTGGCCATTATAGCTGATCGAAGTATCGCATGCCAGCATATGAAGCTCCAAACGGCCCATGAGACAGTGGCCATTCGATCTGTACTTTTTAATAAACTCATTACCATATGTTCTGTGTACGTACCACCACATCAACAGCTACACAGACGTGATCTAAAATCATTAATAGATTAACTCCCCGAGCCGTTCCTGGTTCTAGGTGATTTTAATGCACACAATGTCTTGTGGGGCGATGCTCACTGTGATGCGCGAGGACGTCTCATTGAGCAGCTCCTTTTATCTTCTAGTTTATGTCTTTTAGATATGAAAGAGCCTACGTATTTTAGCCTTGCAAACAACACGTACTCATTTATAAATCTTAGCATTTCATGACCGTCCCTTTTACCTGTTTTTAAGTGGAATGTTCTTAAAAACCCTTATGGGAGTGACCACTTCCCAATCATCCTGAGTGCGCCGAACAAAAATCAACTACCCCCGCAGTTTCCTCAATGGAAGATTGACTCAGCTGATTGGGAAGGGTATAGAACTCTTACACACATGACATGGACTGAGCTGTCTGCCTTGACCATAGATGACGCTGTCACGTATTTTACACCTTTTATACTTGATGCCGCATCTAAATGTATGGCCAAAACGAGTGGCATGTCTTCCAAACGGCGAGTCCTATGGTGGAACGATGCATGCAGGAAAGCACAAACCACTCAGAACAAATCATTGGCGTTGCTTCGCGATTCCCCTACAGCAGAAAACCCGGAAACGTTCAAGCAGGTCAAATCGCAGGCAAGGATAACGCGTCGACAAGCTAGACGAGAGAGCTGACAATGTTTATATCGAGCATCAACTCATACACAGATGACGGGAAAGTGTGGAATTAGGTAAAGAAAATTAGGGGCCAACAAAGGTATTCACTTTCATTAGTAAATAGCCTCGGGGAAAGCCTGGAGGATCAAGCCAGCTTTCTTGGCACACATTTCGAACACATATCGAGCTCCTAACACTACTCCGAATCCTTCCAGAATTACAAGGCATGAATAGAAAAACAAAAGTTAGAAAGAAAATCCGCAATAAATGAGGCATATAACGAACCATCCTTCTTATCAGAACTGCGAACCACACTCAGCTGCTAAAATACATCTACACCAGGTTATGACAACGTAATGTACGCGATGCTGAAGTAACTACCCTCCGAAACTAAAGAAACCCTCCTCTCTCTTTATAATCGCACATGGTTTTCAAGTGTGATCCCCTCCTCCTGGAAGGAGGCTGTTATAATTCCTATTTTGAAGCAGGGTAAGGATCCCTCTACTGTATCAAGTTACAGACCTATAGCGTTAGCAAGCTGCATCTGCAAACTATTTGAAAAACTAAATAATTGCCGCTTACTCCACTACTAAGAAACAAACAAATTGCTCGACTCATACCAGTGCGGGTTTAGAGAAGGACGATCTACCACCGACCATCTTATACGTATCGAGGCACACATACGTGAGGCTTTTGTTCATAATCAGTTTTTCTTATCTGTGTTCCTCGACATGGAGAAGGCCTACGATACTACGTGGAGGTATGGAATATTGAGATACTCTCACACATAGGAATACACGTTAATATGTTCAGTGTCATTGAAAGCTACTTTTCTTATCGTACATTCCGCGTTAGAGTGAGCAATGTTCTGTCCCGAACATTTGCACGGGAAACCAGAGTGCCACAGAGTGGGGTGCTCAGCTAACGTTCTTTATTATAAAAATGAATTCTCTCCCTCTGTACATCCCACGTATTATCTTTTATTCAACATATGTCGACGATGTGCAAATAGGTTTTAAATCGTGTTCTCTTGGGCTCTGTGAGCGACAGGTTCAGCTCGCCCTTAACAAGGAATCCAAATGGGCTGATCAAAACGGGTTCAAACTGAACCCACAAAAAAGCACCTGTGTCCTTTTTTACGAAAAAGAGGCTTGGACCCTGATTCTGAAGTGGTCGTTAAGGGCGAACGTCTACCCATGAACACAGAACATAAGTTCCTAGGTATAGTTTTAGTTGCGAAGTTAACCTTTATATCGCACATAAAACATCTTAAAAATAAATGCTTGAAAACAATAAATATCCTAAAGGTGCTGTAACGAACCACGTGGGGCAGCGACAGAAAGTGCCTCATCAATCTGTATAGAAGCCTTATACGCTCACGCCTTGAGTATTGAATTGAATTGAATTGAATTGAAGTTTATTTGTCCTGAAATTCCTAAAGGATTGAGAGCAGAGGCTAAAGGCTATATAGCCTGACATGGGGCCTCTGCTCCTAAATACAGTTTGGCACGCAGGCCGCTCAATCTGTCGCATATGTTTTCAGAAATAAATATACATAACAACAAATAACACACAGAAATAAATAAATAACATAATAAATAAACCATAACACAACAAAATTTAACATGGTCCTGTCACAGTATTTCAGAAAAAATATTAGAAAAATAACTTTTATTACAAAAGCGTATCTGAAAAGAAGCTTAAATACAGAATGTAAAATAAAGCATAAGGGAATCAACTGCAACACATAAAACAAATTCATAGGTAGGATGTAACGAATCAACTTCAGAAACTTTAATAAGCATACTCAATATCATGGTTCATTAGGATGGACTTGGTGATGGTGTTCGAAGGTACGGAATTGAAATCTATGAGACCGTGTAAAGTATGAGGCAATAGTCTATCTCTCTGCCACGCCAAGCGCTCTGAAAATGTTGCACCCTGTTCATCATCAAGGCATCCGCCTGTCCACAGACGCCGCTAGAACAAGCCCAGTTGAGAGCCTTTATGTGGAATCGAACGACTTGTCACTTCATCTACAGAGAACATATTCTTCCTCCCATATATTTCCTTCAAGTAAATGCTAACAGTGAGCAACCCGCATATTCCACCATTCTCGACCTGTCCAGCTCTCAATTTTTTTTTGCAATCGGCCCGCAATGGCACGCCCTTTCTCGCTGCGTGTTAGAGCCCTAGCGGAAAAAACAAATGTCCCACTCCCACTGCTTGAATACCACCTCAGCCCCCCCCCCGCTCGGCGGCTCCCGCAGTGGCAGGTTATAGACTGTGACACATATTTCGTAGCTGTCACAAAGCATGGCATGCCTCCCCCATACACATTCGGATGTATTTCTTAGAGCTGAAACATAAATATGACTGTGCAGAATTCTATACTGATGCACCCAAGTCTCATACTGGCGTGTCCTATGTGGCGGTCGGCCCATTCTTCTCGGATACTGGCGTTCTGTCCACCAGCACAAGCATTTTTACAGCCGAGGCTTACGCGTTATTCGTAGTCGCTAAATACATCAAAGAATCGAATACGGCAAGGGTACGCCCCGCCGCGGTGGTCTAGTGGCTAAGGTACTCGGCTGCTGACCCGCAGGTCGCGGGTTCGATTCCCGGCTGCGGCGGCTGCATTTCCGATGGAGGCGGAAATGTTGTAGGCCCGTGTATTCAGATTTGGGTGCACGTTAAAGAACCCCAGGTGGTCAAAATTTCCGGAGTCCTCCACTACGGCGTCTCTCATAATCAAATGGTGGTTTTGGGACGTTAAACCCAACAAATAATAATAATAAAACGGCAAGGGTAGTTCCATACACAGACTCCCTGAGTATCGTAAAAGCATTGAAAAATCTAAAAAACACAGAAACTTTATAATCATATTCCTCTTTTCAATACTCTGCACGGCCTATACTTCCAAGCAACATATCGTCGTGTGCTGGGTGCCAGGACACCGCGAGATCAAAGAAACTGTGTTGGCTGACCAGCTCACCACGTCAATTAACACCAGCACTGTGAACTCTTCAGTTTCTGTCCCCATAATCGACCTAAAACTAAACATACCAAAAAAGCTGAGGGCTTACTGGCAGAAGTTATGGGATCTACAAACTCATAACAAGTTACACTTGATTAAACCATACCTCGGTAACTGGCCACCGACGTCGAAAACGTGCCGTACAGAGGTCAGTCCCTGTCGGCTTAGAATAGGACACACACACACAGCACGCACACACACCTTTTGTCCGGTGGTGACCCACCCAGCTGTCACCGATGTAGCCGTCCACTTACCGTACTCCACATACTCCTTGAATGCTCTGAGCTAGAGGCTTACAGGAAAAATCTTTTCCCACAGCGTACAAGAAACACATACCCCTTCACCCAGCTATGTTTATTGGTCGCGAACCTCTTTTTAAATATAATGCATTGAATGCATTCTTGGAGAAAGTAAATACTTTTTATGTTATCTACTCAAGTGATCGGTAGCATGGCCTCTGAAAAGAGGCTGCTGCTGCGGATGCTACATCCAAAGAGAGCACCTGTCACCCGGCCCTTGGGACTAAAGGCGCAGGCGAGGTATCCGTGCTAATGTAACACTCCTATTCTATGGTGTCATAATAACTTAAGACTCATTCTCACCAGGCATGCTTCACTTCACTTTCATGATTTTTTTTTTAAATATGTCTTACGCATCTTCAGAGCGCAGAATCTTAGGCCCTTTTAGAACCAATTAACACAACCATTGCTCTCATCCGATATCATTTCCTGGCGCTCTTTGGTCATCAATGGCCCTTGCGCCAATAAACAACATATATCATCATCATCATCATCATCATCATTATCATCATCATCATCATCATCTTATAGTGCAGCGTGACCATAGATTCCACGATTACGAGGTCCTGCAGTGCGTCATTGCTACCAGTCTCTCTCATTCAGCGTAATTCAAATAAGTGAATTGAAAGTTTGGCCACACCTTAACACACGGCGAAGTGGCGACCTTTGCCAAAGCGTTAGCCTCGCTCAGAGCACCAATAAATATCAAAACAGTCTGCCCGCGGGACTATACCAGCGTTTCCTGCCCCATGAAAAATAGTGGTTGAGCTACTAGGGGTGCATGCCTTGTGTTGCGTTTCTCTTTAGTGCGGCAGTTTTGAAGAAAATTTTAACATGACAAGGGCAGGCTACCTGAGCCCAAAGGAAGATGAAAACTGAATAGAACGACGCGGCGCAGTGCGCGCGCCACTTGTGCTCAGGACAAAGCCGCTGAGGAGAAAAAATCACAGCATATAAACGAAGCGCATGATGACTAGTCGGGTGAAGCTTCCATCCGTGCGTCCGCGCTTCCGTCCGTCCATTCGTTCTTGCTTCCATTCGTCTGTCTGCGCAACTGTCCGTTTGTCTGTGCGTCTGTTCATGCATCCATCCGTCCATCCATTCGTCGGTCCATGTATCTATCTCTGCGTTCGTCCGTACGTCCAGGAATCCGTCCGTCTGTTCGTCCATTCAGTGAACACTCCAAGTACGGCCATCTCACATCTTTTTGTCATATAATCTCCGTGGTTGAAGGTGAAAAACCTGGAGGCACTGCACCGTCAAAATAAAGGTTTAAAAAGAAAAAAAAACACAATAAAGGCGTGAGCCATGTCTCCTACGTTCTCAACTCAGTTTCAAGGCCCGCTGACAGCACTGCCCCCGTCGTCGCTTCCGTGACCAAGCCCCAAGGAGAGGCCGCTAAAGGAAGTTCTCGATTGCCCCAGCGATTTACCTACCAAAATTAATGGTACCTGTTTTTCCTGGGGAATTTCGTGTGTAGCAGGAATACTGGGAGCATTTTTGGGCTACTGGGAGCAATAATCACAAGCTCTCGCACATTGAGATGTTCAGTTACTTGAGGTTGTGTGTAACCTGACCAGCAAAACCTGCTATCGACGGTGCTCGACTGGAGCA
This sequence comes from Rhipicephalus annulatus, assembly GCA_013436015.1. NCBI lineage: Eukaryota > Metazoa > Arthropoda > Arachnida > Ixodida > Ixodidae > Rhipicephalus > Rhipicephalus annulatus. The sequence goes on from WOVY01010990.1 coordinate 383,584, forward strand.
AGCGAACTGCGCAGGAGCCGCAAAGGTGCTCCAAGAGAGGTTGGCTGTCATACAGCCCCCGTAGATGAACTCAATGACAGCTTGCTTGCCATCGCTACTGTGAACCGTTCCTCAAACTTATCACAGCTGCGCGCACTGTACAAAGAATACGCTTTCGCACCAGCTGCCTAGATAGCCTTGGAGTTCAACCATGGGAGTACACGATTAAACCTTAGCGTGCACTCACGCGATTGATACCCGAAGACATCGCTGTTCTGTACCGGCCACGCGTGAAGGAGACCAAAGTGAACGACTGGGGTACCCTAAGGTCACGTCAAGAGGTGCGTTACATGTTGAGGTTTCTTCATACTCAGTTCGAGAGCGGAGCCCGCAGGGGCGCCTGCGCAAGTAGGCGTTTGGTGTATAGCGACACCACGGACCCGAGCTAACGGGGGAGTTTTGACTCCCTCTCACGCCTAGCCGTGCGTGGCTTTGCTGTGTCCGGGGAAAGGGGATCCTGGGGGTTGAGCCGACGCTGGGTGATTGGACCTTTAAGGCCCCCCGGCAGAGGCAACACACCCCTTTGGCCCCGGCTTCACGTAGACGGCACCTCTGGGTTGACCCACCCAGAGGAAATCGGCAGTCACCTTTTCCTATCTCTTTCTTCCTACATCTTCGTCTTTATCTCTTACTGTTTATCTGTCCTGTCTTCTACTCTCTTCCGTTTACTTCCAAACTTCCTGGCGGCTAGGGTTAACCCTGTGCAAATAGCCTACCTTGGTCTAGGCGCATTGGGTTATAGTGGCGTTGTACGGCTGGCGTCTGCAGGTTTCAGCATCCGCAAACTTGTAGCGTCCCCTCGTTGGGCTCCGTGGTGGGTGGCCGCCAACGCTGCTGAACAACATACAATTAGCATGCAGAAAACATTCCCTCTACTCAGTGATCGTGCCTCCTCAAAGCGGGTACGCACCGAAGACATCAATTTTTTTCATCCGGCCAAGACAAATGTTTCCTCATTTCCACGTTATACACAGCGAAAAAACTAACAAGCAAGCCAGAACTGTATCCCCCTTCGTAGTTTCTAGATGCTTAACCGAAACTCTCGGTGCCGGGTACAAGGTTACCAAAATGGCCAGTGGAGATATACTCCTTGAAATACGTGACAAAGCACAATTCGATAAACTGAACACCATCACAAAGTTTGGAGACACACCCATCAGTATTACGCCACACAGGTCCATGAACTCATCTCGCGGGGTCGTATCGGACGCAGATTTGCTTGACCTGACCGAAGCTGAACTTCTGGAAGGATGGAAGAGCCAGAACGTGACAAACGTACAGCGTATTAAGATAAGAAGAGATCAAAAAGAAATACCAACCAAACACTTAGTGCTGACCTATGCTTCGAGCGATTTGACGGAAACCATTCAGACTGGGTATACAAAGACATCTGTGAGGCCATATATTCCCAACCCCCGCCGTTGCTTCCAATGTCAGAGATATGGCCACGGCTCGCAAAGCTGTCGTGGCCGGGAAACTTGTGCTCTGTATGGAGTCGTGGGCCATGCGTCCGACAACTGCGAAGCACCTGCACACTGTGTGAATTGTGGCGGTAGTCATGCCGCGTACTCACGTTCCTGTTCTTTCTAGAAAAAAGAAAAAGAGATCATTACTCTAAAAATAAAAGAAAACATTACATTTAAAGAAGCAAGAAAAAGAGTCTCACCATTTATGGCCCCACATATGCTGATGCGGCGCGCCAGGGGGCAGTGTCGCACCAGCCCTCGCCACTCCTTCGGCCTGGGCAGAGCGAGCCATTGGATGTGGCGCCTGCCGCCAAGGCGGCAGTAGTTGAGTCTACTCCGCCTACTATCGAACACAGACCAGGGACTCCAGGGTCCTCGGGTCTCAAGGCCTCACCTCGCCAGGCGAGGCCCAAGCTTCGAAAAACCAGCTTGCATGGGCGGGCATCCAGTGCCTTCGAGGAGGCAATGGATACGGCGGCACCCCTGGAGCCAAAAGAGCGGCGCGGCTCTCTGGAGCGCGCCAAGAAAACTAAAAAGCTCATAACAGGGCCTGATAATAGCCCTGCTACTTGAGCTCGACCTTTCAGCTTAAACAAGTCACTCCCTTAACGTACACACAGCTCTACTTTACTTCCAATGTGGAAACACAAATTATACATTGGAACGTCAGAGGCCTGCTTAAAAACCTCGACGACGTCCAAGAGCTTTTATACAAACACTCACCTCAAGTGCTGTGTGTACAGGAAACACATCTGAAATCCTCCAATACAAATTTTTTACGTGCTTACGTCATATACCGAAAGGACCGAGATGATGCTGTGGCGTCATGCGGTGGCGTAGCCATTATTATTAACCAAGGAGTAGCGTGTACACATTTACCACTCCAGACATCCCTTGAGGCGGTGGCTGTTAGAGCGGTTCTTTTAAACAAACTCGTCACCATCTGCTCTTTGTATGTACCTCCCCACCACCGTCTTGAAAGACGTGAATTTCAGTCTTTAATAGATGAACTGCCTGAACCCTATTTACTTCTTGGGGACCTAAATGCACATAGTGGACTGTGGGGCGATTCTCGCTCCGATGCACGAGGTCGTCTCATTGAACAATTTCTCTTCTCTTCCGGTGTCTGTTGGTTGAATAGAAAAGAGCCAACATACTATAACGTTGCCAACAAAACTTATTCGTCTATCGACCTCACCATCGTATCACCTTCACTCCTACCCCTACTCAAATGGAAAACCATAAATAATCTATATGGTAGTGACCATTTTCCTGTAGTGCTGAGTTCACAAACAACATATGAAGGTCCTCTACACGTTCCCAAATGGCTGATAAACAAAGCAGACTGGGAACAGTTCCATAACACTACATATTTGAGTTGGACAGACATATGTAGGTTAAACATAGAAGAAGCTGTGCAGTATTTCACAGCTTTTCTAACTGACGCAGCGGCCAGGTGCATACCGCAAACATCTGGAATGCTCGGCAAACGACACGTCCCATGGTGGAACACGGAGTGTCGCAATGCGCGAAAGGAACAGAACAGGGCATGGAGATTGCTGCGGAACTCGCCAACAGCTGAAAACCTTGAGAGCTTTAAGAAAATAAAATCTCGAGGCAGGAGAACGCGTCGGCAGGCCAAAAGAGAAAGTTGGCACAAGTTTTTATCAGGAATAAATTTGTATACACAAGAGGCCAAAGTCTGGAACATGGTTCGTAGGGTAGCAGGAAGAACAGTACACTCACTCTGACTCGTAAACACTCAGGGTGATACCTTGGAAGATCAGGCGAACTTCCTCGGTGCACACTTTGAACGGGTATCCAGCTCGTCCCACTATACTGACACTTTCCAAAAATACAGAACAAGAATAGAAAAGCAGAAACTCGAACACAAATCCACCAGATACGAGGCATATAACCAAGCTTTCAGTCTAGCTGAGCTCCGAACATCTCTAAACTCCTGCAGTACTTCTGCCCCAGGTTCTGACCGTGTGATGTATGAAATGTTAAAAAACCGACCAAACGAAACCCGAAAAACCTTACTTTGTTTGTACAATGCTATTTGGTCTTCTGGCACTATTCCTACCTCCTGGAAAGAGGCTATTGTTATTCCCATTTTTAAAGAGGGCAAGGATCCTTCTTTACCCTCGAGTTATAGGCCTATAGCACTTACAAGCTGCTTGTGCAAATTCTTCGAAAAATTGATAAACTGCCAACTTGTACATTTTCTTGAAACAAATAATTTGCTCGACCCATTTCAGTGCGGGTTTCGAGAAAGTAGATCCACCACAGACCACAATGTTCGTATCGAGGCACAAATCAGAGACGCCTTCGTCCATAAACAATATTTTCTCTCTGTGCTCCTCGATATCGAAAAAGCTTATGATACAACATGGCGTTTCGGAATTCTAAGAGACCTGTCCCACCTTGGTGTGCGCGGAAGAATGTTTCATATAATCGAAAGTTACCTGTCAAACCGGACATTCCGTGTCCGTCTGGGCAGTGTGCTCTCCCAAACATTTGTCCAGGAAACAGGCGTGCCACAAGGTGGTGTGCTTAGTTGCACACTTTTTATTATTAAAATGAATTCTTTGCACTTGTCTATTCCCCACAATATGTTCTATTGTACATATGTCGACGACGTTCAGCTTGGCTTCAAGTCATGCAACTTGGCCATGTGTGAGCGGCGGGTACAGCTGGGTTTAAATAAGGCCTCCAAATGGGCAGATGAAAACGGATTTCGACTTAACCCACAAAAAAGCACGTGTGTCTTGTTCTCTCGAAAGAGAGGCATGCACTCGGGACCTGACATTCGACTGAACGGGCAACGTCTGTCCGTCAAAGCCGAGCATAAATTCTTAGGCTTAATCTTTGACAACAAGTTGACCTTCGTACCCCACATAAAGTATTTAAAAACAAAATGTTTAAAAGCCTTGAATGTTATAAAAGTGTTGTCACGTACTACGTGGGGTAGTGACAGGAAATGCCTCATGAACCTGTATAGAAGCCTTATTCGCACCCGCTTAGATTATGGGGCCATTGTTTATCAGAGTTCGACTAAAAGTGCTTTGAAGATGTTGGATCCCGTGCACCATTCGGGCATTCGCCTTTCTACGGGTGCTTTTCGCACCAGCCCCGTAGAAAGCCTTTACGTTGAGTCAAATGATTGGTCGCTTCATCTGCAAAGAACCTACATGTCCTTTGTATATTTCCTGAAGGTGAAAGCAGACAAGAGGCACCCCTCATACTCTACTATTAATGACTTTTCGAGCTTAATTCTTTTTCAAAACAGGCCTTCAATGAGGCAGCCCTTCTCAGTTCGCGTGAAGGGTCTAGCTGAGGACACTGGAGTGTCACTCGAACACAGTTTAATGGCTCCTGTAGCATACCCGCCACCATGGCAGTGGCAGACTATAGATTGTGACGTGTCTTTCCTAGAAGTTACTAAACATGCGCCTATTGCCCATATTCGGACATACTTCTTGGAACTTCAACACAAATACACACGTCCTGAGTTTTTTACAGATGCCTCTAAGTCTAACTCCTCTGTGTCCTACGCTGCTGTTGGCCCTTCCTTTTCGGATGCTGGCCCTCTACATCCAGGCACAACTATCTTCACAGCGGAAGCTTACGCGATACTTGTGGCAGCTAAACACATCAAACAATCACAAATACAAAAAAGCAGTAATTTATACAGACTCCCTCAGTGTGGTAACGGCTCTGCACAGTCTTAAAAAACAAAGAAACCCTGTCCTTGTTTCACTTTACTCTATTTTATGCACACTCTACACACTCAACCAACATGTTGTAGTGTGCTGGGTGCCAGGGCACCGTGAGATTCAAGGCAACGTGAGGGCGGATCAGCTCGCTGCATCCGTCCACAAAAGCACTGCCTCTACACCCATATCAATCCCGGCCCTTGATCTTAAGCCGTCTCTCAAACGAAACCTCAGGGTATACTGGCAGAGCAAGTGGGATACACACACACAAAACAAACTACACGTTATTAAGCCACACCTTGGTCATTGGCTGCCCGTATCAAAATCGCGTCATACAGAGGTTATACTAACGAGACTCAGGATAGGACACATATACAGGACACACACATATCTTTGTCTGGTGGCAATCCACCATTGTGTGACAGATGTCGTGAGCCATTAACCGTTCTTCACGTGTTAATCCAGTGTAAACACTTAGAAACTATACGAAAACAGCATTTTCTATTACCCTACCGACAACATATACCTTTACACCCTGCAATGTTCGTTGGTAGGGAACCGCTTTTTAGTCATAAATCGTTGTTAGCATTTTTAAAAGAAATTCGTAATTTTCATAACATATATCCGGGCATCCCGTAGCACGACCTCTCTAGAGAGGTCTTTGCTGCGGTGGCTACACAGGAAAGCACTTGCCTCACGGCCCTTGCACGCAAGGGTATGAATGAGTGAGGTACTTGTGCTAATGCCACACATGTCCGCCATCGTTTTTCATTATCACCAACTTTTGTCACCTACTCACACCACACACACCTTTCACGGCATGGTCATGATTTTATTACTTGTATGTTTTTACCCGCCTTACTGCGAGGAATTTTATGGCCCTTATACAGCCGCTAATCACAATCGTTGTCCACATTCTTTGTCCCATGAACTGGTGCTCTTAGGCCATCAAATGGCCCTTGCGCCAAAAAACACCATATATCATCATCAGTTCGAGAGCGGAGAAGAAAGCTCGCAATTGAGGTGCCCACAAAAAGGAAGCCCCGCGAAGCACCAATGAGCTCAACTTCAATTTCAGCCGCCGGTACCATCAGGTTTAGTCCTGGCTTCAGTATCAGCAACGAACAGCCATGCAGGCTACGCACTATGCGGCTATCATGAACACGCTGTGAACGACTGTCAGACTACTGTGACAGCCGACGAGATTCAGGTGAAGGTAATTGCGTAGAATTGCTGCTTAATAAGTGCCAGAAAGGCGCACGTCACAGGACAGTGCCGCTACACAGCTTCATTTTGCCGCACTTCCCAAAATAATATAACCGCAGAACCAACCGAATATCGAAAACAATGTCACCACGAAAACCGACAACGTGCCACTGATCACAAGTGCTGCCTCAGGCAGACATACGATTCTATCACTAGCGAATCCTATGCAAAAGACTACGGTATATGCGTCGAAAAGGCACAATTTCATTCTGGTTCGTATACTGCTTGACACTGGCAGCTAAAAGACAATTATTAAACGTGACATGTCGACGAGCATCGGTATACCTTCAGTCGGTACAGAAGATTGGTCTCTGCTAACGTTTCGCGCTTCGAAACGTTCCTGTAACTCTCGATACCAAGCTGTGCAACTAAAGCTGCAGAGCACTTCATTTCAAACGAAATAGCGTTGTATGCTCCAGAGGGGCCAGGTGTATGCACGGTGAACACGCCAGAAATCGAGCAAGATCTCCGGATGCAGTTCAACGATTGCAACATGCTTGTGGCCGATGAACAGCAACTTGGAGATCGACCGATTCAAATCAACAGTGTCTTTAGTATCGGACAACTATTGGCCTACAGTGACGGGGAGAATCGAACGCTGGAGAAACTACATATGCTTCGTTTAGACGATCTTTGGTTGGCTGGTGTAAGGCGTCTGCGAAGTAGACACGGCCAACGGCTTGAATAACGAGAACCGAACATCGGCTGTATTGTTTTTGCGTAAGCGCCATTGCCAAGCCACACCATCCATGACTGACCTGACATCGATGTGGCCACTCGATGTGATATATTTCACCGAACTACCAGAAGCCGCCAGCGAATTGACGCACAAGGCAGTGTGGTGGAGTGGATATTCAAAGTTGTCGTAGCATCATTCTCAAATACCTTTGCAGATTTCGTCCACTCTCTCAACAGATAGATAGATATGTGAGGTTTAACATCCCAAAACCACCATATGATTATGAGAGACACCGTAGTGCAGGGCGCCGGAAATTTTGACCACCTGGGGTTCTTTAACGTGCACCCAAATCTGAGCACACGGGCCTACAACATTTCCGCCTCCATCGGAAATGCAGCCGCCACAGCCGGGATTCCATCCCGCGACCTGTGGGTCAGCCTTAACTGACCCGCTGGTCACGGGAAAGTCACCTTAGGTCACCTTAACGACTAGACCACCGCGGCGGGGCACTGTCTCAACAGATGGTACTCATATGGATACTAGTGAAGTGACTTCAGCATAACCCACTGCCATCTGATCAAGCCCTCTATGCCCCTGTGAAACTCTGCTTTATGTTTCAAACTATGAACGTGTTTTCCGATCACTACAAGTTGCTGCTTGGATAATCAAATTTTGCCGCAACGCTTCGTCGAACGAACCATCGTCAACAGGGCTACTGACAGCTTCAGAGCTGAGGGAGACAGAGATATATCGCTTGCAGTTGGTCGAACGCATTGCATTTGAAAGAGAAATTTTGACCGCGGGAAAGGCACTAGCAGTTCAAAGGTCCTCCAGTTTGCTGACATAACAAACGTTTCTCGGCCGTCATCTGACACTTTGTATAGGAGGCAAGCTTGAGTTGTCTGAACAACACAGAAAAGATGAACTATCCGATGTTTCTTGATGCTGATAAGCGGTTCATCCATCTCTTAGCTGACGCAGCGCAGGAACGGCTGCTGCGCGGGGTGATTCAGCACACCGTGCTTGTGGAAGTCGATGCGCCAAAAAAAGATCTTCCGCTCACGTACTCAGACGCTACATCAACAGACGCTTTGACACAGCCCCACTTCTTAGTCAACAGTGGTCCCACATAACGAAAATATCTTGCCCCCGATGTCACACCTTCGGACCTTTGGAAATGAGCGCGGTATCAAACAAATCTACGGCGGAACCTGTGCAAGTGGCGAAGGAAAGAATATCTTTTGTTTCTGCGTGCCACTCAAATACAGATGGCCTACCCTGTCTCCTAGCACAATGCCCGACGACCTTGTCTTGGTAGACTTAAATACGCTGCCTCTCACGTGAAAGACGAGTCGGGTCGTTAAGGCAATTTTAGGAAATTAAGGTACCCGCTATTTCCTTCAGAAACCCACTGTTCAACTCTGAGTAAGTGACAAGGTCTCTGCGGCAACTCTACATACCAAAGGCGCATTCGCGCAACCCGGCTTGGGGAATCGGATAAAACTGAATACGATAGTGCGGTGCGGATATTGATTCATATGTGGGATTAAAGACCCCAAAACCACCATGTGATAATGAGAGACGTCGTAGTGAAGAGTTTCGAAATTTTCGACAACCCGGTATTCTTTAACGTGCGTGTACCAAGATCAGAGCAAACAGGCCTAGAGCATTTTCCCCTGCATCGAAAATGCAGCCACCGCCACCGAAATTACATCCCGCGACCTGCGGGTCATCAGCTGGGTACCTTAGCCACTAGACTACCGCCACGCAGCATGGTGTAGCGGAGTGCGTGTGTAAAACATACTTAGGACAGAGCCACTAGAGAAGAAAAAAGAAAAAGTGACGTTCTATCAATAAACCTTGAGCGATGGCATGTCAATGTCTCTGTCTTCCACAAAGGGACACTAAATAGAAACGACGACTTGCTCTATATTGCTAAATTGCACTCTGAGAACTCTACTTCCAAGAGTTTCACTGTCAAAAGTTCATTATTGCGAAGAAAATCCGGGTCAAAATTTCATTTTTTTTATTTCGCGCCACTCTCAATGTAACAAGTTAGATAACGCACTTTTCGTATTTTAGAAAAAATCACTCGATGAAATTTTGAAACTTCGTATTATAGGTCTACAGCACCCGCAAATGCATTGTACCTCATGTTTATCGAGTATAAGCTATTGAGAATCCAGTAGATGCCTTCAAAATTTTCCATACGTCACAGTGTTTAGTGCGGTATTTTCAAAGGGGCGTATGCACTCGAATTTCCTTTCGTGCGATTTCTCGCTTATCAAGAATCATGTCATGGTAGGAATAGTGTTTTCAGGATTGTGAAAATGTATTTTACTAATAAGCGAAAACTCATTTTGCGCTTTAGTGTTTCTTCAAGTTGCGCATCTAATCAGTGCCGCTTCTTTGGCTGTCGCAGTGCGTTTTATGATTACGCTCTCACCTTTAAGCTGTGCGATGACCACAACATGATTGCCATTCGTAAAATAATATTCATACTTGCAGAGCCTTTTCGAATTTTTTTTTGTCCAGTGCGTAAGGTTGTAGGGTGGTAATAAAAATTTAGTATATTATGTATGATTTTATTTGCCATTGTTTGCCACTGATGAGTGAAAATTCTAGAAGATGCACGTTACCTATCAGTGGTTGCATTTTTTAAGAGATGCGCAGACTAAATCTGCTTTTGAATGAAATCAGAATCATCTTAATTCTGATTTCACTCGCACGGGGCAAATACTGAACATAATACGCCACACAACTTTGTGCTTGCATAGTTTTTTATCACGTATAATAGTCGGCCTGCCCTACTTACTTACTTAACAACACTCCCGTTTATGAAGTACTGTGCTATAAATACCTCGGTGTGCATATTACTAACAATCTTTCTAGGAAAAACACATTGAACACGTAGCGTCGACAGCTAACCACATGCTTAGGTATCTTAAACGAAAATTTTCTATAACTCCACCGTGTAACAGACCGGACTATCTGCTATCAGCATTCGCCCTAGGCGATATCGCCTTCTCCTCCTCTCCACCGTTTCGTGCGCTTTACGTTCCTTCCTTTTTCTTTCTTTCCCCCTTCCCCGCTGTGAGCGCGGCTACATAAGCCCAGCAAATAAACGGCCAGGGGTCTTTCGTTATGGCGAGGCCCAGCCACGTGTTCATCGCCGTCTTGTCTCAGAGCTAAACGATACATGGTGTCAGAAGTGGGGTTCTGACGTTCGAAATGGACCTCGTCAAGCCCCCGGAACCGCTGCAACTGTCCGGCAACATCAGGAAAAACTGGCTGGTATTCAAGCAGAAGCTGCAGCTGTTCATCACCGCTACGGAACCGGAGAAGCCCCGCCCATCGGCCGTAAAAGCAGCGATTCTTCTGAGCACCGCGGGGGACGAGGCGCTCGAGGTCTACAACAACTTCTCGTTTGCGGCAGGTGAGAGCAAAGAAGATTATGACACGTTAGTGCGGAAATTTGAAGAATATTGTGTCGACCAGGGTAATGAAGTCTACGAAAGGCACATTTTTCGATTGCGAAAGCAGGAAGAGGCCGAGCCCTTTGAGCGGTTCCTACGGGACTTAAAAAAGCAAGCAAAGCTGTGCAACTTCGGTACGCTTGAAGAGTCCATGATCAGGGATCAAGTGGTGTTTGGGACAAATAATGCGAAACTTCGAGAAAAGTTGCTGAGCGACAAAGACTTAAACTTGCAGAAAGCAGAAGAAATTTGCAAAGCTGCTGAGATTGCTGCCATTCAGAGCGCAGCATGGTCAAAGGAAAGCCTGCACGTTGACGTTACACGCCGCACACACCGCACGAAGTTTGCGAATGGAACTCGGTGTCGAAATTGTAACAAGGTACATGCCCCCGAGCGGTGCCCGGCGTATGGAAAAACTTGTTGTGCATGCAAGAAACGAAACCACTTCGCCCCATGCTGCAACAATGCGCGCAGGATAAGCGAGGTTCACAAAGCCGAAGAAAGCGATGAAAATTTTGACATCTTGGGCATCAGCATTTGCGGCGTCACCGGAGATATAGGAGCGGATTGGATGGTTCGCGGAAAAATAGCCGGTCAGGAGATACAATTCAAGGTAGATACCGGGTCTCAGGCAAATTTGCTGCCCCTAACCCTGTTCAACCGAATCGCCCACGCAAGCACTCCGCGAAAGAGCGCCGCTGTCCTCTCCGCCTACAACGGCAGTACAATCAAACACGTTGGCGTGGCGACCGAAGATCTCGAGATAAATGAAGCACAGCATTCAGTCTCGTTCTTTATCGTGAAAAAGGGGCGCCAAGCCATCCTTGGCTTAAAGACATGCCAGCAGTTTGGTCTGGTACCGGTGACGACGGACGCCGTGAAGGTAGGCGATGGGCAAACGAAATTCCAGCTTGCATTTCCTGACCTCTTCAGCGGCACCGGCTGCGTCAGGCGACCCTACAAAATGGTGCTACGAGAGGATGCCGTTCCAGTCGTGCAGCCTGCCCGCAGAGTACCCATAGCATTGAAAGGACGCCTGCGACAAGAACTGCAACGAATGGAAAAGGCCTCAATCATCGTCAAGGTGGATGAACCAACTGAATGGGTGAGCCCCCTGGTAGTTGTGCACAAGAAGGATGGTACCCTTCGCATTTGCATGGACCCTAGAGCAGTGAACAGGAGCATTAAGCGGGAGCACTATCCTATCCCTTCAAGAGAGGACATAGAGAGCGAGCTGGCAGGAGCACAATATTTCTCCCGGCTCGACGCTAATGCCGGCTTTCATCAGATTCCTTTAGATGAGGCCACTTCACGAATATGCACTTTTGCGACACCATTTGGGCGGTACCGTTTTTTGCGTCTGCCTTTCGGAATTTGCTCAGCCAGCGAGGTGTTTCAGAAGACTCTAACAGAGATGTTCGAAGGGCTGCCGGGAGTGCGCGTCTACGTAGACGACGTTTTAATATGGGGCGACTCAAAGGAAGAACACGACGAACGCGTCATCGCAGTACTAAGGCGGGCGCAAGAGGAAGGGCTGACATTTAATCCAGCTAAATGCGTGTTCGGCACCACGCAGGTTGCATTCCTTGGCGACGTTATCGGAAGAGACGGAATTCGTCCGGACCCTGATCTAATCGAAAGCGTCCGTGCCATGCCAGCCCCAAAAGATAAACAGGGTGTGCGCAGATTACTCGGGGTTGTGAACTACTTTCGGAAATACCTGCCAGCTTTGAGTGATAAAACGGCGTTGCTGCGTAGCCTGGTGAAAGAAGCATCAGTGTTTGAGTGGACAACAGCCCATGAGCGCGAATGGGACCAGATCTGCGCAGCGCTTGCTAATCCTCCATTGCTGGCTCTTTTTGATGAAAAAAGAAGCACTAAGATAACTGCGGACGCCTCAGGAACAGGTATTGGCGCTGCCTTATTGCAAAGACACGGGGATGACTGGCGCCCAGTGACCTACGCCTCAAGAGCGCTGACGCCGAGTGAAGAGCGATACGCCCAGATAGAAAAGGAAACACTGGCAATTGTTTTCGCTTGTGAAAAATTTCATCAGTTCGTGTATGGACGAAGCATTACGATAGAAACTGATCACAGGCCATTACTTGCGATTGCCGAAAAGAACATTGCAGATATGCCACCCAGGATACAGCGGTTTTTCATCCGTCTTATGAGAGAGAGAGAGAGGAAACTTTATTAGAGCTTGGCCGGCAGCTTGGTCTTGGTGGCCTCAGATGGCGGCGCTGAGTCCCTGAACTCGGGCGGCATCTTCGGCCTGCCGGACAGCCCAGAGCTGGTCGTTGAGCTCCGAGCTTCTGAGCGCCGCCTCCCAGCGGCGGCGTCGCCGACGGCGAAGGTCTCCCGCGGCTCCCGCAGACGGGACGGCGGCGGGAACGAGTGAGCTCGAGGCTTCCTGTTGCCTGGTATTGGCAGCCGCCATAGGCGCATCGCGAACGGCGGCCGTTTCTCGACCATTGTTACCGGCGCATTCCCAGAGCATGTGGCGCAGCGTTGCTCTGTGCCCGCATGCTTTACATAGATCGGTAATGTGTAAGTGCGGGTAGCAGTGGCGTAAGACGACCGGGATGGGGTAAGAGTGGGTTTGTAGTAAGCGATAGCTTACGGCATCGTGTCTGTTTAATTTGTCATGCGGTGGCGGGAACTTTCGCCTTTCCAGTCTGTAGTGTTGCGTAATATCTCGGAACGTGATGAGACGATCACCCCACGACCGTTGTGGTCTGTGTTGTCGCTGCGTGTCTGTCGAAGTGTCTCGATCCGGCAGATCAGAAGCCCCGTTCTCGGGAGCGGAGGCGGCGGCCACGGAATGTGCCACGGCTCGGCGAGTGAGACCTCGAGCCGCGGCGTGGGCCGCCTCGTTGCCCGGAAGCGGGACATCGGTGTGTGCCGGGGTCCAAAGGAGGAAGACTGTTAAATTTTGTTGTGGCGATCGCGACGCTGAGTCACCATCACCGCACATCTTAAGGATGCGGGCCGCTTCCCGCGAGACGCGGCCGCGCGCGAAGCCGCGGATTGCTGCCTGCGAGTCGCTGATTACGATCGTAGTGTTCGGCACCGTGGCGATTGCTAGGGCTATCGCGGCTTCTTCGGCCGCCTCCGTATGTCCCGTGGTCACCGTGGCGCTCGCGAGGCATTTGCCCGCACGGTCAACGACCGCAGCGGCGTGTGCGTGTCTCCCGTCCCCATATCTCGCGGCATCTACGTACACAACTTCGTCGCTAGTGCCGTACTTCTTTTGAAGGTCTCTAGCTCGCTGGTTACGGCGCCCGACGTGGTGCGTCGGGTGCATATTCTTAGGAAGCGGCGGAACAATTAGGCGGTCGCGAACCGAGGCAGGAACATCCGCTTTTTCTCCCTGCTGAGTGTGGTACCGGATGCCAAGTGACTCGAGGATGTGTCGACCCGTCTTAGACCCCGACAAGCGTTCGTTTTGCGAAACGACATGGGCCTCAATTAACTCGTCGAGTGAGTTGTGCAGTCCAAGTTCTAGTAACTTTTCAGTGCTCGCATTCAGTGGAACTCCAATTGCTCTCTTGAAAGCCTTTCGTATTATACATTCGATTTTGTTTTTTTCTGAGCGTCTTATGAATATGATTTTTTGTTGCAGTTTGTGCCTGGTAGGGACCTGTTACTCGCAGACCTGCTGTCTCGGGCTGCACTACCAACTGGTGGAGGCGAGCAAGTCGAGGACGTGGACGTCCACACAACGCAAGTAGTCACCAGCATCATAAGCAAAGCGACTATGTTGCGGCTGCAGAAGGAAACCCTCGAAGATCCGCTTCTCAGTCGCACCATGAAACAAATGGAAGATGGCATTGCAATAGACGGTGTACTGAAACCGTATGCGGAAGAGCTATCCGTGGTCAATGGAGTGGTGCTAAAGGGTTGCAAAGTTGTGGTGCCTAAATCAATGCGTGCGGAAATTCTTGAGCGAATTCACGAAGGCCACTTAGGTATGAACAAGTGCAAAGCTAGAGCCCGTAGACTGGTTTTCTGGCCGGGAATGAGCAGTGACATTGAGCGACGAGCGCGAACGTGCAGCGTATGTCGAAAGTACGCATACAGTCAACCGAGTGAACCCCTCCTGCTTCAGCCAACGCCCGACCGACCGTGGCATCGCGTAGGCATAGACCTATTTACATTCGCTGGAGAACACTACGTAGTTGTGTTTGATGCCCATTCTAACTTTCCCGACGTCGAGAAACTCAGAGGTACCACGGCGGCGGAAGTAATCGACAAGATATCTGCTATCTTCTCGCGATACGGCATTCCCAACCAAGTTTGCACCGACAACGGGCCTCAATTTGCATCGCGAGAGTTCGCGTCCTTCGTGCGCCGATATGACTTCGAGCATATCACCTCAAGTCCAGAGTTCCCACGATGAAATGGCTTAGCTGAAAAGGGGGTACAGATCGTGAAGCGTATTCTAAAGAAAACCCATGAGTCTCGGGGTGATGTATGGCTTGGTCTGTTGGCTTATCGATCTTCTCCCCTTGACAGCGGTCACTCACCCGGAGAACTACTGCAAGGTCGTCGCCTGCACGCCACTCTTCCAGAATACAGCGTCGATGGAGGCATACCCGTATGGAAACAGCGACAGTCTTCCCGAGGCAGGCCACTACCACCCTTGGAAGCCGGAAATGTGGTCCGGATCAAACATGGAAGCTGGTCACGCCGAGCGAAAGTGGTACGAGAGACTGCACCACGATCATACGTGGTAAGAACGGAAGATCATGGGCTCCTGAGACGGAACCGACAACACTTGCTGCGAACGGACGAAAACTTCAACGACAAGGTCAGCCCCGAGGGTAATCCGAACCCCGACGCGAGGCCCCCAACGAAGTTAAGTGATAGACACCGCGGCAACATCACGCCGGACAACCCACTGGGGTGTCACCAGGTGCAACCAGCTCAGCCAGAAGAAGATTATAGCGCCACCACTTCTCCAGACACTCCAGGAAGCCCACTGGCTGGCCTGCGCAGGTCAGGACGCCAGCGCAGCGAACCGAAGCGCCTTCACTACGGGCCATCCTTCCATCAAGTAAATGAGTGCAAAAGAAATCAGTGTTTTGAAAATGTGTGAAGAGAAGATGTAACAGACCGGACTATCTGCTATCAGCATTCGCCCTAGGCGATATCGCCTTCTCCTCCTCTCCACCGTTTCGTGCGCTTTACGTTCCTTCCTTTTTCTTTCTTTCCCCCTTCCCCGCTGTGAGCGCGGCTACATAAGCCCAGCGAATAAACGGCCAGGGGTCTTTCGTTATGGCGAGGCCCAGCCACGTGTTCATCGCCGTGTTGTCTCAGAGCTAAACGATACACACCGAAACTAAAACAACTTTACATCACCTATGTTAGATGTAACCTTGAATATGCATGCTCGATATGAGACCCCGGTCTTGCTACTCTGAAAAACTTAATCGAAAATGTACAAAATCTAGTAGCCCGTTTCATCCTTAACAATTACCATAAATCTTTTAGCGTCACCATTATGAAACTAACACTTGGCCTTCCTCTCCTTTCTTCTCGTAGGAAGTTAGCTCGTCTTTCCCTCTTTCACAACATCTACTATCATAACCATGAGCTCAAGTCCCAATACATTACACCAGCATCTTATATCTCCCCACGTGTCGATCATCCTTGCAAAGTTTATGTACCTACACAGCGCAAAGCCTTCTACTCACATTCATTCTTGCCGAAAACATTTCAAGAGCGGAATCGCCTGCCTGCGTCACTTGTCGCTATCAGAGACACAGGTAGTTTCCGTAAAGCACTAACAAACGCGTTATAAGCCTTTACCAAGCTGCTTCCCGACTGCAGTTGTGATTTATTGTTTGATTGCCACTTACTTTTTACATGTCTTTTTTATGGTTTTGTTGTTAATTATATTTATTGTGTTTTGCTTTGTTACTTTGTATGCATTGTTTGTCATTCTAGTAGTCCGGTATGTTTTCGTTCCTCTTCCTGCATCTCTACTTTTGTATCTATTTATGAACATCAATGCATAATTCAAATTTCTGTGTTATATTATCAACTGCCATCCTCTGTTTATCACTCCTTTATTATGTTGCGTCATATCAGCAGATGTGTAAATATTTTCTTTGTTACTATTTGTGCTCGTTTACCTACATTCTTATATTTTTCTTCCGTTTTGATATTGTTTGTTGCTTTGTATTTTATTGTACTGTACATATTTGTTTTTGCATGTTTTGATGTACCTTTGCCCCTCCCCTTTATAATGCTTCTTGTAAGCTCTGAGGTTATCAATAAATAAATAAATAAATAAATAAATACGGTTCTTTCCTCCATGCAGTTCAACTTTAATTCATTCTCATAATATTACAGAAGACGAAATGCATATCGAAACGGGTACCACAGTTAAGAAACCGCCGCAAAACATCTTGCTATAATTACTTGACAAAAGTAAATATGCGTCGATTGGAAAAAAAGCATACACAAGACCTACATATACCGCACAGTGATTAAGGAGCACATCGTAGCAAAACATTTCACTGCACAACACAAACGGCTGGGAAAAATGCAAGGAACGGGTTGAGTTTACAAACAAAAATAATAAGCAGGAAGTGAACGCCATTATTATACGGTAGAGTTTATAAAGAAACCATATAGGCTTCTAATTGTCACTGATACTATGCTTGTTTAGGTAAAAATAATCTAAAAATGCTTTTCGTTCTCGCGACAAATGACAGAAAATGGTCGAAAATCACTCCTAGAAGACCCATCTATTAGCAATTGGCTGATGTGAACACGGCGTGCTCGGTCGTTACAAAGAATGCCGCGGGAGGCCCGGACTTGCTATGCGTGCGCGCGCGGTCACACTGGAAAGCCGCACTTACGAATACAAAAAATATTAGAAGTGCTCAAGGTCACGAGCCACGCGTGAGGCATTTTCTCCGCCCCCTTCTTCTCTCCTTGTTTAGCTTACAGTGCTTTCGTCGGGACAAGACAAGACAGGATGCAATTGCAGCATGCGACAAACTTTTGTTACTTTGCTTGCGCAGAAGGAATGCTTAAAATTGTTGCGGAGTTGAATTTTTGAGGCAATGAACTCTTCCAATGAGTTTATTTTATGGTTACATGAAAAAAGTGTTTCAGGGCCCCTTTGACTGAACAAGTGATTCACTCTGTACTTCGACACTTACAAAACAAAAAAGTTCTTTTTCCACAGTTGCTTCTAGACATAGGAAGTAAAATGTTGCTCGTTTCTCAATTTTTGGTGCTTAGAGGAGCTTTCTTAATTGGAGATGATGGCTGGCTTCAGTTACTAGGGAAAGAGCCTTTGTTGCCTCATATAACGCGAAAAGAGATCACCGGCATCAGCGTGAGTGTTGCAAAAAATTATCAACCTCTAAATGCACCACGTCATAACCACTTCATGGCGTCACATATCGGAACAATTTTTAGATGGCATGATTAAGCCACTGTGAACTAATATGACATCACAGTTAGTCATGAAACGATGTACTTATCGCATGACCACGACATCGTGTGGCTATAGGCAGACTAATTCCATTGGCACGTGCTGTGTTGAAAGCTTGTGATACCTCTAATGCCGCAGGTAATACGAAACCACGTTTGGTACAGAAATCTTTCCAGTCGGTAATCACGATCGAGTGAGAAGAATTAAAAGAAAATCGCTCAATCTATCGGTGACTTTGGGCAAATGCTCAAGGAAATAAGCGATTTTTTTTCAATGACAGTAGACAGATATATAAAATAGCCTAACTTTTATAACGGGACTGCGCTCCACATAGATATTCATGCTGTTATTGTGGCAAAATGTATTATTTTTATTGTTAAATTACTGCATGTTCTGGATGATTATTGTCTTCCTCTTATAAAAGAACCTCACAAATTCGCAACTTTTTTGACCTTATTGATATATAACCATTTCTTTTCTGCCTATTTTTGTTCTTGTCTTTACACCACAAATCCTTCAGTCGTTTTTATGCTTTTTTTTCGCCATGTTTATCGTTTGATGCTCATCCTTAGAGCTGAAGGCTTCGTGTATTATGTAACTGCTCTAACATACACCAGTATATATTTCTACGTTCAATTAAAAGATGCTTCGTGGTTTTCTTGGCTTCCGCACGCATGTACAGTATAGATAGTTTCTTTGTTTTGTTTGCCCTAGTTCTATTATTAACTGCGCGTTGAAAAACCACCTCCCCTCCCCTAAAACAGCAAACCACTTCTCTAACATCAAACAATTTTTCTTTATTTCTCTTCACAAATACTGTTGTTTTTCAGACGGTATTTTTAATGCTCTAATTCGTACCTCAAAAGACAGACTAGTACTTTATCTGAATCTTTCACTTAACCATGTCACTTGCACTGTCGGTCGTTTGCATGTGGCTGAGTCTCCTTTGTTTTCAACTTTGCGCCAGTTCTCTTTTATTAAAAATGCCGAAACAATTTTCTTCCCACCTGCTGCTTTCATTTTCCTCAATCTTTTTCGAAACTAGTTTTGCTCCACTGAAGCCATCACAAAATTCAGCATCCCCTTACGCCTGGACGTCGTTCGATCAGGGTATTCCGTACGTTTATGCGACGCTGTGCTAATAATAGCAGTAGGTTGAACCGCAGGGCAGTTGAGAAAATTGTGTAGGGTAAAGTAGGACAATTTTGAACTTCGCTTAAGCTAACTTCCACACCTTGCTTGGAAACAGTGAACTACAAGGACAGGCACACTGGCAGACAAAGAAGTTTATTTCGATTCGGAGGCGTCACCCTTATGAGGCAACATCGGCCGGTCACACCCATGGTGGGACATAAAAAAGCGTTACTCAGAAAGCCCACAATATGACTGTACCAGAAGTGTTCATTGATCATGATAGTGAGTCACTGAGATAGAGATGTATCATGAATGGTCAACCTAGGTACCCGCTCTGAATGGTGGATGCAAAGAAACCTCACACACACAGCGCTTGTCCGTGTCACATTTCTCTTCGTCCGTTTGCTTTGTATTCCATGCTGCGTAAATTTTCTTCACTGTCGACGATCCCGTTCCTCTAACACGCTCGCTAAGTCCTGACGTTCTGCAAAATGTTTTACAAAATTGAAGCACTGTTATTTTTTCTTAACTTTTGCGACAACTGGCTGATCACTATTATACAATCAGTCACTTATGGCGCTCATTTTGTAAGCTGCACGATTCCTAAACAGATAGTATTGCTCTCAGTACAGAACACTGTCTTGTCACGAATCACTTACTGCAGGCGTACAACAAAAAGTTCCACCTAAGGATTCTGATGTGCCTAAAGTAGATGCCGGCAAGGTGATAGAGGTAACACTCTTACTACAATTGCTGCAATGCACTCAATGTACTATTGTGAACTTTTTTAGGATTTGAAATTTACTAAAATACGGTGTTTAGAGAAGGTGAATAGCAATTTAGAGAACCAGGTACTCTACCATGGGAGAGCTGAAAGCCGTCACGTGGACCTCACACTTGATGTTAAGATTGTTTAATTGGGAATTTCAGAAAGATAGGATGCTTTAGAGCTCGTAGCATAAGGAGAATAAAAATGAATCAATCAAGCAATCAATGCTTCCAATTATGTCGGCGTATTTTGAAATGAAGAGTTGACAGGGCCATAAATTGATTGATAATTGGGGTTTTAACGTCCCAAAACCACCACATGATTATGAGAAACGCCATAGTGAAGGAATCCGGAAATTTCGACTACCTAGGGTTCTTTACCGTGCACCCAAATCTGAGCACACGGGCCTACAAAATTTCCGCCTTCAACGGAAATGCCGCCGCTAAAGCCGGGATTCGATCCCGTGACTTGCGGGTCAGCAGCCGAGTACCTTGGCCACTAGACCACGGCGGTGGCGCGACAGCGACATAAATTATCCTAACACAGAACCTTGGGACACTCCAGATGTGACAGGTTAGTAAGCTGAGTATTTGTTAGCGGAATGGCGAATCGGCACCTTTTATACAAATACACGTCTATCCATTTTATGAACCTGTTGTTCCGGTGTTTAGTTACAGTTTGGATTTTGTTGAACATAATAGACGCCATGTAGGTCAGCTCTAAGAAACTTTTCCCCTAAGAGGTTACATTCGGCAGCGTTGATCTAACGTACTCATAAAATAAATACATAGCCGTGGCATAAATGGCCAGGAACTCAAGTACAGAGCCATACCAGGTCCTGGAACTGCTTTTTGAGTATACCACATTATTTGTGAACAGGCAATTGTGATAGCAGTGCTGGATGTACAATCTTTAAACATTACACATGTACTCCAACCATGCAGCCATTGCGTCGGGTTAACGAAAAGTGTAGTGAAGCGCCATCCACTAAAACACATTTATCTAGCAGTGTCCAAGACCGCCATTCTCATTGGCACAAGCTGTACATACAAGCTCACCGCTTCAAGTATTGCCAATATCCATCTTGCTGTTGTCATTGTTACGCAATACAAAACATGCGACTGTTTAACACAAGATGGGGTGTAAAACTATAGTATATATGTTCAGCGTCATTTGGTAAGGTTTCTCTCAATAAAAATACAACTCTGTGACCTTTCCTTCGCATGCTTCGCAAGACATCGACTTCCAAGGTAGGTGGGATCTGCCGAATTTCGTTTTCAAGTTCAACATATTCACGTTATTCTACAAGCTGCTTCATATCAACCCCAAGTTTCTATTCATATTACGTTCTCTTTCGCAGAATAAAGACGGGACAAGGTTTGGAGGCAGTAATTGATTTTTACTCTCTATTCATTGCAATTATGTCAAAAAACGTACGCGTTCAGTGCACTTTCCCTTTTTATATTTGGACTTACAACTATGAATGCACGTGCTTTTTTGTTATCTGTAGAAATTATCTTGGAAAGCACAACTGCACAAAGTATGCCTTCGTCAGGGATCTTCTCAAATCATCTTTTTTTATTTGTACCAGTTATATTTTTGCTTTCCTTCTTCATAATTTACTGACCTGAGTATAAGCTTTATCTGCGTTTTTTATCTTGCCAAACATCCCCTTCTCTTGTTGTGTTGGTTATGAACCTCAATATATGCATTATACCTTAGGGTCCCATCACTAGGTAAACTTTTTTGTCACACGTTGATAAATTTGCTGATCTTGTAATACGTTATGAAAAGCAAAAAGAAAACTCAAACTGAGGTGAGTGTATAGGCAGTGTTCCGGTAAATATATTGTTAATTGTTATATATTTTATAATATACCAGCAATGGGTACATAGTACAACAATCCGTACTCTAGTATTTTGCTCGTCCTATTGATTCTGCGTACCGCCACTGTGTGCTGTATCAAAGGTTACGATAAAGAAACCACAACAATAACAACTGTTCTCTGTTAGCGTGAAAAGCAACGAAAATTTTCCCGGCATCATCTTCAGTCAGACAATGTTGGATAAAATATCCATCTCTCGCTACGCAGTTTCTTCAAAAGCACGAAGATATGCACCTGCAAATGTTATCTGAGGATGAGTGGACAAAATTGCCTTGCCTGTGCGTAAAGTCAAGATTCTCGGCTACGCACACCGATGGTTCTGAACGCACGTTGGACTGTTACAAACATGTAAAAATCTGGTATGTACAAATATCTTTTGCTTTTTATAGAAAATGAAACCTTGCGCATGTCAACGTCCCACTATAGAATATTGTAGAGATTAAGACAAAACGATTGCTCGTAAAAATGAAAAAATTTCACCAATAAAAGTACAGGCGCATGTGCTTGACAATAGTAAAAGCGCTACAATACAGGCAGCGCATAACGATAGGATAACATGTTCGCATCGGGCGTCAGTAATCTAAAATCAATGTTTTTAACCCGAGTGCTTTTTCCCAGTTGCCATACATGTTGATTTGTGGAAGAAACTCTGCAACGACGCTCAACGTCATGCTGTGCAACGTCACTGGACTAAGGAAACCTCAACCTCCCCGCCTCCCTTCAGCACGCTGAAGAATCGAAACAGCTGGCCAAACTTTGTATTGAGAATCTGCAGAGGATCGACATTCGTCACTATAACCTTCAATGACGCGAATGTTGCACCAGCACGGTGATCGTGTACAGTACTCCAACATCTCGGCGCACTCGAGTACGAGGTTGTTCGTGACGGCATCTGTAACTCCTAGCGATGTCTGGCACGTTGCGAGGCCGTGCGTGCGGTGCACCTTAAACCATTCTATGCGAGTGAAGGTCCCAGTGGGCTCAAGCTCTCACTTGATTTGGTGTTTTTTATTTATTGCGTGTGGTTTATTTTTCGGTGTTCTGTTCGAATCATCGAGGCGATACTTCTTCAGAAGGGAGCAACGCCACAAGCTTTCGTTGTATCAAATTTGAAGTATTCGCTTTACAGCCACAGAGATTGTCAGCAATGCTGGGCACCGACCACGCGTCAGTGTTAAAGGTGCTTCATGATTGTAAAAGACTGCTTTATTAAGAATGTGCACTGGGTGCAAACAGTCCACTGCTTACGCGGCCACCAGTGACAACTCTGCAATGACCAATAGCACATGCGTAAACCGATACTGGCCTTGCCACTTATCAGCTATCGAGGACTGGCGCTCTGTTTGCCGATATCGGTGTACAGTGAGCATTCCTTCAAGTCATTGGACTTTCTACTTCCTCACCACAAGCTTGACCTAATAAACGTTTTACCTTGTTATGCCTAGGTGCCCACACCGAACGTCAATGCCTCTGCAAAGGCAATCTGTGTCAAGGCCAGCGATCAAGCCCGCCGGACGCGATCAACTCAACGACGTCATCAAGTGGTGGTGCCGGTCTGTCTTACGCAACGCACCGCGAGCTCTCTCAGCCCACGTGCCCGATGAAGCAATCGGCACCTTCCAGTCTAGCGAGTCTTACGCAATGCATGGCAGCATTACTCGTCTTTGGGCAGAACCCAGCACAGTGGCTCCTGATTTGATGATCAGCCCAGAGGTGGGTCCCCATTGGAGGATTCTGACATCACTGTCAGCGGCGCTTCTTGTTGGACGTTGGTGACGTAAAGGTCCACCCGGTGCCTATAAAAAAAGCCAAGCGGCGCATCGTCTGAAGCTGACCTATGCGTCACAGAGCAGCCAACGTATTCGTTACAGAGAAGACATCTCGCCGGTTCGAGTCTCCATGCTGTCGGTGCGGCCGGCGTTCGTGTAAGCGGAGAGGTTCGTGGTACCCTTCGTAACCACGTCGGCGGTGCACCTCGTAACATTGAATGACAGCTGCGGTTTCAGCCGGCGTCAGCGACAACGATGCGGTGAGTGCTTGATGTTTTCCCCTCAGTTCACCAGGCTACTCTAGTACGGGTTATAGTAGTTTAAAGAAGAGTGCGTGAAGCATTACACTAAGCTTTGATCGTTTCAAGCCAAGTTTGTGATCGTTTCAAGCCGTTTAAACTCAAGACAGGAGCGTCTTGAGTTTAAACGAATAGAATTGGCAATCCTACAGTGTTCGCAGACGCCTACCGTAGCTTCTGCGACAGTTAAAGCCAGCGGTCACAGAATTCGGGACCAACTGCCACTGTTCGTAGTCGGCAAAAACATGGCGAAGTATCTCGTCAAGTTCGAACACGTAAGTGAGAGAAATGCCTTGAAGCAGTCTCTTTGGGCAGTGAACCCATTAGCTCTTCTTCCCGGTGAAGTGCCCGACGTGATAACGTGCTCATCGAGGGAAGCGTTCGAGAGCTATGGTGGTGTTAAGGAAGTGCTCTTGAGACGTTATAAGTTGTCACTCGAGGCTTTCCGGCAAAGCTTCCGCTACGCAAAAAGGGCAATGAGTCATACATTGACTTCGCGTTTCGTCTTAAAGCTGATTTAATTGAATGGCTCAAGGGCAAAGGTGTTTATGACGATCGCGATAAAGTGGTAGAATGCATTGCATTGGAGCAATTATACCGCTGCATCGAGGAGGATGTGAAGCTTTGGCTGCAGGACAAACTTGGTGAAGTACAAAGTTAGCTCAGGAGTATTGCACTCGCCGAGAATTGCATAGCAGGGCAGTGCACGTTCAAAATGGTGAAAAGAAAGAGGGCTTTTCAAAGAAACCTAATCAACTGAAACCAACTCCACACCGTAATTTCAGGAAAGACCCGTCTCTTACGAAGGACACTGTAGGGGAAGGGCAAACGGAAGCGGAGAAATCAAGTGAGATTTCTAAACAACGCACTGATACCACTAGGTCGTTTGAATCACAGAAGTTGCTAATCTGCTACAATTGCAAAAAGAAGGAAACATTGTAATAAAATGTAAGCAAAAGTTTGCTTTCGTAACAATCCGAGAATTAGAAAATAACATGCATTTGTTAAAGCGGTATCTCCAAGAAATTAGTGTGAATGGCAGAACGTTTCAAGCACTTCGAGACTCAGCGGTAACCATGGACGTTGTCCATCCTTTGTTTGTGTCTCCAGACGACTTTACAGGAGAACGCGCATGGATCAAGCAAGTCGCCGAGAAGCAGAGTGCTTCTCGGTGACTTGCTTTCTCGGCGACTTGCTTTTCGGTAAGCTTTGCACCGAAGCGGCTGTGTCTTCCGCACTTCCCGATCGTTTTCGTTTTCTTTTTTCCAATAACTCTGAGCAGCTCCTCAAAGAGTAGGATAAATGATTCTTCTTCAACTTAGCGTAACATGGCCCTCACGCTATCGCAAGCGTGGAAACGTTCGCTGGAACTTGATCTTTTTCATTCTGGTGAAACACCACCTCTAAAAGCTGATGACTTGTGTGACCTCGGCGGTGAGCCGACGGAACCTCAGGCAGAAAATGCTCCTTGTAAGTAACTTTACAGTCACTCGAGCGACCCGTTGGCGAAGCGACTAGCATGGTCTCTGTCGGCGGAGTAGACGACATAGCGCTATTCAGTCAGAGTGAGATGGGTGCAATGCTCTCGCCTGTGGCAGAAAGTTGGAGTGAACTGTCGATGGTTGGTCGAGAAACGCTCATTAGAGAGCAGCGTAAGAACTTCTCGATTAAAACGTTCAAGGAAAGCGTACAGTTGGCAACCAAGAAAAGACTGTTTCTTTTTATGAGGAATCAGTACTCCTATATTGTAGTTAGACAGATGTGCAACGCTGCGAATATGAGCAGCTCTTAGTACCGCATAGGTATCGTCGCCTAAAAATGGCTGGTTACTTAAGTGAAGCATGATACTCCAACAGCACAACTTTGACGTTCGCTACAAAAAGGAAAGCTAAACGCTAATTTAGACGCAATGAGCCGTGCGTTTTAGCCAGTACCTTCTCTACCCTTCGGTCTCTTGCTGGCGAGTCAGGGCAAAATTTTGTCCTCATCACGGCCTCAGCTGAGTGCTCTCGTCCAGAGTAACCTCTTAGTGCCAACCTTATGTTGTATTCCATTTCATTACGTTGTTGTACGTGTAAAAACTTGAGTTCTCATTTTAAGAGTCTTGTGTTCCACATGTGCTTCGTGATGTAGAGGGAACAAAATTCTGATAGACAAGTAGCTATATATATGTTGTACTATACTTTGTCTGGTGTTCTGTCGGGTAACCAAGGGCACTTGCTTTTGTCGTGTGTTGTCTGTTATCGAACCGTTCTTAACAAGTTGGTGAACCATCGACAAAGGCTGAGACCAAAAATCGCCAGAAGAGACGAGCGAAGCTAGTTGACAAGTTTTGGTAAAAAGCCCGTGCAGCTGAGATCTGTGCTGAAGATTTGGATGTGTTCACGGAACTGAGTCTGGAGACACACCCTCCCTATGGCCATGGAGGCAAACCTGGAGGGACCCGGTCAATGAACGCGCCTGACATCCGTGCCACGTGGAAGCAGCTCGTCTTTCTGGCGCATTGTCTGGGGACGGGTGTGCTGTTATGTCTGGGAGCCCACACCGAACGTCAATGCCTCTGCAAAAGCATTCTTTGTCAAGGCCAGCCATCGAGCCCGCCTGTCGCGATACACTCAGTGACATCATCAAGTGGCGGCGCCGGTCTGTCTTACGCAACGCACAGCGAGCTCCCTCAGCCCACGAGCCCGATGAAGAAATTGGCGCCTTCCTGTCTGGCGAGTCTTCCAGTCTGGCGAGTTCCGGTCTGACGATTATGAGAGACGACGTAGTGGAGGGCTCCGGAAACTTCGACAATCTGGGGGCCATTTCATCTGACAGACTTCAAACGTTGCAGTGCTTGCCTTGCCTTTGTAGATCCCGCACAATATTTCAAATGACTCCCCTTCGGCCTGTTTATGGGTGCGGACACATACCTTTCGTAAACCTCGTTCTGCTGCTTGATGCAATATTCTTCAAACTTCGTGACGACGGTGTTGTAGTCTTTGTCTTTTTCCTCAGCGAAAACAAAGTTGTTGAAAATCTTGGTGGCGTCCTCCGGCCACACTCCGCAACAACGCTGTTTCGCTGCTTCGATTTGTACCTTGCCGCTGCGCTCTGTCACTTTATGGAACAGATGAAATCGCTATCTGAAAAGCTTCCAACTTCCCCCGCCGTCCCTTGCTATGCGTAGTAGCTTTGGTATCTTGACGCTTTAAATTGCGGTTTCGTAGTGGTCAGGGCCGTTGTTCTGATTCCAGGAGATCCCACTTCTGGCACCATGTATTAGTCATGGCAACTGGCTGAGTGAAGGACGCAAGCTCATGTCGAGGAAAGGAACCTTCATATCGCTTTATTGCATCATATTGAAAGCCACACTTGACCAGAAGGTTAATGTGGAAAGAATAGTGTAAGCTAAAACCAATGGCATGTTTTCCTTCATAACAAAAGATAAGGACACGTACAAGCAGTTATGATACAGTAGGCAAGTTAGATGACATTGTTTTGCGTCAGGGCAAACAAGAGGTTCTTAATACCGAGAGAGGGACGACTTTTACTGCGTAGTCATCTTGAGAAAGAGCACGACAAGCCACCGCTGGGCCACTGCCTACTACAGACTTAACATTGGCTTCAACAAACCTCTAAGCAAGGCCATCGCCGACATGCTGGCAGTGTACGTTGTTGACGTCGAGCAAAAGATATGCAATTGCATCCTTCCGTACGTGACCTTGGCTTACAACGCAGCCATGCAGGAGATGACAGTTATGACGCCATACAAGTTGGTCTAAGAAATTAACCCTTCAACGATACTCGACACCATGCTGCCCGAGGTACCTCGAGAAACAAAACCTCTTTTTGGCCTATTTCCTTGACCAGGCTGAATAAGCACGACTGTGCACCTGCCTGCGAATTCAGAACCAGCATAGAATCGACAGCCCCCTCTCTATTCCAAGAACCAGCCCGGCGACCATTTGTGTCTTTCTACACGAATATTATGTGCATACTCAGCGGAAAGCTTCTGCGATGGTACTATGGATTATGTATGGTGCATAAAGTCTCAACTCATTCGAGTACCATGTTGTCGCCGACAGCATCACGAACTCTCAACGAGGCCGGCCATGTTCCGAGGTCATGCCTGTAGCGCGCCAGACACTGTTCTCGCATATGAGGAACCTGTGTGTTTAAACTTTCACTAGCCTTATTTTTTTATTTATTGTTGCTCGCATTTTTCCACGCTTTGCTGAAATCATCACAGCGATGAGTTTTCACATGATCTAATGCCGACGCACGCCTTGCACGATCACAATAAAAATTCGTAACCAACAAACCAACCTAGCAGTGCCAAAAGCGCTTATGGCTTCAACCTAGTTTTATTCGGTTTACAAACAGATATCGTGAGTGATGTGCTCAGTGCCAGCCATGCCTCAGTCTTCGAGAAAGTTCGCGATGGTAGTAGAGCGTTTTGTGAATAACGTGTGCTGGAAGCGAACCGTGTGAACAGCCCAGAGCTGTCGCTGCTGCCAATGACAGCGCTGCAATCAATAGCCCTTGCACAAAAGCCGATGCGCTTTACCACATGCTCGTTTATCAACGACTGACTATTTGGTCACTCTTAGCACTGCACAGCCAACATTGCGCGCTCTCATTTGAGTTTGCGTTTTGCGGCCAAAAGTTCGGCCAAATAAAGAGTTTCACTTTGAAGAATAAGCCTACTGCAGCCCTCGCTTAAGTCACGAGCTTGTCACATTATACCAAAGAAACTAGAGCGCGTGATCATTAAAAACCCAAAATCATGCAGTCTCATTTTCGTGAAGTTATGATAATCGCCAAATGATCATATGAAGTCGTCATAGCAATATGCTATATTATCAGTAGGGTGACAGACTGGGCGAGCTGGTTGGAATGCGTAGTGCCTTAACAGCAACATCAGAGGGGTCTCCTTTTTGATCTTGTGTACGTTTGTATTGCAGCACCATAATTTTTTGGTTCTGCTCAGTTGATCTGAGATGCCATTGTTCTTTTTTTTAATATTTGCAGGCAAGCTCCCCCAACAACACCGGAATTGTGAGTATCTGTACAAATAAATACTCTATTACGAAGTTATACAAATGCTAGGTACTTCAACTTCTACACTGAGCAGCATACCTCAATACATTTTGAGCCTCGGGGTGGTCAATTATTTCACTTCCACACAGTCTACATCAGGCCTGTAAGAATGAAACTAGAGAGAACCGCACTGACTTCGAGTAGTGTCTGCAATTCAAGATCAGTTTGTCACTTCATCTGTTGGAAGTTTTGTTCTACTACGTTAGCATACTGTTTGCAAATAAATGTATTTAGATATAAACTTCTCAGATTATAAATGATGGAATCTTTTTTCAACAGTTGCCGGGTAAAAAATCTCTACTTTTCAGTTAAATCTGGCTTAAGTATACAGTCTCATCACTAGACACATGTACAAAACTTTCAGACCCACCCACGCTAAAAAATAATTCAGCAAAAGATGTCTTTTCATCCCACAACTTTATTTTTCCCCTCTCTTGCATTCCTTTCTTCATGGTATATGGCCACGTGCCCGACCGTTTCCGCCCACAAAATACATGTGCGTTATAAGCGTGACACAGTATTCTTGATAGGAAAGTGGTCACCGCTGAATGCTAAAGAATGCAAGCGCAAAGAATCTGGATGCGATTGATTGATGTGCGCCTAATATACACCCTCTCTACTTGTAATATTTTAGAGTGTACTTATTCTAGAGCCTAACGCCATGGTAGCTCATCAGAAAATACGCCCCACTTCTCGTTTTAAAGTGATGAATTTGAATTCTGGCCACGGTGGCTGAAGTTTTGTGGGAATTAAAAGCACGGAGATACGTGTGCTTGGTATGGAATGCGCGTTATACAACGTTTGGTCAGAACTGCTTCGTAGTGCCAAAATATGGCAGGCTGCCATTGTAATCACATCGCCTTGTGAGTTTTATAATCCCGAAAAAGAGTTATTTATTGAACATTTTTCTTGTGATCATTTGTTGTTTTGGTCAAAATATTCACGTATTGGAAATAAATAAAAATTTTGCAGTGAGAATTACTGAAACATAAACTTTCTTTTGTTTCAGGGTTGGCAAAGAGCGACTTATTATGACGTTGGTACCAATTTCATTTTAATCACACTAGTAGTGTCTCTAGAGTTACTTGTTCGGCGAGTTGGTTCAGTCTTACGGTAGACTTAGCACAAAATAAACACAAAAGACAGCGAGCACAAACAAGCAACTGATTTTATTAGAAACGTCCACGCATATATACCTGAACAAAGTCACAGTCACGAGTCACACTCGCGAAAAAAAATTGATTAGTATGTAATCAAAGTCAATGGCATGCAACGTGACAGAGGGGCTCAATACGCACTCTGTCATTCTACTAGTAGTTTCAATAAGGGTTACTAAGTTTTGCTACACAACTCGCGTTGTTACCAAAATTGTTCAAGTCAAATTGTTCCTGATGTTTACATTCCATTTGATCGTCTCATTTTCAAGAGTTGAACTGTCATTTGAATAAAAAAAGTTGTAGAATGAATCCATCTCTGGTTTGCATTTGTCACGTGGTTTTGAGGTTGAAGAAAGCAACAGTGGGTTCAAAAATAAACTTTTATTCAGTAAAACACCTGTGCGGGAGACGGCAAGTGAAACTAGATGCAATATATGTTGTACACTCATAGCAGTGAACAGAACATCAGTCGTCAATAACTTTCTTTTCGATGAACCACCAAGTCCTTGAAGCCTGGACCATGCCCCGCCGCGGTGGTCTAGTGGCTAAGGTACTCGGCTGCTAACCCGCAGGGCGCGGGTTCGAATCCCGGCTGCGGCGGCTGCATTTCCGATGGAGGCGGAAATGTTGTAGGCCCGTGTGCTCAGATTTGGGTGCACGTTAAAGAACCCCAGGTGGTCTAAATTTCCGGAGCCCTCCACTACGGCGTCTCTCATAATCATATAGTGGTTTTGGGACGTTAAACCCCACATATCAATCATCAAGCCTGGACCACATATCCTCGATGCACTGCGTCCGCGCGTGGTGCGTAGACTAAGTGGTGCGTCCTCTCCCGATATGAACAAATCGTACGCCTACATCAAGCAGTAAGCTGTTTATCTACTCAGGAAGAGGGCAAAAACGCTGTGTCTTCACGTCCTGCGCTAACGCGCTGCAAAATGTACATGTGTTCTGCTCTAGCTTAAGCTGTCATTGAGATCTCTTGCGCAATCTATGGTGCTCGCACAAGCTCTCTAGTAAACGCCACTATGCTATTCATGTGCCTAAGTTTGGGAATCATGGAGCTTCTCCATGCTTACGACGTAGTCTACGTTGAGCATTAAAGTTCTTGTGGCT
This sequence comes from Rhipicephalus annulatus, assembly GCA_013436015.1. Taxonomy (NCBI): domain Eukaryota; kingdom Metazoa; phylum Arthropoda; class Arachnida; order Ixodida; family Ixodidae; genus Rhipicephalus; species Rhipicephalus annulatus. The sequence continues at coordinate 414,899 of WOVY01010990.1, forward strand.
CACACCAGCATAGAACAAAGTTAACTTTGTCAACGAACGTGTTCATTCATATGGACCCCTTCATGCCACGTGTCACAGGCACAGCACTCGAACATTGCATGTTTTGCACATAAGTTTTACACTGTTTTAGTATGCTTGGTGCAGTATTACGGCAAAGTATTTTTCACCCATAAAAATTTCAAGACCGGAGCGCCCTCTAAATCTGCGCTTGTTTTTTGCTAAAATTCGTCTCAAAAAAATCTATCTCTAGTTTGTTCTTTGCGTGGTGTGCTTCAAAACGACACTTGCTTTACTACTAGTTAACCAATACGAAATATTTGTTTACCTGCCAGTTGAGTCTTTTGCAAAACAACAAACACCTTTAAAGTTTACCTATTTTTCTCATGCTAGGTTGGACCCTCTTTGAGCTCTCTTCACATTATTGTACTTTTTAGATGGACATATTTTTGCGAAAAAGAAACGTTTAGGGGGAAATACATCTCAAATATTCTCGGAAAAAAATATAAAAATATGCCATTTGTCCCACATTTAAAAGTATTGTTCCTCCTGATAATGTCCACATACAAACTTTCATGATTCGGTGATTGGCAGAACACTTGATTTTTAAGTTAATAAAGAAGTCTGGTGAAATAATTTTTGTTTCTAGAAAAAAATTGAAGGTGGCCCACAGACTGTACCCATCATTCTTTTCGTTGCCCCTTCGCCGCGCAGCGCATAGGCACACTTGGAGCGGACATTTGTCGCAGGAAACTGCAAGGTGCGAGATGTATGTCAGTGGTTCATGGTGGCCTAATGCTTTGTAGTTTGATGGCAAGGTTACAAGTATTGAGTTCACTTTACGATGTGAGCCTGCTTGGCAATGAGCATTGCCAATTATGGACGGCGTACAGCAGCTTGCGGTATCATTGGTAAATTGTGCTAGGGCAGCTGGCGGAAAAACTAGTATACACTGCGAAAGTGTACAAAAGTTGTGTTATTTCTGTCGGCTGGTGTACTCTAGTTCCATGCACAATGTTAACGTCAAAGTGTTTGTTATGTGATAGTCAAGAAACTACAAATATAAAAGATAATAAACTTCCATTTCGACCACTAAAGAGAACGATTCGTTCATTACACTTTAAATACAAAAATATCACTCATATACGGGTACTTAGGAGCAAAAGCCAATTAGGTATTTGTTACAAAAGGCTCTTTGATAGCGAGCACTCGCGCAGAAAATTGTTCGTGAATAGACTATGCCGAGAGCTTTTGAAAAGTAAACTAGCCAAATAGTGCCCGATTCAAGTTTTTTTTTTATTTATACTGCCAACACTCACTTGAGGGTCGTTACAGAGAGGGAAGCATAGGATATGGAAAGTAAATACAGACATTATTATTTTCAGCAACTTTGAACAATAACACAATAGCATATTCATTGCTCGGCAAAGTAAACATCAAGAGCACATTCAAAATTTTAGCGTCAGAATTTTCAACAATATGTCGCGGCAATTTGTTCCACGCTTCTATAACATCAGGGAAAAAAAGGTTTGCGAAAGACGTCCGTGCGAGCACCGAAGTGGCGAACTGACGTGTCATGATTGATCCGGCTGCTGAGCTTATGCGGGGGGTGTACGTAAATTGTTCTATCTATTTTTATTTGACCATGCAATATCTGAAAAAATACTTTTAGGCACTGCTTTTTTCGTCTAATTTCTAGAGATTCCAAACCACTTAATTTTAACATCTCGGTAACCGAATCAGTCCTTTTATACTTCGAACATATTAATCGCGTGGAAAGTCTCTGAATTCGTTCCAGTTTACCTATTAAATCCTTTTGGCGGGGGCTCCAGGCAGCACAAGCATATTCTAAAACAGGGCGCACAAATGTTTTATATGCAAGCAGCTTGACGTCTTTCGTAGCATTCGGTAATTTAGCACACAAGAAACGCAGTTTTCTGTAAGAGGCACAGCATACATTCTCGACATGTGCACGCCATTTCAAATCATTCGTAATATGCACTCCCAAATATTTAAATGCACACACCTGCGGTAAATAATTAGGTCTAATGCTGTACGTAAATGGTAAAACGTGTTTCGTGGTAGTTATATGCGTATATGTTTTCTTAGAATAATTTATTTTCATCTCCCATTTATCGCATGATGTTTGAAAATCAGCAACACAATCATTAATTACAATTTGGTCATTCGCACACGTCACCGGGGCATAGATTAAACACTCATCAGCAAACAATTTAATTTTTACAGGAAGGTTAACAATGTCAACAACATCATTTTTATACACCAAGAACAGCAATGGGCCCAACACGGAGCCTTCGGGCACACCGGAATAAACATCAAGTGATTCAGACTCAAACCCATCAATTCGTAGCAACTGCTTGCGGTTCGTTAAGTATGCCTCAATCCACTTCAGGATATTTTCGTTTACGCCTGTTCGTTTGAGCTTGAAGAGCAATTTATGGTGGGAGACCTTATCGAAGGCTTTTGCAAAGTCTATGCATATCACGTTGACTTGTTCTGTATTATCTACGGCAGCGGCAAAATCGTAGAGAGTTTCAACCAGTTGGGATAACGTGGAAAGCCCTTGCCTAAACCCGTGCTGTTGCCTACATATCAGCCCATTTGTCTCCAAGAAAATAGCCATCTGTTTGGCAATGACATGTTAAAAACCTTAAGGCAAACACACGTCAGAGATACTGGCCTGTAGTTGGTAAAAAGCATCCTGTCGCCACTTTTAAATACCGGTTTCACGATGGCGCTCAGCCAGTCTTTTGGAAGCGAATGTGTCAAGAGTGATTTTTCGAAGATAATGACTAAGTAAAACGACATCCACTTCGCATACCGCCTCAAAAACACAGTTGATATTCCATCCGGTCCATTAGCCTTCTTTTCGTTCAAATTAAGTAGCTGCTGAAACACGTCCGCTTGATCAAATGAAACTGGATCCATGGCGCATGTGCAAGTATCGGCCATTTCCCTATCTTCATCCGTGAATGCCATCTTTGTAAATACATATTGGAAAAAGTGATTGAAACCATTAGCTATATCTTGTTTCTGGGTTACAACATCAGAGCCAACTGCGATATGTTCAATCGCTTCTTTCCGATCGCTCAAGTATAGCCAAAATTTTCTAGGCGAAGTGCGCAAGAACCCAGAAAGCGTTTCATTGAAAAACCTTTTTTTTGGACTTGGAGATTTGGATTTTCAACGCTGCTCGTAGTTGAGAAATCTGGTCAGAGTGCCCTTGTCTTTTGCGTAATCCCTTTATTTTGCGTTTAGTGTGGATGACATTTCTAGTGGTCCAGGGGTTAGTCTTCCTTGTTTTTTTTCAATCGAATGGGAACAAACCTTTCTATACAGCTGTTAATTATTGATTTCAATTTCTGCCACAAACAATCAACTGGCTCGCTATCAGAGGCTTGCTTGAAATCATCGGAAGCAGTTTCCAAAAAGTGTAATATTGACGTGTCATCTGCCCGGCCGTAGTCACTAACAGGCACCCGAACGAGGGGTCGTTTTCCAGGTTTTGTACCACATAGAATCTCAACCGAAATCAGTTTGTGGTCAGATATGCCGTCTTCGACCGTAACACTGAAGTCTTCCATATTGCCCGAAAGAATACCAGGTCCAGCAGTGACTGAGAACCCGATGTTACTCTAGTGTCCTGTTGAACAATTTGGGTTAGGTTATGGCTGATCATTATTTCAAATAACTTTTCGCTGCTAGTAGCATCCTTATTACCAGCCGATAAAGAAATCCAATCTGGGACGTTAAACTCCACATATCAATCAAAGAAATCCAATCTATATTTGGTAGGTTAAAGTCTCCGGCCAAGACTAATTTTGTTGTCTTGTTTACATTTGAGTTCAAAAACGTCTGAAGGTCTTCCAGGAACTCGGGCGAAGTGGCAGGTGGTCTGTATACGGCTCCGATAAAGTAATTGGTGTTCGCGTACGTAAATTAACACCATACAGATTCCGATAAATTGCAATTAATTGGAACTGCTGAGATACATTTTTATGACAATTGCAACGCCCCCACCACGGGAATTTCTGTCCCAGCGAAACACTCTGTACCCAGGAGGAACAACCACATCATTCGGAATATCGTTGTTTAGGCAAGTCTCTGTTACGATCACCACAGAGGGAGATCTCGACAGCAATAAATGTTCGAGTTCAGTTATCTTATTAACAAGACTACGAGCATTGAACAGGAGAAGCACTAGCTACGCATGTGACGGTGCAGCCACTGCCCCTTCCACCGGGCGCCACCAACGCTGTCAGAGTTGCGCGTTGCTGCTGGCGATCTTTTAGCATACCGCTCCTTACGACATGGTTGGCGTTCATCTCGGTTGTAGTCCCAAGTAAATAAGCTCTCGCCTACCTTTAGTTTGTCATAAACTAGCGATACCTTCTTTCCGCTGCCCCTGTCCGCAGCTGCGCTGTCCCACAACTTTTTCCGCACCGCGACCGTCTCCTTCGAATAATCATTGCTCTCGCTAATGGAAGTTCCCTTTAGTTTGCTGCAGTTTCGGAGTATAGTATCTTTTTCTTTGAAATCGTAGAACCTCATTATGACTGGTCTAATATGCCCCGGCCGTTGATTGCCCAATCTATGAATTCTTTCTGTTGTTTTAACATGGACGTTCAGTTTTTTGCCAAATATATTGTCGACTACAGAAACTTTTAGGTCTGACTCTGATTCCGTGCTGCCTTCTTTTACGCCAAAAACCAAGAGGTTATCGCGCCTACTTCTGTTTTCAAGTTCACTTAGCCTTTCTGCCTGTGTTTTTACAGTATGTTCCAGAACTTCAATTTTTGCGTTCAGTTCTTGGACTGAAGCAACTAAGCCAGCCAATCCATCGGTATTTGTCTGTATCTGGGCTAATCGATCATCAATGCCAGTCAACCGATGGTCAAATGCTGCCTGATTTTCCAAAATAGTTTGTAGCTGCTGGGCCGCAGTAGGGCCGGGGTTTTCTTCGACATCCCTCACCATCAACAACCGCAGCAACACAGGCCAGCAATCAACAAGAATCAAGGAACATCTATGAGGGCACGGCAGGACAATCAAAAATCTATTATCACAACGGTAAGTGACAACAGTAGTTTGAAAACCAACCTGGAAGATGAACGGCGGCAGTTTAGGCATTTCGTTCGCATGAACGTTGCCGTGCCCTCTGAGGAGTTGCCTGATGTGCTGCTCTTTAAGTAGCTGCGCTGCCGGTGACGTCACTGAGGCCGATGCTCCGTTGATCCACGGCGCATCTTCCAAAACCAGGTTGAGATGAGGAAGCAGGAAAGGCGTCCCATCAGATCCGCTTGTCGCGATCGCTGTCAAAATCAACGGCACAACCTGGAAGACGAACGGCGGCAGTTTAGGCATTTCGTTCGCATGGACGTTGCCGTGCCCTCTGAGGAGTTGCTTGATGTGCTGCTCTTTAAGTAGCTGCACTGCCGGTGACGTCACTGAGGCCGATGCTCCGTTGATCCACGGCGCATCTTCCAAAACCAGGTTGAGATGAGGAAGCAGGAAAGGCGTCCCATCAGATCCGCTTGTCGTGATCGCTGTCAAAATCCACGGCACAACCTGGAAGACGAACGGCGGCAGTTTAGGCATTTTGTTCGCATGGACGTTGCCGTGCCCTCTGAGGAGTTGCTTGATGTGCTGCTCTTTAAGTAGCTGCGCTGCCGGTGACGTCACTGAGGCCGATGCTCCGTTGATCCACGGCGCATCTTCCAAAACCAGGTTGAGATGAGGAAGCAGGAAAGGCGTCCCATCAGATCCGCTTGTCGCGATCGCTGTCAAAATCCACGGCACAACCTGGAAGACGAACGGCGGCAGTTTAGGCATTTCGTTCGCGTGAACGTTGCCGTGCCCTTTGAGGAGTTGCCTGATGTGCTGCTCTTTAAGTAGCTGTGCTGCCGGTGACGACACTGAGGCCGATGCTCCGTTGATCCACGGCGCATCTTCCAAAACCAGGTTGAGATGAGGAAGCAGGAAAGGCGTCCCATCAGATCCGCTTGTCACGATCGCTGTCAAAATCCACGGCACAACCTGGAAGACGAACGGCGGCAGTTTAGGCATTTCGTTCGCGTGAACGTTGCCGTGCCCTCTGAGGAGTTGCCTGATGTGCTGCTCTTTAAGTAGCTGCGCTGCCGGTGACATCACTGAGGCCGATGCTCCGTTGATCCACGGCGCATCTTCCAAAACCAGGTTGAGATGAGGAAGCAGGAAAGGCGTCCCATCAGATCCGCTTGTCGCGATCGCTGTCAAAATCCACGGCACAACCTGGAAGACGAACGGCGGCAGTTTAGGCATTTCGTTCGCGTGAACGTTGCCGTGCCCTCTGAGGAGTTGCCTGATGTGCTGCTCTTTAAGTAGCTGCGCTGCCGGTGACGTCACTGAGGCCGATGCTCCGTTGATCCACGGCGCATCTTCCAAAACCAGGTTGAGATGAGGAAGCAGGAAAGGCGTCCCATCAGATCCGCTTGTCGCGATCGCTGTCAAAATCTACGGCACAACCTGGAAGACGAACGGCGGCAGTTTAGGCATTTCGTTCGCATGGACGTTGCCGTGCCCTCTCTTAGAGAACGGGTGCTGTGAAAATAATGATAATCTTGGTCTCATTTTAAATAAATCTCTGAATTTCCTGCCATTTTTTTTAATTTATCATCTCATCAGGTGCGCAAGAAGCATCGACCGGTATTTTTTAGATGTTCCGCAGGATCATTTATGCTATGAAACTGAACTGCACAGCATCAAATGAAGTTATCTTTGTTTTCATGACCCAAAACTCCGATAGCATTAAAAGAGCTGCAGCATCAAAACGTGCAACATCAACGGACGTAGGCGCATGCTCCTTTGTAGTTATTTTAAGCTATTTGCGTCACTCTGATTCAAATGCTCAACGCCTTTTAATTTCAGCACTAATGATATAGACTTTGAAGTTACGGATGATGGAGAGGTCTATATTGATATCTGGATGATATACGAACGTAAGTCGGAATTCATTGAAATATTTGATGAATTTGGTTTTTTGAACATTTATTCCAGAATTCGCTGATATATTGGTGTCAGGGAACTGATGTGAGCAAATCTGATGACAAGAGTTGAAGGCAAAAAAATACCAAACAATTTTTCCGGTTGACGCAAATCGAAATAATGGCTTCTAGATGCATGGCGCTCGCTTCAAAGCACTCCATTCGCTGCGCTTTCTTCGCAACGGCTGATGGCTCCCAGAACCAGATTCGTTATGCGCAGCACTTTTCTTTTATGGTGTTTTTCGTTGGCAGCGTCCTTTTGCTGTGTAGGAGCGGTGAATTGAAACATAACATTATGACAGTGAACTATGAGACTGCATGCCTCGGGTTTCTGCCTGGTCGTCGAGATGCGTGCCCATGACTGCAAAAACGAAAAAAAGAAATGACAGTGCACTGCATCTCGCGCCAGCAGCCACCGCGATACGTCATGTTTGTCAAGGCAATGCAGGCAGTGGCACAAAAAAAACATATGACGTCTAAGCGCCACACTGAGTGTTCATTCGTGTTTCGCAGTGTATTTCCGGATGAAAGTGATGAAATAGCACAAAGACCTTTCAAATGCTCTAAAATCAGACATATTCGGGGCACTACGTCTAAATACATGCTTAATTTGCGTTGCAGAGCAATGAAACTAGCAAATATTCTCAATTGTAGGTACAGTTCCCGTTCACAGTAGCATTGCGTTATTTTGTGTATTTGTGATATTTCATTTCAAAATACCTTAGATGCTGAACAGCACATTGTGTCAGTAAATCATCAAAATACGTATATAGATATACCTGGATTTGCACAATTCTTGGGATGCCTTGTCTTCATAGAAATGTCCGACATGCCTGTTGCGAGCATGTCAATATAATACGGGTTCGTGACTTCTGTACGAAATGCATTTACAGAAAAAAAAACCGCAGGCAAAAGTCAAAATGGCTGATTGGCACACTCGCGCGCCTGTCAGCTGTTTGTGCCCTTCCTTTTTCTTCACTTCATCTCTGTAACAGGACCCCCGGACGTGTGAGCGCCGTCTCGACGTGGGTCCGGAGAAGTGCGACAGAAGTAGAGTTTCATGTGCGGGACAAGGACGACGTCATCAAGTGACGATGTATTGGAGTGCAATGGAGCTATCTCGTAGTTCACGTCGCTAACTTCACGTAACACCAGGTAGGGTCCTGCGTTGCGGGACAAATGTTGTTCGGAGAGACCTACATGGCGAAACGGTGACCAGATGAGCACGCGGTCGCCAGGGGTAAACGTTCTATTACAATGCCGGTGGTCGTAGCGGGCTTTTTGCATATCCTGTGACCTGGTGAGACCAGACTGGACAAGTTGACGAGCCATGTGAGCCCGATCAATGGCTTCGCAAGCGTACTCGGAAGCAGATGGCTAAGAGGCAAGATGGTTTCAAATGGCAATATGGGGTGACGACCATACAAAAGAGAAAAACTTGAGAATCCGGTGGTGACATACCGAAAGGAATTATGTTCGAAAGTCACATAATCTAACGTGGTGTCCCAGTATTTGTGATCTTCGGAGATGTACTTCGAAAACATCTCTGTGAGCGTGCGATTGAAACGTTCAGTTAGGCCATTAGTTTCTGGGTGGTAGGCGGTAGGTAGCTTATGCGCTGTGGCACACGATCGAAGGAGGTCGTCGGCAACTTTGTACAAGACAGAGCGGCCGCGGTCCGAAAGCAGCTGTTGGGGTGCACCGTGGTGTAAGATAACATCATGAAGAAGAAAATCCGGGACGTCAGTGGCGCAACTGGTTGGCATGGCTTTTGTCATCACGTAACGGGTAGCAAACGTAACGGGTCGGTATCACGTAACGGGTGGCAAACTGCAGGTATCAGCAGTTTGCCACACCACCCTCTGTTCACACCAGGAGTCAACATGCGCTAAATATTACGCCACTTCACCCCAAAACTGATTTGTTTAAGTATAGTTTTTTTCCCTTCACTATTGAGCTCTGGAACTTGCTACCTGGCGATACCCGCGGGCTTTCTTTGGAGCAGTTTCTGAGTGCAATATCACATGCGTGTTAAGTAGATATTTTCATGTTCTTTTGCTTTCTGTGCTCTTGCTCTGTTCATTCTGTATCTTGTGTAGTACTATGAACCACAAGTTTGTGCCATATGCTCATGTTTTTGTTTCTGCTTGTTATCACCTGATCATTTGTATGTCCACTCCTGCAATAGCCCTAATAGGGGCTGCAGTATGTATAAATAAATAAATAAATAAATAAAAAATAAGCTGTGGCAACGGCAATCCATTTATTTCCGAGTGTCGTCGTCAGAAAAGGGCCAAAAAGGTCGAGTCCCGCGCGACGAAATAGTTCAGGGAGACTGCAATTGGGTGAATATATCTAGCTGGCAGCAAAGATCTTTTACGGCGCTGGCAGAGGTCGTAAGTGGTGATATATCGACGCACGCTGCAGTAAACTCCAGGTCAGAAGGTCTGGCATGGCACGCGGTCGTATGTGCGGGAAACACCGTTTTGTCCCGCTTTTGGTGCGTCGTAAAGTTGTTCAAGCATGGCAGGCCGTAAATGACGAAGGATGACGAGCAGAAGTTCAGGGCCGTCAGTGCTGACGTTGCGGCGGTAGAGGATGCCGTCATGCAGCATGAACATACGGGATTGAGCGTCATGGCTGTCAGACTGGATGACGTCGATGATAGTGCACACCGACTCATTCCGTCGTTGTTCTATGCGTGTATCACTGATGTCAGTAAACGCCATTACGCTGCTCTCCAGGTCAGGCGCAACGGGATCCGGAGGATCCATCGGATAACGAGAAAGACAGTCTGCGTCCTTGTGCATACGGCCAGACTTGTGGCTGACGCTAAATAAAAATTCCTGGATCCTCAGAGCCCAGCAACCCAGACGTTCAGTCGGGTCCTTAAGAGAAGTCAGCCAACAAAGCGAGTGGTGGTCCGTAACTTCAGAGAATATGCGACCATATAAATTTGGCTAGAACTTGGCGATGGCCCAAACTAAAGCTAGACACTCTTTCTCGATGATGGAAGAATTCTTTTTAGGGGGATAAAGGAGGCGATTGGCGTAAGCTATCACACACTGTCTACCGTGCTGGCGATAAGCGAGAACTGCACCGATATTCTAGCCGCTGGCGTCGGTGCGAACTTCTGTGGCAGCAAAATTATTAAAGGGGGCAAGTATGGGGGGCATAGTTAGGTAGCCGATCAGAGCGGTGAACGCTTGAGCCTACTGAGGGCTCCATGAGAGTTTGATATGCTTCTTCAGCAAATCTTCAGCAACGTCGGCGAAGTTTTTCACAAAACGACGAAAGTACGAACATGAGCCGATGAAGCCCCGGACGTCGGATGTAGAACGGGGCACCGGAAAGCTACACATGGCGCGGATCTATTGGACATCTGGTTTGACAGCATAGATGTGTACAAGATGGCCCAGAACAGCAATCTGACAGCGGCTAAATTGACATTTCGTCGAACTGAGTTGTAGCCCAGCTGTTCATACTACGAGAATCACAGCGAGACGGGTCAGGTGACTACCGAAAGTAGATGAAAAGGCTATCACATCGTGTAGGTAACAGCGACTAGTAGACCACTTATAACCACACACGCGAAGGTCATCATTCATTCGAGGGTGGCAGGGACGTTACATAGTCCAAAAGGCATGGCCCTAAACTGGTATAAACCATTCGGTGTAATGAAGGCCATCTTCTCGTGGTCCGTTTCATCGACAGAAATCTGTCAGTAGCCGGACCTAAGAACAATAGGCGAGAAGTATATAGCCCGGTAAAGGCGGTTCGAAGCGTCATCGATGCGTGGTAGCGGGTGTAGTAGAGTGCAAGTCACGCTTGTACGGCAACCAACGCGCATGTGCAACATTCGATGCGCTTATCACAAGCCTCCTTTTATACTCGGCTGCATTACTGAATAAACTGCTTTTGTTCCCCGCTACTCGTCTGGCATACATGGTGTCAGAAGTGGGCGCGGCAGTTAGTTTCTGCCGAGCGGCCAGCTTTTCCATGTAACCACAGCCTTAACGGAGACAGTACGGGACGAGCGTCCCTCGCGAGACAAGTCCGGATCACTCAGAACTGCAGACACAACCATGAGTTCGACACTGCTACCACCCCCCAAGCCCCTTGACAACACTGGCGACGTTTACCATAACTGGAACATCTGAAAAAGTGAGTTCAAACTTTTCGCATTAGCAACGAATCTGAAGGCACAGCCGCAAAATGTTCAAGCCGCTACATTTCTCATGACCATCGGCGAAGAGGCAAGGCGGCTTTTTCTAACCTTTACATTTGAGAAGGTGGAAGACAAAAAAGATCTGAAAGTCCTAACCCTGAAGTTCGAAGACCACTACAAAACAATTACAAACCTCACCTTCAACAAGTTCAGGTTTGGTTCCAGAAACTAGCGAGAAGGTGAATCGTTTAACGATTGAATCACAGAGCTCAGGATTCTAGCAGCGCAGTGCGAATTAGGGGAGCTTGAAGGTAGGCTTCTACGCAGTAGAATAATCCTTGGGATACGAGACAAGGAATTTCAACAGAGACTTATCCGTGATGATCCTTCCTATGTCAAAACGGTTGAGATTTGCCGTACTAAAGAACAGAGTAAAGAACAGGTCGCTGAAATACGAGGAAGTACTTCCTTTGAGTCTGAAAAAAGCATTGAGCGGTGCAAGACAAAACCGCCCCCTGCCCGAAATGCGGCTTGCAACATCACAGATCTCTAAGATGTCCGACAATGGGGAAATATTGCAAGAAAGGAAACGATGGAAATCATTTTGCGAACGTGTGTCGCACTCGAAGCATGGAAACGTGATTGACACATACGACCTGTAGAAATGACCGACGACTAAGAATACTTCCTGCAAACGTTAAAGTTCACGCGATCAAGAATGATGAGCACTGGGTGGCGACGTTGAATGTAGCCGGTGCTATGATCAGGTAGAAAATAGACACGGGAGCGAACTGTTGTGTCATACCAGAAGCTGTCTTTCGAAATTTATCAGTGGCTCCTGCGCAAAACAGTTCCGCTACCTTGAGAACTTTTTTCGGTCACACACAAAAAGCAATCCAAAGGATAAGCCTTGCTGTCTCCAGCAGCACGCAGAGCACCAAGGTTACGTTTTTTTAGATGCGGAGCATCTAATACTCGAGGCTTGTAGTGCGGCGCCGTCCGCAAGCTTCCTCCTCCTTCTTCCACCATCTGTGCATCCCTTCCTCCTCTACACACCGCGCGCGCTTCACTCCTCCACCATCTGTGCACCCTTCCTCCTCTACACACCGCGTGCGCTTCTCCTCTTCACGAACATTTGCTAGCTGTATAATGTAGCGCGCATGCGCCATCACGCTTCGAGAACATCAGCAGCTGACGCGCGCGCATGCGCCGTCGCGCTTCGAGAACATCGGCAGCTGACGCGCGCGCATGCGCCCTTGCGCTTCTCCCCCTTCTCGAACATTCGACAGCTGACAGTGCGTGCGCCGTCGCGCTGTATATATACTCAAGGTCGGCGCTCGCTTGCTCAGTTGCCGCTCGTCGGTTGGTTTGTACGACGCGTCGACGTCCAAGGTCGCGGTGAAATGAATTACAACGAATCCACAAACACAATGATCGACGTCCCTTCGACCAGCGCCGCCCTTTCGCATACGTGTGTACGTGTTCACTCATTTAACACCCCCTCCTACAACCACGTTAACCAATTTAGCCATCGACCCAAGTAAGTCGCAATTTAACACCCCATTTCACAACCACGTTAACCAATTTAGCCATCGACACAAGTAAGTCGCACTTTAACACCCCGTTAACCAATTCTATGCTCCGCATCCTCCTCAGTGTTCCCCCGAGGGAAGCTGTGGGCAATTTTTTTGTTGTCACTCAAGAGGTGCCAGTTACACTAATCGGTGAAGTCGCTGAGCGACTGGGCCTAATACAACGCATAGATGCAGTCAACATTGAAGAGTCTGAAACTTTGGTATCCAGCTTTGATGATATTTTCCAGGGCCTAGGACAACTTGAAGGCTTCACCTATTGCCTGCAGCTTTCACCCGATGTACCATCAACCATCAAACCCGCAAGGACAATGGCCGTCGCCCTTCAAGAACCACTGAAAGAAAAGCTAGACGAGATGGAACGCGATGGTGTTATCACAAAGGGGAAAGAGCCGTGCATGTGGTCCACCCACATGATCGTAGTAATAAAGAATGGGAAGGTATGCATATGTTTAGATCCTTCAGATATAAACAAGGCGATTTTGCGAGAGCATTACCTTATGCCGACTTCGAACGACGTACGGCCGCAGCTGCAAGGAGCCAAATATTTTTCCACGCTCGATGCTGCTTCAGGCTTTTGGCAAATAACCCTTGACGAACAAAGTTCGCGTGTGTGCACTATGAGCACACCGTTTGGAACGTACAGTTTTCTACGCATGCCATTCAGCATCACATCAGCGCCAGAGGTTTTTCAACGTGCCATGCAGGAAGTGGTTGGAAATTTGGCTGGCATAGTGGTCGTGATGAATGATATATATATATTAGTCTGGGGAAAGACGATGCAGGAGCGTGAGAGAAACCTTACCGACTTGCTTGAACGCTGCAGAGAATGCAATTTAAGGCTCAACAGAAAGAAGTGCCACTTTTTGCAGTCCATTGTACGTTACAAGGGCCACCTCCTCACCGCAGAAGGACTCTTATTGTATCCAAAAGGAGTACAAGACTTCATTCAAGTACCTGCGCCGGAAAACCGAAAGAAGGTTAAAATATTCCTTGCAATGGTCAAACTTTGTATCGCGTTTCATGCCAAACCTGTCTGTTGCATCCGCGCATGTGCGAGAGCTGCTTAAGAACGACGTCGCATGGACGTGGACAGAAGCGCAGAAAAATACTTTCCAAAAGTTGCGACCTAGTCTTGCTACAGCGCCAGTACTAGCCTACTTTGACCAGTCCAAAGCAGTGCAATTGTCCGTTGACGCAAGTCAGTACAGCGTCGACGCAGTCATCCTACATGATAACCACCCCATAGCCTATTCCCGCTTTTTCTTGGCCACGCAGCATAAATATGCACAAATCAAAAAAGAAGCCCTAGCCATAGTTCATGGTTGTATGAAGTTCAAGGACTACATACTCGTACAGCCAGTAGTCACAGTTGAATTTAACCATCGGCTGCTTGAATCAATTTTGAAGAAACCACTCGGCGATTGCCCTCTTCGTCTTGAGTGCATGCGCCTCGTGCTACGAAGATTTCCCATCGACTTGGCATACAAACCAGGGAAAGAACTATCTTTAGCCGAAACACTTTCGTGTTTTCCTCGCAAAAAAGAGCTGATGGATGAAACGGAACAATTTCAAGTCAACGCTGTTTCTTCGTTACCTGTTTCAGATCAGCAGCTACTCAGCATGAAAGCAGAGACCTAGAAGGACCCACTCATGACCGAGCTCGGCCGCTACGCAAGTACAGAGTGGCCCCAAAACAAGCAGCAGCTGCCGGATGCTTTAAAGCCATATTGAAGCTTCCGGAAGGAGCTCCAAGTCGAAGACGGGCTGCTCCTCTGAAGTAACAAGCTTGTCAATCCGCCAGCAAAGCGCAGAGAAGTTCTCGGCCTGCTCCACGCTGCACACTGTGGCGAAGATAGAATGAAGGCAAGGGCGCGACAGGTAATGTACTGGCCAAACATGAATGCTAATACTTCAGATGTAGCAAAGGCATGTGCTGTTTGCAACAAACACACAAAAAAGAAATGCAAGGCTTCCCGTGATCGGCCACAAGTTACCAACTCTGCCATGGCAAGTTGTCGGGGTGGATCTTTTTCACCATGAATTCAATGAATACTTCACAATCGTTCACTCTTACTTAATTTTCTTTGATATTCGCAAGCTTAGTCATGCCACCGCTGCTGCAGTAATCAAAGCTACTGCAGAAATCTTTGCGACGCATGGCATTCCAGCGAAGCCGTGCAGTGACAGCGGCCCGCCTTTCAACAGCACGAGCTTCCACGCTATTACGAGCAAATATAATATCAACCACATCACGTCTAGCCCGTACTACCCGCACGGCAATGGCTTAGCAGAACGCGCTGTTCATGAAGCTAAGCATTCGTTAAACAAGTGCCCGTTTTACACCTTTGAGTATTACAGTGCGTTGCTGGAATGGTGGAACACTCCAAGAGACGAATGGCCGCAATCGCCAGTTCAAAGGCTCATGGGACGTCACACATGAAGCCAACTCCCGGTCCTCAACTGTCACTTGGAACCGATGGCGGTTCTCATACGAACTGTTCATCAGCGACTGCAAGAAATGCAACTTAAAAAACGCTTCTACTACAGCACAACTACAAGGAGTCAGCCACATCTTCATAGCTGAAAGCGAGTGTCCGTGTATGATACAAGCAGCAGAGCGTGGGCTCCAGCCATAGTGGTCGTCCCTGCAGGGCCCACGTGATCCCACGTGGTGACTACAGACAATGGGCAACAGCTACGCCACACAAGAGGACATCTTAGGGCCACAGAAGTCTCGTCGCCTGCGCGTGATTCCCCAGCAGAAAACCAAGCAGCACCATCAGACTCAACTCAGGTTCTTCGAAGAAGTGAGAGCATACGCCGAGAGCCTTAACGTTATCTATTGCAAGAACGTCACAAATAGCAAGTCTATCCATGTTTGCAAACGAAAAATTTCCTCAACGCTTGTTTTTTTTTGTGTGTGTGTGTTTGTCTCTTTTTTTGTTAACTAAAGAAGAGAAAATGTAGTGGAGTGCAAGTCACGCTTGCACGGCAACCAAAGCGCATGTGCAACACTCGATCCTTTTATCACAAGCCTCCTTATATACTCGGCTGCATTACTGAATAAACTGCTTTTGTTCCCCGCTACTCGTCTGGCATACAGCAGGTATACGTGGTTTCGCGTGATCTGGTTGAGGGGGCGATAGTCAACGCAGAAGCACCAGGTACCATCCTATTTTGACAAGGACGACAGGGGAAGCCCAAGGACTATTTGATGGTTCTAATGACACCGTTGTTGAGAATTTTGTCAGCTTACGTGTGGATGACTCTGCGCTCAGTGTGGGAGACAAAACAGGGGCATAGGCTATTAGCATTGGCGTCACTAGTGTTTATAAGGTGCTGATTGGTAGATGTTTGCCGTAGAGGTCTGTCGTTAAAATCTAAAATGTCGGTATATGACGCGAAAAGGCGATGGATGTCGTTGGCTTGCGCAGGTTGAGGTCGGGTGCAATAATCTTCGAGATATGATTCGGCATAGAACAGATGCTGTAAGCTACAAGAGACTGAAGTAAACCAATCTCGATAGTGCGAGCCGCTATTTCGCAGTCGTCAGCGTTAGATACGCTGGCCAAGAACATGCCATGAAAAAGCACTTGAGGGCAAAAGCTGAAATTGATAAACGGGAGCGAGGTACAGTTGTCAGTGACAGTCACATGCATGTGGGGAATGGCGATGTTGCTGCTCAAAAGGACGTCGGTGAAAGGAAGGAGGCCATATTGACCATTCGGAACCCGTGGCTGTGCGTTCAAAACGATGTAGCTGGCTGCCTGAGGTGACAGCTGCACATCCTGAAGAGAGCACAGGCGCGACGGGGCAGTGTGGAGTTTCGCGGCTATCCAAGGCAGCTCTAGCTGAAGGACGCCGGTAGCGCAGTCGATAAGAGCATAATGATTCGACAAGAAGTTCAGGCCTAGAATAACGTAGAAAGGGCAGTGATCAATCACGGCTAAAGTGACGGATGTAGTGTGGCCTTTATACTTAGGCGGGCAGTGCACAGACCAAAAACCATCGACGTGCGGCCATCGGCTACACAGATCATTTGTAAAGCTGCTGGTGTCAGAACTTTTTTTAAATGTGTGCGTAGGCTTGAACTCATGACCAAAATGCTTTAGCCGGTGTCGAGAAGCGCTTATACAGGTACGCCGTCACCTTCAACGTTTATTACACTTCGTCTGGTGCGAACACACAACGGATTTCTGCGGAAGTCGTCAATGCAGCACCACCACCTCCGAGGGCTACATTTCTCAGTTTTCCGAAACAATGTGGCCAGAAGCCACGGGGACGAGAAGCGCCGTAGCGGCAGCAAACTGGATAATGGGCGGCGTGTTTGTGGTGAACGAGACTGATGGCCATGTGGTGAAGGCGAGCTGCTGCGCCAAGTGTTCCGAGAATGCTCAACGGCATTGGACTCCCGGGCAGGCGAAAAGGTACCGTTGAAACGGGTCATATTGGCCGTCGCACGAGGTGCCGAGGACCATGGGTTGCGGCAATAACGACCATTATGTCCAACACGGTGGCAGTTGAAACATATAGGGCAGTCATCTGCAGTTCGCCGCTCAGCCGGGTGGTGAGTACGTGGAGAAAACTGCCAGTCGCAAAAAGGCGTCGCGAAAGAGCGTTTCCTGACTCCGGGCGTGGTGACATGGCACACAGAATTTACTCCGACGTTTTCAAGCTCCTGGCGCACGATGGCTTGAACTCGAGGAACAGTAACAAGAGTGGCATCAGTACTGCACGAATAGAACGCCGAGGGTGCCATTGCTTCGAGTGCGTGATGAACAATGAGTGTCAGGTCTCCTGGCGGTGATGGACGGTGTGGTGTGGACTAGTCCTCGCAAGTCGACGCTGCGGCGGTGTTTGGATGTGGGGCGAATGTTTGTGGAAGCGGCGACTCTTCACTTTCTTGAACTGACGACACTCTTTGATGATCGCGTCCACGGTGGAACAAACCTTGCACATAAGGAGATTGAACGCATCGTCGGGAACCCCTTTCAGGACATATCCAACCTTGTCGCCTTTTGTCATGTCGCTTTCGGCTTTTCGGCAGAGAGCCAGCACGTCTTGAACGCATGCGAGGTATTATTCCGCGTGGGATTGGGCACAGCAGGCCCATTCCTTTTTGGCGGCAATCTTACGACTGGCTGTTTTGCCAAAGACCTCTCGCATCTTTTCTGTGCATTGGTGCCAGCTTGTGAGTTCTTTGTTGTTTTTATACCACACCTTATCCGTGCTCCTCAAGTAAAACAGTGCATTAGCCAACTGAACTGTGGGATCCCATCTGTTCGGCGCACTCACCCGTTCGAACATGGCCGACCAATCGTTAACGTCGGCGGCACCAGTCCCGCAGAATTACCAAGACCTTTAATTGGCGTGAAAACATATGGTTGTGACGCCGTGTTTATCAAAGACGCTGACGTTTACGCGAAGGGCTCAGCATTGGCCATAGCTGGAAAACCGATGCGACGTCCACAGCGGAGCTTCGTTGCCTGATGGTTACGCAGCAACTCTCAACAATACGTTACGGGGTTGGTGACTTCTGTACAAGATTCATTTAGAGATTAAAAACCACAGGCAAGAGCTACAATGGCTAATTGGCACACCCGCGCACCTGTCAGCTGCTCATGTCCTTCTTTCGTTACTTCATCTCTGTAAAATATGTAGTCCTCAATGCAAACACAGATAACTTACTGTATCTCTAGAGCGACTCCAAGAGTTTTGACGTGAGTGGCATGTGTCCAACACGTTGCAGCTGAGTCCTGCACGAAATCGGTGTCATCTAGCACAACCAAAGTGAAACCTTCGCGAGTTCGGGCTGTGTCTGTGTAAAGAGTAAGCGATTCTGGGATGTCTTGTAGCATACTGCTAAGATATCGTACGCTGGGTTTCCGCCGGCCCTTGTAAAGCGGGTGGTGCATGGTATGGTGTAAAGAATGAACAGTTAGTATTTTCTGTATCGCAGGCGAAGAGGGCGCGGGTCAGGTTTCAATCTGGAGTGGCGGGACTGGATATCCGAGGCGTTAGAGGAGAATTCGGCCAGTAGAGGTGAGTAGGAGGCATTGGCGCTGACTAACCCAATCTGCCTTGAGCAGCTCACCTAGTGCGTTGTTTGTCCCCAACTTTAAGAAGAAGACGTGCGGAAGTGTAGTTCGGAACGCCCTGGGTCGTTTTTGTCACTTTGCGAGTTATGGCGTTTATTCGTAGTTGTTGCGATTGGGTCAGTCATTGGAAAGGCAAGTTATATGTCAACCGGCTGATCACGCAGGCCTCCACCAAGCGCAGCGGGTCTGCTTCTTAAGCTTTGAGTGCAGATATGACAACTGCCGGATCATGAACTGTATTTGGTCAACTTGTCGAGATAAAAGGCTAATGATGTAGTTAGCTTTGCCATCCGTTTGAACGTGTAGTCCAAGGATGCGGTCACGAGGGACATGTGGTATGGGTATTCCATCCACGTGCACAATGACTGGGGGGGAGGGCTACTGCTTCGGGAGCGCATGACTGTGAGCTCTGATTTTTAAGAAGCATCTGCAAACCTCCTTTTTTAGCTTACTCAGCCACACTATCCACTGCATTGTGCAGTAAGTCCTGGATGGCTCCATCAGAACCCCGTGTATACCAGATAATGATCTCATTCGCAAATATAGCATGGTCGATATCGGGGATCTGTACAGCAAGCGGCGAAGACCTGTCAGTGCGATAATAATGTATAGGAATGAAGGTATCGTGAATGAAGGCTTCGGTTTCTATGCAAAACAAAGCATAGAAACCATTTTGTCAATAGGTGACCAGTAAAAGAGCGAGGGATTGTGGGCTGCACCGTCTGCTACCACGTTCCGGTTCGAGAAGTGTAGACGACGGCGAACCGCTTCACCGCAAGCCTCAGATTAGTCGGGATTCGCCCACGGTCGCCCGTTTATCTTCGTCTTGATAAATCATGGTTGGTTGTTCAGCAGTTGGCTGCTTCAACTCGAGCGTGAAAGGCAAACGGCATGTATCGATTCCCATAGAACGAAGAAAGAAAAATGAGGTGGGCCGAGGCTTTGAAGAGAGCCACAGCAACCGGCAGCCTTTGAGTACGTAACGTTGAAGCCAGAGTGTGCGGAAACCATTTTATCGCGTGTACATGTGATTCCACAGTTAAAAACGCTTACGCATGAATTTGCTGCAAATATTATATTGAGAAATGAATTGTTACGCAAGCACCTAGAAAATATATTATGGGAATGCGCGAGTGAAATCGACTTGCCAGACGAGATGAGCGCCAGCCATTGCACTCATATATATGACAAAAAACACAAAATATGCATTCGAGAGTGTGTTTACACAAAGCGCTGGACGAGTCGATTTGCGTTATTTTCATCAAAATGTGCGCACGACGGCACCCAATTGAAGAAGTGCGTTAAAAAAGCAAAAGGTTTCGGTAATTTTGAGCCGTCTCTGTCTGACTGTATCGTTTATGTGCCACCACGCCGCGCAGCCTGATCAAGATCAGCGTTAACATAACCATCTAGCTTCAACTAATAAATACATCTTATGGAGCGCTGCAAGCTAGAAATTAAAAAGTATATATCTAAACGCACTAAGTAAGTGCTGCGCTTCGTGCCAATTGACCGACGATGTCGGCTGAAGCAACGATGCCGAAATGAACTTTTAGCTCACTGCCACATTCATCCCCATCCTCTGAGATCTTTAAAATGGTGATTTTTTATCAGCAGTAACGTATCATACAATAAAAACTGTTTTCTGTGCCGACTGATCCGCTAGCCAAACTGATGGTACACCCCAGCACAGCATAAAAGCATTGGATATTATTTTAGTGCGATAACAAAGTTTCCTTGCCATTATTGCTTTCGTAGCTTGTAATCGTCACAGTCACTAATAGCAAAAACAAAAACTAACTTCTAAAGCATTGACATTGCACGGAGAGGCGATTTTTTCAACGGAGCTGTACGAAAATGCGCGCGTGCCACTGCTTACACGCGTGGTGCGTCGAACCGGAAGCCGTCGTATCCCACAGTTCCCTGCAATTGCCCATTTTACCGGTCACCTAATGTTTTAGCAACGTTGTTTACATTCTCGTACTAACGTGTGCTCCCTGTTGTATTAGATAAACTGGAAAATGCCTCAACGACAGATTGTGTGAGCATGCGTGCAATGTTCGCAGCGGCATTGATGTTTTTCTGTTCAAGCGTGTTAATAAATTTAGCTGTGAGGTACAGTTTAATTACACAGTCGTACTTAACAAACGCAAAGATGAGCGCACAAGGCTTATAATTGAAGCAACAAACGTAGCGCGTGAACACTTGACTTAAGCCAGCGAACCATCAGTAGCTCTGTTCGATAAGGAGATAGCATTTTTGGACTGCAGCAGATGTCATAGGAGAGAAATAATCTCTCTAAGGCACAGTAGGCGTTGGTGAGATGGGGCTGACGTACATATATCTTTTGTCGGTTTTGTCATTTTGGTCTGTCATTTGGCCTTATTGTATGCGTCATGACACTGTTTCATCTGTCAGTGTATAAATCATAGTTTTCCGAATAAATTTTCAGTTGGTAGTACGCACTTGACCCCGTCTTTTCCGTCGGCGTCCAAGTAGTGCGCTCTCATTTCAAAACAACCATGAATCACCAGGTCGCTCCATCAACTATTTTCACAAGTAGGTATTGAACCTGAACTGGTTTGCCTAGCTTGGGCATCCACAAAATATTGGCGTGTCGCCACGCTTGGAGAAGCGTACCTTGGCGGCAGTATTCAATGAATATACTGGTGAGGTGGGTCATATCCGCAACACTTAGGTTGCGGAGTGAGGTTAACCGAATGTGGTCTGCTCCCGGTGCCGTGTTACCGTGTAGATCTTGTAACACTAGCCGTAAGTTCCGTTTTAGTTTTTCCACTCGCCTCGCTGGTTGCGCAAAAAATGCTGGCAGCCGCCAAGGAAGCCGAATACAAGATTTCTTATCTGCTGGCACCTTAAGGCAGCAGCAAATG
This sequence comes from Rhipicephalus annulatus, assembly GCA_013436015.1. Classification (NCBI taxonomy): domain Eukaryota; kingdom Metazoa; phylum Arthropoda; class Arachnida; order Ixodida; family Ixodidae; genus Rhipicephalus; species Rhipicephalus annulatus. Next base: position 436,691 of record WOVY01010990.1, read on the forward strand.
TCGCTCAACTAGCATAGTGAGTGAAAGAACTATAACGGAAATTAACTGGCACAGTCGAACAGGATCTGCATGACTGAACTGAGGAGAAGGGGGGGAGCGACATCAATCGAGACTGACGACAACTACCTTCGACTGACTACTACGCTGCGGGATCAATGAAGTAACGCTAGTCCTCTGGATTCTGAGGAGGGAAAACGCACCGAAACGCTACTTCAGGCGGGTACCTCTCGATTTTTTGTTGGGAGCAGGCTATGACAAAGTGTTACAACTTGCGAGACAGAAAAAGAGACAACTCGGAAATGATTGGGGATGGGGCAGGAAACTTGCAAGTGTTGGGAGTCACCGACAGTGGCACGGGGGATCGTGGTAGTGCGTCAGATACGGTGTCAAAATAGCAGCTAGTGCTGTTTCAGCTGCAATTGAAAATTACTGAGGCGGAAACGCATAGAACCAGCACTTGATGCTAGAAAGCCAGCGACTATGAGCCCGTAATGAGGCAGAGTCCAACGAGGGCGGTGACAGCGTATCACTTGGTGGAAGGTTACAGGAAGACAGGTGACTGAAATTTCCAAGCTTCTTGAAGGGTGTACTGGCATCAATGCCAAACCACGAAGCACTTGTGCCAATGTGGTTCGAGGATGTTGAGGCAACGCTCAGTCATACGAAGTTCCAAGCGAATGATTAGCCGGGCTAGTTTTACCACATTTTAGCAAAAGAGCACGTGGACGGCGGTGCAGGCTCACTGTAGACGAGCGAAAAGCCTACATTATGCTGAAATCAAGCATTTTGAAAGCTTGCAGGCTTTCGGCAGCGGAGAACAAGAGGCTATTTGCAAGATTGAACAGGAGAGAAAATGAGTCTTGGGATTAGTTTGTTGTGCACCTTGGAAGTCAGTTGAACTATTATGGCCAGAGTTCAAAGGTACGCACATTCGAGGAACTCAGGTAGCTAGTTGTCGAGGATCGCTTGAAAGAATGTTTGAGCCCGGAAGCGAAAGCGCATGTTGTTTGTAGTCAACAGGAGGCCTTTTGCTACCCAGTTGGGTGGCTAAGCTCACGGAGCGCTTTAGGAGATGGGAGGAGATGGGAAACGAATAAATGTCTCGGTCAAAATGATGTCAAAGCACTGCTTTCTTCAAGGCGCCAGCAGATGAAAAACCTCGTGTTCGGCTTCCTTAGCGGCATCAGGAAATGTCGCGGAAACAGTGAGGCGAGTGGAAGTACTACAACGGAACTTAACTCCGTGCTTACTCAACATTGATATTTGCAATCAACAATTCATTGGTCTCACCTACGTGGGGATTTTCAAGGTATTGCGGTGTTGGGTCTCTCAGAACAAAATCTTTTTTGAGCTCCCTGAGAAGTCTAGAGGGGTCGTCTTAATACTCGTGCATTAAGATGTGTAACTGTTGAAATTATTTTTTCTTCGTAGTGGTGGGATCTGTGAGGGAGCGAACAATCGGCCATGTTTTTGCGGTGTCTAATTTTCCTGAAAGCTGGTTGCAGAATCCTGGCCAGTTATTTCTGGTGAGGGTCGCAGCGTATTTTTAAGATTCCCGCGTAATTTGATCTATTCTTTCCGCAGTTTACGATCAAGACGTTGACGTTTCCATCGTCGTGTCAATTTTCTCCGTGCGTCCCAAAGATAAAGCAAATGTGTCTCAATGTCCGGTGTTTTGGTGGTAGTATATAATGTAGGCGTGGCGGCTTCTACATCTTGAGTAAGAGAGTCAAGCCATTGCTGCAACCTTGCCGCTCAGGCGGGTCCCGGCGACCTTCCCTGAATTTGACCCAGTCTGTAATGCTTAGACGCCGCTCGGTCCTCCGGGAAAATTAAGTGGTAGAATGGTTACCACAATATAGTGGGCGCTGCCAAGGTGCTCTCTAGGGGACCGTGCTCTACCACTGGGCCCACATCTCGCACAAAGCTGAAATCAGGGCAGGTGTCACGTGCCATACTGTTACCAATGCGAGGGGGGTGCTCTGGGTGAGTGAGTACAGTGTACCTCATGTTAGAAATATTGTTCCACAAGCGCATCCCTTTGCCCTGCGGTTTGACGTAACCCAAAACTGTATGTGGAGCGTTCCATTACCCGCGCACCACACGAAACAGTCCCAAACTCCGGAATACCATGAAAAGGCGGGGAAATCAGTGCGTACACAAACAGGGTGAACTGTAACATTTAATAAACGCAAGCTTTCGCTATTTGAACTTTGCGTAATTATATAGACTATGTGGTGAGGGATATCACTACTAGTGGTATGCACGCGACATGTGACATGTTTCGAAACTAGGGCTCCCACTACAGGAGAGGCACCCAAGAACGCGTTGTTGCCTGATACACAAGGTGGGCAATTCGCTTCTTTTAGGATGATAACATTGGAAGGATCAGGGGTTGAGAATCAGTGATCTGAGGACATGTGGTGGGGAGTGATTGACGGGGTGGAGAAAACTGTGGGGAACACTCTGCCTGACCTAACTCTCGATGTGCCACCTTGGTTGCGTTTCGTTCCGGGGCCCGTTGCTGCTGAGAGATGGCTCAGAGACACCTCCTTGCCAACAGGTTTGCCATGCAAGCCTTCTTGTAGGGTTCTTGTGTAGATGAGAAATGAGGGCGATTTTTCGATGGACGCTAAGATTTCTCGCAGGAGCTGGAGCGGGACTTCAGGCGAGTCCGGGATTGGGAGTGGGTCCGACAATTGAAGCTGTTCCAGAACTTAGAGCGGGTCTTTGGCTTCGCCGCGATTTGGATCGGCTCTTGGAGCACGACTCTTCTGCCTTCGTCGAGGTGCGTGAATGGCGGGTGTCGGCCGTCTTGCTTGACACGCTATGGTCAGTGGAGGGTGTGAGTTGACGCATTTCATTTTCAAGAGTTTCCCGCATTGATACCTTGTTGAATGCCTGCCTCCCACGCGAGAGCAGTTTGGATCCGTCGTAGGGTGAGGTCCGTCACAGGATTTGCAGTGCTGAGTGCACGGATGCGACTGGGTGGAGCTGTCTGTGCCGCACATTGGGCATATCACAACGTGTGGTGCAAGGCAATGGTCGTCCCAATGGCCCAGCTTACGACAAATCGCGCAAACCACATGTCGGGCGATGGGGTAACAACGCAGTTTGTCTCTGTAGAAATTCACGTATAGAGGAACCTTCACTCCTTCGAAAGTTACCAACGCACTGCTGATCTGACTCATCAGACGTACTTGAAGCATTTTTGTTGCAAGAGCGACAATTTCATCTTCTAGCGTGGAGGACAACGTACCAGGCAGGATGCCAGGAACAATACCCTTGCAAGAGTTGTCCGGAGCCACAAAGTATGTTGTGACGTAATAAACACGCTCACCGAGTCTCAGCTTTCGCACCCTGAGTAATGCGTCGGCCACATGTGATCTGGGCATGCAGTGGTCACGTTCTGAATATGATTTCCTCGAGGTCTTTGGTAGTCAAACCAGCAGTGCTCTAGGAAGTGTTGGCTAGATCAGGACGTGTCCACCTATCCAGGCAAAGGCTTCCATGTGGGCGTAGGATAATCTATTCATCGCGCCTAGGAAGTCGAGGCAGATGCCGGTTCCCACTCTGCTTGTGTGCATTACGCTGAGAGACGCCCGGGATGCTCTCTCTTGGTTGGGTTTCCTTGTGGGCGTTCATTTTGTAGTCGTATCACTTCTTGATGACGGGGTGTGCGTCCCGGGTGTCGTTAGTGCCACGCAACGCCTGGCGGCATTCTGCGGCGCCGACGACGACCCTTGCTCATTAGAGACGGCGTTACGGTGGTTGAATGCTCCATCGACAGAGAGTCGTGAGTTGGCTGAGAGCCCTTTGTACTGATGGCTGCTTCGGGTCCGTAGTTTGGGAGGTGGAAACCATGCTGCAATAGCAGCAGCTGCGTATAGGGGCCACCTCAGAGCGTCGGAGTCTCACGGATGAAAGGAGGAGGGGGACGAGGATACAACTTTATTTTAAAAAAAAATTAAGTAAATGTGGTTGGGCCCCTAGACGTCCGGGAGCCCCCTGGCCGACATCTCTAGGCAGGTCCGGTGCACCAGCCACAACTGGTCACTCGAGCCAGTGACCCGAAGAGTGGCCCCCCACGAGGAAAAGAAAGGGTTAGGGATAGAGTCTACTGCCACGAGCTTTGGGCAGTTCCACAAGCAGTGGAAAAGATGAGCCCGGGTTGCCCCGCAGGTGATGCAATATGGTTGATGAAGAGTGGGGTAAAATGGGTGTGCCAGATAGGGAAAAATCATTGTATATGTCTGCAGCTGGTGCCAAACTGAACTCTGATTAGGGGTGAGGGAGAAGTGTGGGGTAGGAAAATCTCGTCTGCCGTTTCGGTAATACCTCGCAATATCATGGTAGGTGCGGATTCCCTCTTGTGGTTTTTTCACGGGCTTGGGTGTGCGAACCCCCAGCTTCCGAAATAAAAGACCTCGGACATGCGCATGAACACGCTTATTCCTGAGGATACACTCATGAAAGATCAATTCAACTATGACAACCTTGGCACCGGTGAGGTTATGGTCACTTGCTGAGTTGAAAGGTTCCACCAGTTAGGCTAAAAGTCTCACGGTCGAAAATGCGCGCGATGCAGGCAAAGAAACGGGGACCATTGCACGAGGAGCTGTGGCGTCTTTCGCAAACAGCAAACACATGTGCTCCGAAGAGCACGTCCGCTCTCTACGAACGCTAGAGCCAGACCCCTGTTACGAGCGCTGCAACGTGTGATGTGTTAGGAAAGAAGGAAGACGTGGCTACGGGGGGGGGGGGCAGGGGACGCGGCAAGTTTTCTAGAAGAACGTGGGTCAGTTTTGCCTAAGAGTACACTACAGCGTCTGAACCCGGGGAGAAAGAAATGGCTACAGTGGACGCCAGTCCAGAGAATTCAACTGAAGACGCACAAAGCCAACCAGCGTACATGTCGACGCAAGTGGTAGTAAGACGCGACATGCCATCGCACGGAATAACCCATGGGATCAACAGAGTTCGGCGGTCAAGCATTCGGTGGAGCAGTCGGGGCACTGCTCACGAGAGCAAAGTTGAAGTACCACCAGCGAAGGCGACACCGCCGCGGCACTCAGGCCTCAGAGCGAGGTTCAATCTACCTGTGGACCAACCTGCTGTCACTTTAAGGTACCAGCAGCAAACTGATGCCGGACCACTGGATAATCCCGGATACGTCTAGCAGTGAGGTTGACAGACACGGTAAGCACCAAGCATCAGATCTACCCCCTCCTTTTTAGTGTGTAACGATGAGTAATCAATAAGCACTGAGCTTGCCACCCTTGAATGTCTGAGGTATGGCCTCCAAAAGAAACAGGCTGATTTGTACCGCTTGTTAATAGACCAAAATATGAACGTGTTAGCCGTGAAGAAAACAAAAGTGATAGTTGAGGAGGAGACCAGGAGCATGATGCTGTGATTTACGTGTAAATGTTATGCTGTAGATAGTCATGCAAACTGAACACACACTGGTTCTGTGCTTTTTGTTAAAGAAACTTCGGGACAGATTGTTGAAAGCCACGTCTCTTTTGACGCCAGCAGAATAGTGATTTGTGATTTCAATACGAGAGAAATTGAATGGCGCGTCATTTGTGTCTATAAACTGAACGTCGAGGTGGACTAAAAAACTTTCTTTTCATTATATAGGCAACATTTATGGACACCAAAACAGCTTGTTTTATTGAGAAATTTCAATTGTGTATTATACGCGAAGGATAGAAATAATAACCACCGTGTGCAAGACAGAAGTGTTGAAGTGCTTTATGATTTGCTGAATGAAGCCGAGAAGCTTTCTTTCGGTATTAGAAGGGTCTCTTCGCAGCCACATTAGTGGATGAGTTCGAGGACACTTCCCTGAGCCGGATGCCACAATTAACCCTCGAAACGAGAGAAGCATTAGAGAGGCCTATAACCACTTCTGAATTTGAAAATTCAATAAATTATCTCACCACTGGGAAGTCACCTGGGCCTTGCGGTTTCGATGTGATGTGGTATAAAGCTTTCAACACGAACGTGTCACTAGTGTTACAAGCTGTGTCCAAGAAAGCCTACACAATCAAAGCATTACCGCCTTCATTTGCCGAGACGCACACTATTTTATAGCGAAAGACAGATGGAAAAGCACAATTAAAGCTAGTTTTGTTATATAGGCCCATTACGCAAACTAACACTTACTACGAATCACTCGTGAAAGTATTGGCAGGTAGATTGCAGTCTGTGATCACCGAAATATTTGGGGAGCACCAAACGTGTGACATCGAAGGGGCGCTCAATATTGATGTGGACACACACAATGCGCTGTTCCCTTGAGAGTTACGATGCTTTTCACTCTTTTGTTGCGGTCCTTGGGCTTCATTTAGAGAAGGCCCTTGACTGCATCCCACATGATGTGCTATTCTGCATACTTGAACATGTCAATGTTAGATCAGTGATTACTGGGGGCATAGTCTCAGCGTATAAGAACTGTACTACGCGACTAATTATTACCAATATCCCGAGGTCTCCCAATAGACAGGAACGTACTGTATGCCGGGGCTCTCCGCCAAGTCCACTCTTGTTTCTCTTGTAGATAAAGCGCGTCAGCTTGTCCATAATAAAACCGTGACCATCCGTGGTTTGAGACGACTTGACGCCGATGTAAATGTTTTGGCATATACTGATGATGTAGCAGTGTGTAGTACCACCAAAGAAAGTGTACAAGAGACAATTGCCATTGTTTAAAAAATCAAAGAAATGCGTGAAGTTGGCTGAGTTATGAAAAATGTCTAGGGCTGTGGCACGGAGATGGGGCATCAGCAACAGATATTTACGCTAACTTTCACTGGCTTAAAACTCTAGTAGTATACCTAAGCGTACCTTTCCAGCACTACAAGAATACTAACAAATATTGGACAAAAAATAAAAGAAACGCGTGAAAAGACAGTGCAGTGAAACGGCAACTGTTCCACAATTTTTCCCAGAGCCAGTGTACGCCACATTATTTTATGAGCAAACTACGGTATGTGATGCAGGTTTATGTGGTTCACGGCTGCACGTGCAAAAGCTGCATAGGATGCTTGCTCTGTTTTTATGGGGGTACACTTCAAAAAGACCAAGAAGGACTAATCTTTCCGAACGGTGAAACAGGGGGGAGTAGGCCTGTCCCTTCTGTTTGTGTGACAACTAGGTAATTGTTTTTTTTTCTATTTAGATGTTCGCCACCTCTTCTTGAAAACGGTATGCTAGTTACGCCTTTGTCGTGTTTTGTCTAACGTTGTGGTTAGCACCGCAAACATCCTCGCAGCCACGCGAGGTTTTTAAGGAAGTTACGAACAGTGTTTGCTTCTTGTCTGTTTGGTTTTCCAGTGAATACTTTTTTTCGGTCGGGCGAAAGAAATTGCATAAAGACTTATGCGACATGATTTTTCCGGTTTTTATGTATAGGTTAAATAAGAGCGGAGGAGAGCGCGATGATGTTCTTCAGTGTGTTGAAAAAATGCTAATTCAGAAAAGTGCGAAAATATTTCTCGTTCAATTGCTTTTGGTAACGTTACCAGTTGGGACTTTTTTACAAGATGATTTTATATGCAATGGGCTTAGAACTATTTATTCTGCGGAATGCCGGAGACAATAGATCACTTTTTTTTCATTTTTCGAAAGGGGTCTTCTACTGGGGTGTTTTAAAGAGAATTTTAATAAAGAAACTTCCTTTACTTTCGCTTGGTATCAGGTTTTGCCAGTACAAAAAGACGATGAACTGCCTTTTGATCGTATAATGCTGCTTTGCCTCCATTATCTATGGCGTGCTAGAATGGCCGGTCACAACTGTGATCCTGACAGGCGTCCTGCTCGCGTTATTTTCCGCGAAAGCATTGCTCAATACGTCGATATACTCAAACCACAAGACTTTTTTCTTGAATGGCTTTCCAGGGTAGAACCCTTGGTGAACATGAAGAAATTTTAGCACTGTAACCGCTAATAGTTCTGCGACTGCCTTGTCATCGCTTCTGTTGTGCGTATTGTTACAAGACTACGACACGCTGAAGAAGCAAGACAGACAACAAGAAAACGATGGAATTCTGGGATGTGGGGTGGACACTCGCTTGCAATCTCGGCTTAGGCTTGGTGTCGGGCCTATATATGTCTCAGCTGTCACCTCTTTTCTCTGTGTGCCCTCCCGTAACATCGTGGTGGAAGGTGCTAGGAAGCAAAGCACGATGGAGCTTCGCAGCGGGCGCAAATTTGCCGCTTCTAACGTGTCTACCGACAGAGAAGCTGCGCCAACAGCCATGCCTCGCGCATCAATGGCGCCCACCATACCTGCGGTCATTGTGACCGCTCCACCCCGCGATCCTGGCAACTTTACGGGCACCGATGGCGAAGACGTCGATGAGTGACTTCAACTCTACGAGGTCGTGAGTGAAAACCACAGGTGGGACCCAAACATGATGCTGGAAAACCTTATCATTTACTTAATATGTACGGCCAAGGCGTGGTTCAACAACAACCTGGAAGAGCTCACAAGCTGGGACGTCTATAAGACGAAGTTGTGCGAGTTGTTTGGCCAATCTGCCGGGTGCAAGCAGGCCGCTAGAAAAGAACTTGGCAACCATGTTCAGACATCAACGTAATCTTACCTGGCCCATACTTAGAGTGTCTTGACTCTCTGTCATTAGGCTGATATACCATGACCGAAGCCGACAAGGTTGTGCACGTATTCAAGGGCATCACTGATGGTGTATTTTGCCTCTATGTATTCAAAGGCTGTTCGATAGTTCAAGACGTCATTAACGAGTGCCGCCGCTTTGAAGAGGCTAAAATCTGTCACATCGCCCACCGCTTCACCCGTCTTCCTAACCCCACTGCAATGTCAACTTGCGAGGAACTCCGTTTTGAAACCCAGCCAAATCCACACTCTGCTGACATTACGAGGGTCGTTCGACCCGACATCGAAGCGATGTGACCAGCACGCTTGAGGTTCCTGACGCCTAATGATCCTCAGCCCACCATATCTCTCATACAGAGCGTTGTGCGCCAAGAATTGCAAACGCGGGCCTTCAGACAATCTGTTCTGTGCACCGACACAATGTCCATTCACCTACCTTGAGCACCTGTCTGCACTACCTGTGTCCTGCTTCTCGTAACCGAGATCCGAACGCATGGAGGACGCCTGACGACAGGCTAATTTGCTTCTGTTGCGAACGGGTGGGACACATTTTGCATCATCCCCAAAGCACGTGGATATCGCCTTCGCACACAGGCCGAAACTTTACGAACTTCGACGCATCAGCCCTCCTATCCGGCCAAGACTCACCCCACTGCGATAACTCAGCTCATTACGACATCACCACCAGGGCCGATGCCCAGTGCAGCCACTCGCGTTCACCGCGACGTAGACTCTCGCTCTTTTCTCCGCCCTACGTCCCCATCCCCGTCTTTCGCACGACGGTTTCCTTCGACTGGCACCCAGATTTCTGTTATGAGCTCCCACATTCGTGACCTCTTAAAGAAAGTCTTGACTCCAGTCCCTTCATACTGTGTTCGTGTTGCTGATGGCAGTGCAGCTGCCGTCGCTGGTGTTTGCACAGCACGTGTTACTATAGCCGGCCATCATACCTCCGTCCTCTTATTTGTTCTCTCCACCTGCACCAATGGTTCTATCTTTGGTCTAGAATTTTTGTCCGCCCATGCGGCCCTCATTGAGTGTTCAGCTAAGACGGTGCAACTTGATCTGCCCTATACGACTGATACTCCAAGTTCACCCCAACTTCATCTCTACTCTGCTGAACATGTCCGTTTGTCACCGCCAACAGTTACCTGCATTGCCGTAACAGCGTCGCCACTTGTACTTAATGGATACTACGTGCTCACGCCTATTACATCCATCCTTCCCATGCACAGTTTTACTTTTCCGCACACTATTATTCCGTTATGGGAAAACTGTGCTTCCCTCACTTTGCTGAACTTTGATCTGTGTCCACAAGTGCTTCCGTGTGGAATAGCCCTCGCAACCCTGACACCCTCTGAGGATTGCATCATCTCAGCTTTTACCCCAATGATGTTCTTCACCCAAACAGCACGCAAGTCTTTTCTTCGACGTAGAGTTCATCTTCGAATGTGGAAACCATGATCGCGGTGGACCTTTTGCTACTTTTAAAACTGACGAGCTCCGTCACTTCCTAGATTGGTAGTTGGACGTATTCGACTTCTTTGACCATCCGCTCGGTCAAACAAGCATAATGAAGCACTGCTATAACACCGGCGGTGCATATCCGGTACATCGACAGCCGTGCCGCGTTTCTCCTGTGGAGCGTCGTATCGTTCAAAACGAAGTCGACAAGATGCTCGCCAAAGACATAGTTAAGCCATCTTCTAGTCTATGGGCTTCCCCTGTTGTTTTTGTAAAAAAAAGGGACAACAGCTGGCGTTTTTCTGTCGACTACTGACATCTGAACCGGATCACTAAAAAAGACGTCAAGCCGCTACCGTGCATTGATGACACCTTGGATTGCATTCTTGGCGCTAAGTATTTTTCCTCCATCGACCTCCGCTCAGGGTACTGGCAAATTCTTGTAGACGACATGTGCCACGAGAAGACTGCTTTTTTGACGCCTTATGGTCCTTACCAGTTTAGAGTCATGCCGTTCGGATTATGCAATGCTTCAGCCACCTTGGAACGAATGACGGACACCTTCTTGCGCGGGTTAAAGTGGTCAATTTGCCTATGTTACCTCGACGACGTCATTGTATTTTTCCCGACCTTTAAAGCACACCTCGACCACGTTTCCTACCTTTTTTCTGTTTTTCGTAACGCAGAACTGCAACTGAACTCATAAAAGTGCAAATTGAGACGCCAGCAAATAACAATGTTGGACCATCTTGTCGACTGATCAGGCGTACGCCCTGATCCTGATAAAGATCAAGCTTTGTGAAGCTTCCACGTCCCGACCAGCACTAAGGAAATACGCGGCTTTTTAGGTCTACGTTGCTACCTTCGACGTTTTGTTAACGATTTTTCGGACATGGCCCAACCTCTTATGGACTTGCTGAAGAAGTATGTTCCAATGTTTTCGGGTGCTGCGCAGGCTTCGGCGTCCTGCTATCTCAACGCGTTGCTTACAACACCCCTTATTCTGACCCATTTGGACATGTCTACCCCAATAGAAGTCCGCAATGATGCCAGCGGCCACGGAATCGGTGCTGTTTTGGTCCAGCATCGGAGCGGCTGCACCTGCTTTATCGCATAAGCCAGCCTTGTGCTCTCTGCGGCCGAGCGGAACTACTCGATCACCGAACGGGAATGCCTTGAGTCTAGTTTAAACGGTTGGCAAGTTCCGGCCCTACTTACAGGGTGGCCGTTTCACCGTCACAACTGATCACCACGCCCTCTGCTGGCTCTCGCAGTTAAAGGATCCTAGGGGGCGTCTTGATCGTTGGGCACTACGGCTCAAAGAAAATGACTATGCAGTGTCTTAGAAACCTGGCCGTTTACACCACGACGCTGACTGCTTATCCCGCCATCCAGTGGACCCCTGATACTTTAGATGAAGCACCGCCATGGGTGCTCTCTCTCTCTGATTTGAGCAACATCTGTGATTAACGGCACCGAGATCCCGTCTTGTGGCAGATTATTGAGAAGCTGAACTCTCTGACGCCCCATCCGTCTACTCGACTGTTTGTGCTTAATTGATTGATTGATATGTGGGGCTAAACGTGCCGAAACCACTATATGATTATGAGAGACGCCGTAGTGGAGGGCTCCGAAAATTTAGACCACCTAGGGTTCTTTAACGTGCACCCAAAATCTGAGCACACGGGCCTACAACAATTCCCCCTCCAACGGAAATGCAGCCGCCGCAGCCGGGATTCGAACCCGCGCCCTACGGGTCAGCAGCCGAGTACCTTAGCCACTAGACCACCGCCTGGGCTGTGTTTGTGCTTAAAGAAGGCAGTTTGTACCGCTACAATGTCAACACAAATAGGCGCGAACTGCTCCTTGTAGCGCGATTCCAACTACGATAAAGTGTTATCGCCTAACTCCATCACGCCCCCGTCACCGGTCACCTTTGTCTCCCTCGGACTTACGACCGCGTTCAGCGTCGATTTTATTGGCCAAGGCGTTATCGCTCCGTGCGCCACTACGTCGTTCATGCTACCAGTGTCAACGTCGAAAAAAAATTTCTATGAGTCTTGCCGGACTCCTCCAGTCACTTGATGTTGCTATTGACCCCTTCTTTCGAGTTGGTCTTGATCTCCTAGGCCCTTTCCCTCAGTCTACCTCTGGAAACAGATCGATAGCTGCCACTACGGATCATACAAATCGCTACGCCATTTCGCGGCTTTCGCCAACCAGCTGTGCCACAGATGTTGCTGATTTCCTTCTTACAATGTCATCCTCCATCATGATGCTGTCTGCCAACTCCTCACAGATCTTGGACGCTATTTTCTGTTCCGAGTTATTGACGACCGTTTTCGCTCTTGTGAAACCAAACATAAATTTACGACGACCTACCATACACAAATTAATGGGCTTACCGAACGATTCATCTGGAATATAACTGATATGCCCTCCATGTACATCTCGTCTGACCACCTTGACTGGGACGTTACATTGTCCTTTGTTACATTTGCATACCATTCCCCACACCACGATACCGCTAGGATTTCACCATTCTATCTCATATTTGGCCGCAACACATTCATCTTTCCAACAGCTGTCAATTCGCCGACGGAATATGCCCGTGACACTATCCCCAGAGCTCGCAAAGCACGAGAAGTCGCTCGGAAGCGCCTCTTAGTATCGAAAGAGCAACAGAAGCAACGTTACGATGCGCATCATTACGACGTCTCCTTTGCCCCGGGTTCCCTTGTGTTGGTGGGGGCCAAGACTTGGCATGTTGGTCTCTCTGAAAAGCTGCTTTCCGGTACTCAGGACTGTACTGCGTGCTGCGCCAGGTTACCGACGTTACCTACAACATAGCCCCGCTGAAGTCGTAATCTCCATCCGCTTCACTGTCTACAGACATTGTTCATGTTTCCCACTTTAAGCTCCACCATTCCTCAACACCATATAAAGCACCGAGATGGTGCTTGCGCCCCCAGGGGTGATGTTACAACACTACATCCCTCTAGAGAAGCAAGGCAGACAGCAAGAAAGATGACGTGATTCTATCACGTGGGGCACGCAGTTGCTTGCCATTTCGGTTTAGGCTTGGCGTCGTGCAAATATATCGCAACTCTCACATCGTTTCTTTGTGTGCCCTCTCGTAACAATATTAATGTTGATTGTGAACTATATTGATGTTTATACGGCGTGCGAAACTCCTAATAAAGAAAAAGCTCCGTGGCTTTGTGGCAGAACACCTGCTTGCTACGGGAACGGCCTGGTTTGATCCTCAATGAGACCAAAAAGTTTAATCATTATTTTAATTGCTTTTTTTTATTATTTTTCGCTCACAACCAATGGTGCCAACGCTGACGGCGATAGTTCGGCGACACGAGCTCTCTAAAGCTATCGCGTTAACAAAGGCACAAGAATAAGGTCTACCGCAGCTTCGTCTGCCTCCTTCGCGCTGGCAGATAAAGCGCGTGGTATTGCCCCTCATCCCGAAAGAGAATCGCCTCGATGCTAAATGATGCGCCACTGGTAAACAAAGAGAAACATAATGTCCGTAAAACCTTGAAAGTCACAATTTCTGGTATCGTTTAACCGCACCACGTGCACGATGTCCAGCCGTAGCTGTCAGCGCCGTGGTGGTTAGCTGGCGTCGGGAAGGACTTCGTAGTTGAGCTCGCTCGCTCGTTGTAGCAACTTGTACGCGCCAAAATAGCGGCTGAGAAGTTTGTCGGAAAGGCGTTTGCGGTGAACGGCGGTCCAAACTAGAACTTAGTCTCCGGGTTGGTAGTCGACTTGTCTGTGGCGGACGTTGTAGCGTGGCATGTCAATATGCTGTTGATTTTTCATGTTCACATGGGCCTGTTGGTGCGCTTCCTCAGCCCGTCGAACAAAGGACTTGGCATCTTCATTAAGATTATCGAGTTTCTTGGTGTCGCGTGTTAGCATGGCATCCAACAACGTCTGCACATCACGACCGTATAGAAAACGAAACGGCGGGAAGTGTGTGATCTCTTGCGTAGGGGTATTGTACGCGAACTTTACGTAAGTCAGTACCTCATCCTACGTCTTGTGCTGTACATCTATACTACATGGCGCACATTTCAGTCATAGTTTTGTTCAGCCTGTTCCGTCAACCCGTTCGTTGGTGCGTGATAGGCTGTAGTTCTGCGGTGCATTGTGTAACTAGTTGGAAGGCGTGTTCAAGGAGTCTGGCCGTAAACACCGCTTCTAGGCCCGTGATGACGCAGAATCGAGCCTCGTGGCGTCATACGATGCTCTCTAGAAAAGATAGAGCAACTTTAGAAGCTGTGCCTTCGAGAAGGGTGTTTGTTTCTGGGTAGTGAGTTAAATATTCTGTAGCGACGATTATCCACTTGTTTCTTGAAAACACCAAGAAAAACGACCCCAGGATATCCATGCCGACTTGACCAGAAGGTGTTCTGGGTGCCTATATAGGGTGAAGTAATCCTGCAGGCTTCACAGACGGGGACGTACGGCACGGCATTCAGGACAGGCTTGGACGCCCCGCCGCGGTGGTCTAGTGGCTAAGGTACTCGGCTGCTGATCCGCAGGGCGCGGGTTCGAATCCCGGCTGCGGTGGCTGCATTTCCGATGGAGGCGGAAATGTTGTAGGCCCGTGTGCTCAGATTTGGGTGCACGTTAAAGAACCCCAGGTGGTCTAAATTTCTGGAGCCCTCCACTACGGCGTCTCTCATAATCATATAGTGGTTTTGGGACGTTAAACCCCACATATCAATCAGGACAGGCTTGGACGTATTGTTTAACACAAGCGGCAGGTTTCGGCCATTAGTAAGACTTGCGTACCCTAGCGATGGTGCGGGTGATACCCAGGTGGCCAGATGAAGGTTCGTCATGGCAGGCAAGTAGATATTTTTCATGAAGCCCTCCAGTAATGACCAATGGGGACCTGCGTTCTTCTTGTTCAACACGACCTGTCAAAAAAAATATGAAAATCCACGAGCTATATGTGAGGGTGGAGATACATTGCGGCCCTCGAGACGTTCAATTATATGTCGCAATTCAACATACGCTCGCTGTGTTGTAACTGCGTCTGTTATACTTACGGCTTCAAAAAAGCGCAGTCGCCTTCAAGGTTTTAAGTGGCAGGCTTAAGAGGCACGCGTAAAAACGTGTCTATGTCTTCGTGCTTACGACCCGACTTATACACGATAGTGGCGTCATACTCACGCAATTATAGGCTTCACCGAGCTAGCCCTCCGGGGGGGGGTCTCTCTAGACAATAGTTATAGTGCGAGAACAGAACTACGACAAAGAGACAAGAAGGACACGAGCGCTAACTTCCAAATGTGTTTATTGCGCAGAGCGCGAAAACATATGGAGGAGACGGTAAACCATCGGGCAACAACCATGTGGCACAAAGACCAATGAATGAGTGGGAAAAAAACAAGATCACAAAAAACGCAAAAAATCTATAAGGAAACAAAACAGAAGTAAAAGTACAAGTAATATAACTACTTGTGCACACCTAAACCTTCTCAGTTTCTTCTTGGACAGAGACATGAAGGGCTTGCTAATGCATGACACCTGTTCGCGTGCCATATGCGTGGCCTCGACAATAACTCGGGTGCACTCGTCCACGTGTTACACAGCTTCACTGTGTCCTTGAAAAGAGGCACACACTAGCACTCAGTGAAGTTCTGAGTAAGAAAACCATCTTTACTGTTTCTAACATTATTAGCGTGTTCTCTCAGTCGACCGTTCAGACACCTTCCAGTGGTTCCGACATAACAAGTACCGCAGGAAAGGGGGGTCCTATAGACAACTTCCCGGAAGCATGCCACATACTTGTTTCTAAGCTTAACTCAACATTCTGTAGATGGCTGTGTTCTCATGGGGTTGGTAGATTTGGCGAAACTGATTTGGCGATTTGGCGAAACTGAAGGACTAAGGATCTTCCGTTGCGCAAGACGGCCAACTTTCTAAGAGACAATGAACTTTGTGTCGTGCCATCAGATAAGGAGGGTGGTTTCGCTGTTCTTCCCAATTACTTGTGCCTAGAAAAGGCGGTCACAACTATTGGCTCTGTTTTCCAATGTTGTACTGGCATTCGTCTAGATAGAGTAAAAACGCAAGCCAAGGAAATGTGTCATAAACTAGAGTTCAAACAGTTAGTACAGTATCTTAGTAGAAGCGAAAAAAATGGTCTCTGCTTGGTTTTTTTTTGTCAAAACACATAGTCAACATGCCCTTCCGAGTCATTGTTACAAAAAGTGAAACGTGGCAAAAGCAACTCGGCTTGTTTATTAAGACTCATCTAAAGTGTCCAACGATCGATGACTGATTTCTTAGCGAAAACTTGCATGTACTGATAGGATTTTTCAAGCAGTCAAATCAAACTAATGCGTTTGGTTTTTCAATCGACATATGGGATCTATACTACTCACTGCCTCACGATGAAGTATTAGAACGTGTAAGGGATAATATAGAAGTCTTCGGGGAATTGAACTTCCAATTAAAAACTGACATCAGCGCGCGAGATTACCTTGACCTTGATTTGCTGTACCTTACCTCTACGTTCGTTCAATATAATGATTACATTTGTCTGCAGAAAAAAGGTGTTTCAATTGGCTCATGCCTAGCATCCCTACTCAGTCATCTACTCTTCTCAAAATGGGCTAAAACTGCAAAATTTTGAGGGCACGCATGTAGTCAAAGTATTCAGACACGTGGATGATTTCCTGGTTCTTTTCAATTGTGATGCTTCTATGTTCCACTGAGTTGCGGCTCAAATGATAGGCGTGTTTAAAAATTGCTTGAAGCCTTTTTTTTGACAACACGAAATGCCCGAGAATGACAAGTAACGTTTTTTTTAAATTTAAGATTGTGTTTTAGCACACAGCGTATTTGTTGGTGTTACGAAATACGTGGCCAGAAACTTTAACTTCCTTTTTTCTTTCGCTCACAGCAAGATATTAAAGCGAGGCATAGCGCGGACCTGCCTAGAGAATGCCTTGAACAAGTTGTGCGTTCACAACATCTCTGCCAGCTTCAAAGCACAAGTGTCCCAGCTTCTGTTGCTGAGACTATCCTGTGGACCAATGGGGCAGAGCAGAGGCACGGACAGGATCCCAACAACGTGGATACAGAGCATGAAAGGATAGCCGTCGTTCCGTACAAACACCAGATATCACACAGGCCCAAGAATATCGGCAAACGTGCGGGAGTTCGTGTCCTGTTCTCTGCAACGTTCAAATTAATCAGTCTCGTCAAATCTACAAACCCCCTGAGAACGCAGTCATCTACTGAATGTAGAGTTAAGCATTGAATCAAGTATGTGGCATGTTCCCGAGATGTTGTCTATAAGACCCCCCCTTTCCTGCGCTGCTTGTTATGTTGGAACGACTGGGAGGTGACTGAGCGATCGACTGAGAGAACACACTAACAATGTTAGAAATAGGAAATATTATTTTGTTACTTAGCACTGGAATGAGTGCAACTGTGTGCCCCTTTCCAAGGGCACACTGACGCTGTAAAATCACAGGGATGAGCGCACCCGAGGTATCGTCAAGGCCGCACAGATGGCGCGCGAACAGGTGTCAAGCATTAGCAAGCCCTTCGTGTCTCTGTCCGAGAAAAAAGCTGAGGTTAATCGAAGGTTTCGGTGTGCGCAACTAGTTATAATACTTTTACTTTTACTTCTGTTTCGTTTCGTTATAGACTTTTCTTTGCCTTTTTTGTGCCTTTGTTCTTTCTCTTACTCATGCATTGCTCTTTGTGACAAATGTTTTTGTCACATGGTTTAATGTCTCCTCTATATATTTTCTCGCTCTGCGCATTAAACTCATTCGGAAGTTAGCGCTCGTGTCCTTCTTTTCTTTTTATCGTCGTTCTGTTCTCGCGCTATAGCTATTGTCTTGTCATACCAACTAGCCTAAAGTGCCACACTTCTAAGGGTCTCTCAAGTTCGCCAGCCAGCTCAGCGTGTGATGATTAGCTACTACCTTGAATGGACGTCCGTAGAGGCATGGTCAAAACTCTGCAAGTGTCCACACGACGGTAAGGTACTGCTTATCCGTGGTGCTGTGGTTGGGCTCTGGGTGGGATAGGATGCGACTTGCGTAAGTGATAACATTTTCAACTCCCTCCTGCTGCTGTACGAGTACCGTGCCCAGACCAATGTTACTGGCGTCGGTATGATCTTTTGCCTCGGCTACCTCGTCGAAGTGCCCCAAAACAGGCGGTGATGCCAGGCGATACCACAGCTCGGTGAATGCTGTTTTTTGTTCGGAGATCCAAACCAACGGTGTGTTGTTTCAGGCGAGTCCAGTCACGGGTTCGGCCACTTTCAAAAAATTGCCTATAATGCGCCGGTAGTGTGCACATAAACCAAGAAACCACCAAGCACT
The DNA here is from genome assembly GCA_013436015.1 of Rhipicephalus annulatus. Classification (NCBI taxonomy): domain Eukaryota; kingdom Metazoa; phylum Arthropoda; class Arachnida; order Ixodida; family Ixodidae; genus Rhipicephalus; species Rhipicephalus annulatus. The sequence goes on from WOVY01010990.1 coordinate 455,171, forward strand.
TTTCTTCTCAGTAGTAGTCGAGGAGGCTGCTACAGCGGCTGTTTTTTCGGGGTCACGACGCACGCCTTCTACACTGACAACATGGCCAAGGAACGTCGACTATTTGTAAGAAAAATGGCATTTCTTAGGCTTTAACGCAAGGTTAGCCGATTTGATTGCCTCGAGTGCTTGTCTTAGTTGATTTAGATGTTCGGAGAAGGTGGCTGAAAACACGACCGCGTCATCTAAGTAGATAAGGCAGCTTTGCCACTTCAAGTCGTCTAACACAGTGTCCACCATGCGCTTGAAGGTAGCTGGCGCAGAGTAGAGATTAAACGAGAGCACTTGAAGTTTGTAGAGGCCATCCGGCGTGACGAAGGCTGTTTTTTCGCGGTTGTGCTTATCACTTTGATTTACCAATAGCCACTTTTGAAATCAAGAGAAGAAAAGTAGTTCGCTCGCTGTAGCAGGCCAAGAGAGTCGTCAATACGTTGCAGTAGATAAACGTCCTTTTTGTCGTTGAGTTTTCTGTAATCGACAGAGAAGCGAAGCGTGCCATTTTTTTGACCAGGACGACAGCTGATGACTACGGGCTGTTAGAAGGCTGAATAATACCATCGTCAACCCTTCCTTTCACTTGCTTCTTGATTGCTTGACGTTCTTTCTGCGAGACACAGTATGGCTGTTGGTGGATAGGTCGTGCGTCGTCGTAAGTGATTATTCTGTACTGCGCGATTGGCGCCTGACTGACTTTAAACGATTGAGCAAAGCATGCTTTGAATTCAAGTAACAGCTATCGCAAGGCCTTCCGGTCATCTTCTGATAGTGCAATGTTGATGTCAACATATGTTACGGCTGTTCCAGCCCAGCAATCGTCATCGCATGCAAAACACTCGATAACGTCCTCTAAGCCTTCAGAGTAGGTGGCAGTAGTGCCACGGAAAAGGTGACAATGTTCATTTGTGAAATTCGTGATCATGACCTTGATTTGACCATTCTTGATCTCAATGATGCCTACTGTCACTGATAATCGAACCGCTACTAACAGAGAGACGTTGCACTCTGCCAGTATTTGACCGTCACCAGCGCCCTCAGAAGTCACCTGGATCCTGATACTCGTACGATGGTGGTATTGCGACGCAGTCGTCAAAAACACGAAGAACGGCTGTGCGGTGGCGGGTATCTTTTATCGTAGCCTTGGCTGTAGAAAACGAAATGCAGAGTCTGCGCAAGTCAATCATGGCATCGTATTCCCGAAGAAAGTTCATTCCGATAATGAATTCGTGGTAACATTCACGCACGAGAGAGCTAATAAAGAACGTAAAACGTCGTATTTGCAGCCTGGCCATGCACACACCAAGGGGCTTCACGACGTGTTCTCCCGCCATGTGTATATGTGACACTGCCCAAGGCATAACTTTTCTCAGTAGACTAGCCAGTGTGCCGCTGATAATTCAGTAATCACCACAAGTATTTACTAAGACTTTTACATTTATACCACCGATTAGCACAAGTATGTTCATAAAGAATGTCACCAGGCAAAGATACAGGCATCGTCGAACTGCCGTCTTTCCGATGTCGCATCGTTTGGAGGACAATTTCTTCAACTCTGAAAGGTCGCTGATGTCGGTGTTTCTTGCTAGGGCTCGGAGATCGTCCTTTCGACATCAGATTCTTGTTGCCCGAATAGGATGGTGATCGCGATGACCGCGAACACGACTGACGCCTCAGTAGCATGCGGTGCTCAGCGAGAAAGCCTTCGATCTTGGGAGGTCACTGTCCGAACCGGGGAAAGAGTGAATTTGCCGAAAAACCCTAAGGCCTAAGTCGGCGGTACTGGTGCTCTCGGTATACGTGTCTCGCTTCACCATAGTGTTAGCAAAGTGGTCGTTGGTTGGGCATGTGCCATATGTCGAATTTACGCACGACAGGTCGAGTGTTTTCAAAATAAGGCAAAACCTGTGCAGACTGCCGCGTGACATATGCGTTGGCTGCTGGTATCGGCGCTGGCACAGGAGAGTGGTATCTAAATGTATCGGATAACTGGAGTGCTGAAAGCCGCCAGTCACCGGAGGTGTCACTGCCGACGGGACGATTCGTCTCAGGGCGACGGCATACGTCATGCATTGAGGTTCACCGGAAAGTGTAAACGGCTGAAAAGGCGCACCAAGCTAAACAGATGTCTAGTGACGAGGTGAGCCGAGCGCTTGCTAAAGTTCGTCTCGTATGATGCTGGCGATGCAGCTAGTATTCGGCTGCTGCTGAAAAAGGTGTTTACGCAAAGTATGAAATATCTAAAAGTGTCACTGTCAATGTCTCACAAAGTCAATGTCTAAACATGTATACGCAAAACTTCCGTATACTATTGCTTGAAGTTCGTATTTGCAGGGGTCTTCTTTCATTCTTTTTGTTTAAATTCTGTTTCAGGCACGTGTAAAACCACGCTAATATTCTCAGTGATACCCAGCGCTCGAAATAACAAAATATTTTTACCTCGCGCGGAGACTATATCCACTCCCTCATCCAAATCTTAATAGGCCACAGGCCCTTACGCTCAGGCTACAGCAGACCGACACGTACCCTAACCTGAGATTTCTTCACGCTATTTATCATGACGTGTTTCCCAATGAAGCTTGCCCCGCATGTGGGGATGTATCCACGCTAGTGCACATGCTCTGGGAGTGCGGGGCAATGTACACTAACCCCAACACTACATCGGTCAGGTGGGAGGTGACCCTACGCAGCTTCCTCCTGGCCGCTGCCAGGAGCTTCGTCCTGGCAGCGGGCGACTCCCACGTCGGGCCTAACGGTCCCGACGTGGGAGTCGCCCGATGCGCGCTGACGCGCGCCTTGCAGGACCTCAATAAAGTTTCGCAACCAACCAACCAACCCAGCGCTGTCATTTCTTACATCATCTAATGGTGTCATGTGCTATCGCTTGAGTGTGCGCAAAAGGTTGTTTGGCAATTATTCAATGTTCGTAGTTCTTTTCTGTATCGCTAGGAATTTCGGCAAAATATAAAGTGTTGCTCCTGAAATAAAAATAATTTGCGAGTGTCATGTTTCTTCTTGCCCTCTGTGTCCCCGTAGATTTTGTGCAACTACACTTAATGTTAAAAAGACATTATTGTTTTTGATAACGTACAGAACAGCCACAGAACTGTTTACTCAAAGGTCCTCTTGCACCTGGGGCACCACTATGATGTTTAGCTTGTTTGGCATACTTTCTTCAAAACATGGGTCAAGAAAGTCATCAAACAACGGTCGTGAACAGTGGGCTACTAGCTCCATCTGCATTCTCCATGACCAGCGAATTGTGTTCAATTTTTTTTGCACATCGCGCAGGTTCGATTAGGAATGTCCGAGGAGCCACCTCCGGACACTTCCCGAAGGATGAATCTGTTTGACGCAAAAACACTTAACCCCAAATAAAACGAGACCTATCTCTCTGATACAGTTACAAACAAATCTTCAAGCTATAAGTTATTCACTCATCATCAAGTCCTACCACTCAGTCCCTAAACAAGAAGTCCTAAGCAGGCAGTTCCTATACACAGAGTGTGTCACGGAACGAGTTTGTCGCATCTCACCGTCGTCATTGCGTAGGAGCTTCAGCGCGAATTACGGGGTCAATGCAGTTGTCGTCGTAGTTGGCACCGGCGTTGGGCAGCTACATGAACCATCGGAACAGCCGCCTTCTTAGGCTGCCGGTGGATGCTGCACCAGCTGAAGCCGCAATTTACGCACTGGCCTTGAGGTAGAGACCCGGCCGAACAGCCTCGCCTGAGCTCGAGCCCGAAGATCGACAGCTCAGACCTGTCTAAGGGCACGGGAACGTGAGCGAAGCCTGGTAGTCCTGGAGCCACTCAGGTCACTGGATGATAGAGGTAGCAGCCTTGGTTCGGGTCTGAAACCCGACCACCCTGATGTGTGGCTCGTTTTTCTTTCCCACCCCTGTGACTTTTCTCTTCCTTCTCTGTCTCACGCATGCTACAAACAACCTCTGCGTTGAGCTGGCGCTTCCGTCATTAATCGTTTGTTGGTTCACATCTGTGCCATCTTTTTCCTCGCTGCCGAGTTTCAACTTGGTTCACGGTGAACACTTTAAATTCCGCTCACTCAATCCGTTTGAAGTTCCTCGCACTCCTAACACTTTCGATTCCGCGCACTCGATCACAGAGGCCCCCCATTCATTTATTTTTTTTCAAAAAAACTGCTTTTAAGTTCGTGTTTTTGGCACCACATCACAGATTCACTACATATAGATTCCCCTAAACAGTTCACTAATCATCGTCTCAATGTACACATTCAGATACACTAAATGCACTCAATTGAACTTCAAAGTTTGGAAACCCAATATGGACCTGTTGCACACACCACTATTTCGTACATAAATAAACTGTCATGAAAAACTGTACATCATGTTGCCTTGCAGATTGCATGAGAGTTCATAATCTCAACTATATATAAGAGATATCCTTCCGTGTCCCACATTCAAGATTCAAAAAAGGCACCGGTAATTTTGGCTTGACGCTCAATTCAGAGCATCGAACAAAAAACGCGGAACAGCCCTGAACACCTGGCTTGAGGCAAGAATAGAATGACCATGAAAGAATCTTCAACGGTAGGGTCACCTGTACGGCGTCTCTCATAATGATATGGTGGTTTTGGGACCTTAAACCCCACATATCAATCAAGGCTCACCTGTACCTACAGCAATGGAACATCACGTGCTCAACCATCTAATTGATAGCGTCGATGTAGGATTGTCTACCGTACTGTTGGATGCATTGCCTCCAAGCACGCCAATACCACTGCGTCCGAGAGACGGCATGAATGCTTTGCTTGCACTCGTAGGTCATTAATGGTCCAGGTGTCGTAGAAGTGGTGACTTGCTCAGTGTAAGATGGCACAGAGCACAAGTTTCCTTCTTCACTGCTCCAATAGCACTGAACTGTGGAAATAAGGCTCTCTTCGGATTTTTTTTTCTATCAGCTCAGCGTTATGTCCACTTTGCTCTTCAGCGTGACTAACACTTTAATCTGTGTCATCTCGGCTGCTTTCGTCATCATAGAATGAGTATGGAACTTGAGACTCCAATTTTGTTCTTTTATTAGTGCTTCCGCACTCTGTTCTAGTTCTCTCGGGCAAGTCGTTACTGTGGACCCCCGAGACATTAATCTCACTCCAACTTGAGGAGGCTTGTTTATGGGGTATTCCACCATACCCACGTCATGCATTACCGCAGCTTGTGCTACACAGCATAAGGCTACTGAGTGACTTCCTGTTGCAGTCGGTATAACTGAAGACTCAGTGTCTTTACTAGCCCGTACAGTAGAGCTTTCTCGCAGCATATGCAATGCCGAAGTCAATGTGTCTTTGATAGCACATTTTCAGACAGCTACATCACTTGCAAATGACCTTGAGCCTTATTTCGTGGCTAAATCTTCGTAGCATTTGTCTTCCTCTGACCTGAGATGATCATTGAGCTTACTCCTACTAATTTAAGGCACCTGACAGCCAATTTCCCTATCATGCTTTGGCTGAGAGTCATTCTCTACTGAAATTCTTCTGAATGGGTTCCAGGTCATTCACCCCGAAAGAGCATAACTCGCTTCGGCCGAATATTTATTCTCTGCAGCTGAACACTGATGTACCAGTTCTTTCTGCTCCTAACTGCACCTTTAGGCACTGTGCGACTTTCAGCGTTTGCAGAAGGGCTTTCTGCTTTAGTTTCTCACGTGCCAACTGCTCTGGCAGCACTCTCTTTTGTTGCTCTCGTTCGGCAACCCTCTTCTCACCCTCCTCGTGTTCCTCGACCCATACCTTCAACTCTACGCCTTCTAAACCTATGGGTACCGCTAACGCCAGTAAACTTTGCCGCACTCATCTTTCAAGCTATCTTGGACTCACGAACCAAGTTTGCAAACGGCCTCGTCCTGTCGCATTGGACGCCGTTGTAAAGTAGTGGTTCTCTTTTTTCGCACAACGCGCAGGTTCAATTTGGGAGGTCCGGGGCACTTCCCGAAGGACGAGATCGTTGGACGCCCTACCGCGGTGGTCTAGTGGCCAAGATACTCGTCTGCTGACCCGCAGGTCCCAGGGTGTGAGTTCCGGCTTCGGCGGCCGCATTCCGATAGAGGCGAAAATGTTGTAGGCCCGTGTGCTCAGATTTGGGTGCACGTTAAAGAACCCCAGGTGGTCGAAATTTCCGGAGCCCTCCACTACGGCGTCTGTCATAATCATGGTGGTTTTGGTACGTTAAACCCCACACATCCATCGAGTTCGTTTGACGGCGTCTCATAATCATATGGTGGTTTTTGGGACGTTAATCCCCACATATAAATTAAGTTCGTTTGACGCAAACATTTAGAGACAGTAGTTTAAGAGCACTTAACCCCAAATAAAACGAGTCCTATCTCTCGGATACAGTTACTAACAAATCTTTATGCTATAAGTTAGTCACTCATTATCAAATTCTGCCACTCAGTCACTAAACAGAAAGTCCTAACCACGTGATTCCTGTACACAAAGTGTATCAGCAAAAGAGTGTGTCGCATCTCACCGACGTCGTTGCAGAGGAGCTTCGGCGCGAAGCACAGGGTCAATGCAGTGGTCGTTGTAGTTGGCACCAGCGTTGGGCAGCTACACGAACCACCGGAGAAGTAGCATTCCTAGGCTGCGGGTGGACATGCACCAGCTGACGCTGCACATTACGCACTGCCCTCGAGGTAGAGTCCCGGCCGGACAGCCTCACCGCAGCTCGAGCCCGAAGATTGACAGCTCAGACCTATCCACGGGCACGGGAACGTCAGTGCCACCTGGTAGTCCTGGAGCCTCTCAGGTCACCATACGATGGAGGTAGCAGCCCTGTCTTGGGTCCGAAACCCGACCGCTCTGATGCGTGGCTCGTCTTCCTCTTCCACCGGCACGACTCTTTTTTTTTCTTCTCTGGCTCGCGCATGCTTCAAACAATCGCTGCGTTGAACTTGCACTTCAGTCATTTATCGTTTGTTGATACACATCTGTGCCAGCTTTTTTCTTGTTCCAAGTTTCAACTTGGCTCACGGTGGGCACTTTAAATTCCGCTCACTCAATCAGTTTCAAGTTCCGCACAATTCAAACACTTTCAATTCTGCGCACTCCATCACAGATGGCTGTGTTAAACATAGGCGACGTTGTGTCAAACGCACGGCATGTAACAGCTGGTGAACTTTAAAACTACGCTACTTGGGCATTGCTATGGCGTTGCCCGCACTGCGTTCTTGTAATCTCTCAAGCAAAGCACATTAGTTTTGGCTTTCTAGGTCATTTGATGAAGTCAATGGAGCAGTCGAAAATTGACTTAATCTATGGTAAATCAAAACTTTTGGGGGCACAGAGTTTATTTTGTCTTGCATTTGAATGCTCTGTAATGTTCTTTATGAGCAAGAATATGCGCCTCCGATTGCTAATTTGGCATACGGGGTGTGATCGCCAGTCTGACCACTTATTTTTTGAAAGAATGGCTCTTGATCATTCTGGATCGCAAAGATAACACCGCCACGTGTGATCTCCAACATTTTCGATGCGTGTGAAAGGCTCCTGAAGCATGGTGAAGATTTTGCCTTGACATCTAGCACCTGTTCGTACCGACACCTCGTGTCCAACACCGTGTCCTTGTTTAAGATGCGAAGCACCTCTTGTCTGGACCTTGTCCTGTGGCGTCCGTGGCGTCCCACTCATACTACGAATGCGATACTTTTCTTCTCTATCTACGGCAAATGCGTTACTCCCTGTGCAGACCATCGTTGGCGCAAACTTAAAAAACGTCGAAAGAAGAGACTCGGAAAAGCGCACACTCGCAACTGACTTTTATTGAATCGAAGCTCGGCTTATAAAAGTCACGCATGCGTACAACCACAAGAAGAGACCAACCAACTATAATCACAATCTATCAGATAGAAAATGAAATTCATTATCATACAAGGACAGAGAAGGAACACTGATACAATGTACGCCAAATTGTCTAATAAACATCGCCTCTGACATTTCACGTGCCACTTTTTCTTTGAGTCTAAGCAATATTCTCGAACGGTACCGTAGTGGTTTAGAGGATCATTCCTTGCAATGATGCGGCAAATGCGAACCCGTGCCGTTTCTCAATGACAGTGCATGTTCCCTTAAGCGATCGTTCATAGAACGGCCCGACTGGCCAATGTACACCTTGCCACAACTGAGCAGGAGCAAGTAGACAATGCCTACCATACAATTCAAAAACTTTCTTTCGTGCTTCTTTAAACTATGAGCTCTTGGTAAGCCACACGAACGAGCACAAATGCGCGAAAGCCTCCGAGGTGCCGAGAATACGACAGGAACCTCAAAACGACAGGCGACGTGCTTCAATCAATGAGCCACTCTCTGCACATACGGAATGACCACAGGTCGCTTCTACTGTGTTTTTTCCTTTGTGCCAGAATCGCCGGTGGCGTCAAGTTGACATTTTCTCAGTAAAACTTTGCACACTGTCGTTAACACCAACAAAGGAAAACCTGCAAACACGAGCCTAGTTATTTGCTCCCTGAAACTTTCACCAAGAACGTGGTGGCAAGACCTAGTAAGAGCCAACTGTAAGTTCGTACTAGCAATGGCCCTTTTAACTACTTTAGAATGAGCGGAATGATACGGCGAAAAAGCCTTCTGAGCAGGAGTGTGATACATCCAACAAACATGATTTTTGTCAAGCCTGAGATAAAGATGAACCATGCTGGAGTTCCGGTTGACAGTTTTTCAGCCCTTTTAGGATTTTATCTTGGAGCAACGTTTACTTCATTTGAAGACAAGTTGTTTGTACAAAAGAAAGGTATTTGAATTGGTCCGTGTGTAGCGCCTGTGCTGTGCAATATCTTCCTGGCTGACATTGACCAACACCCTGACTCTGTTTCGTCCAGAGACAAGGTGTTACGCGTTTTTAGATATGTCGACGATTTGTTTGGTTCTATTGAAAAGTGAGTCAAATGAGCACTACTCTGCATGTGTCACTTTTGTTTTAGGTAAGTTTAGAGCAATTATACACGGGCTAAAGTTCACACTTGAGCTTCCTGTCAATGACGAATTGCAGTGTTTAGATCTTCATCTCAGGCTTGACTAAAACCAAGTGTGTTGGATGTATCAGCCTCGTGCTCAGAAAGCTTTTTTGCCGTAACATTGCACTCATTCTAAAGTAGTAAAAAAGGACCATTGCTAGTACGAGCTTACAGTTGGCTTTTACTCGGTCTTGCCACGACGTTCTTGATGAAAGTTTCAGGGAGCAAATAACCAGGCTCGTGTTTGCGGGTTTTCCTTTGTTGGTGTTAACGACAGTGTGCGAAGCTTCTCTGAGAAAATGTCGGCATGACGCCACCGGTGATTCTGGCACAAAGGAAAAAACACAGAAGAAGCGACCTGTGGTCATTCCGTATGTGCACAAAGTGGTCATTCATTGAATCACGTCGCCTCTCGTTTTGAGGTCCCTGTCGTGTTCTCGGCACCTCGGAGGCTTTCGCGCATTAGTGCTCGTTCATGTGGCGTACCAAGTGCTCAATGTTTAAAGAACCACGAAAGGATGTTTTTCAATTGTTTGGTACGCATTGTCTACTTGATCCTGCTCAGTTGTGGCAAGGTGTACATTGGCCAGTCGGGCTGTTGTATAAACGATTGCTTAAGGGAACATGCAGTGTAATTGAGAAACGGCACGGGTTCGCATTTGCCGCACCATTGTAACGAATGCTCGTGTGAAATCGCTACTGCACCGTACGAGAATATTGCTTATAAGCAAAGACAAAGTGGCACGTGAATTGGCAGAGGCGATGTTTATTAGACAATTTGGCGTACATTGTATCAGTGTTCCATCTCTGTCCTTGTATGATAATGAATTTGATTTTCTATCTGATAGATTATGACTATAGTTGGTTGGTCTCTTCTTCTGGTTGTACGCATGCGTGATGCTTTTATAAGACGAGCTTCGGTTCAATAGAAGTCAGATGCGAGTCTCTTCTTTCGACGTTTTTTAAGTTTGCGCCAACGATGGTCTGCGCAGTTACACGCCAACAAGCCCGACAGCATACGTTACTGAGCGTTACTCTCTCCAGTTCTCTCCTGCCACATACATGCTCTCTCTCCCACGCTCTCTCCTCTAGGCATCCCTCCCTTTGGCGTTAACACGCCAATCAGGCATGCGGGGCCACTCCCCTTTCTTTGCTCTCCTACATTCACCGGTCTCTCGCCTCGCTACGCCGAAGCAGGCAGAGTCTACTAGCAAAATTTTGGTTGCAAAAAAAAACTTTTTGCACTCCACAACTGTTAACTGGGCACCCTGTTGATACACACCTTTTTTCGCGCACTTTTGTTTATTTCAGCAACGTTCGGTGGCCAAAATATTTCCTATGAAGCAATGGTTTTATATATGTTATAATATTTTTGTTGCTGTTGTTAAGACACTTCACAGAAGTGGCAAGGACAATAATTTTCTTCTTCAGCAAAAAGTATAGTGTTTCGTTCATAGCGACTTCATATTTACATTTTTTTTTTCAGTCAAACCAACAAGCAATTCACCAAGTATGTTTCCTCATACCTACTTGGTACAACATGTTGAACACAATTGCTTACTTTTGAAGCTTTGCCTAAGCTTGGTGCAGCGTCTCACGCTACTCACATCGTCGTGCCCAGCCGCCCACCGGAATGGAGTGCGTCGTAGAAGGTCATACCATCTCTGAAGAGGAGTGGTCCGACGATTCCTGGCAATCGCCCGGCTATCGTGCCCAGGAACGACGCCGACGGGAACTTCAAAACCAAGGCAAGCCCGTTCTTCAACCGTGTACGTCGGAGAATGCCCGCGCCGCTGTGCCGGAACGCCAACCCCAGGTCAAGTCACGTCCGCCTCGGTTACGTCGGCGGGCACCACTCCCCCGATTGCCGCAAGACTCCATTCATATAGTAGGACGTCCAAGAACGCCCATCGACTTGACGAAAGTGCCGCCGTGGCAATTGCACGACGCCCTGCTCAAGGCAGCTTCACTGCCAGATCAGCCACCAGCAAGTCGGGATCGCCTTCGGACGCACCCCACCAATAATACCTTTACCTTGAGCGTGATCGACTCGCAACGCGCCCAAGCCTACCTTCGAGTGAAGTCGATTACCATCGGCGCTGCTACTATCGAGCTCCATGTCTACGCCCCCCCTCCAGACGACGCCATACGAGGCATCATGTTCCATGCATACGATGACTTCTCAGACGAAGAGATATTGGCAGACCTACAAGCCAGCAACCCCAACATTCCTATCGTGAGTGGAAGACGCTTGGGCCAAACTAGGCACGTCGTGGTTGCACTAATGACGCCGAACCTTCCAAAGTGGATATTCTACCACGGAACCGACATCAGGCTGTACCCGTTCTACAACAGGGTGGAATCGTGTTTTAACTGCCGCAAGGTTGGTCACCGCACGGATGTTTGCCCGATGCCACGTAAGCAGCGGTGCCGCCGTTGCGGAGAGGAACACCCCACACCAGGACAGGGCGAAACACCCGCATGCACGCCACGCTGCATCGTCTGCAATGGTGCACACAACACCGGCAGCTCAAACTGCAAGTATCGCTTTATCAAGAAGGCGCCACCCACCCCGCAATCGAAGCAAGAAGCGCAAGAACCTTCGTCGAACATCCATCGCAACCCATCTCACAGTGGCTCCTCCAGCAGACGCTCACCATCACCTCGAGACCATTCTGCATCTTTCCCACCACTCGGGAACAGCAGCAACCAGCAGCAGCGCCGAGAGAGCAGGTCCCCATCCCACACCCGGCGCTCAGGGTCTCGTTCAGCTAAACGACGTGGCAGCAGGTGTCGATCCCACAGCAGGCGCCCGAGGTCACGCTCAGCCCAACGACGAGACAGCAGGCCCTCATCTCACTCAAGGTCCAAATCAGCCAGGCGCAGCCCATCGGTGTCTCGTTCATCCAGTCGAGGTCCCGGAGAAGCGTCCAAGTCGGTGGCCTGGCAGCGGGGCGCCCCGGCATCACTACTATTTTCCGATTCACAGGTGAGGGAGTTGGCAAAGGAGAATTCTGCCCTTAAGGCTCAAATCTCGGCCCAGCAGTCCCAGATAGCTAAATTGACTAGCTACATCCAGTCTCTAGAAGCCAAAATAGATAGAGCACTCAGTATCGACAAACAAACTACACCCACATCATCCGAAACACAAGACGCACATCCGAACCCCCTGGCACCAAACCCGGCGTTATCGCCAGTTCCTCAACTTCAGAACGCTAATAAACGCAAGGCAGCTACACCCACAGCTTCACTCCACGCAGACGCCGACATCACTACAAAAGTAACGACGGCAGTCACGGCAGCCATCTCAACGCTGAAATCCGATCTGAAAGCTGAAATAGAAACGCGCTTTAATGCGATCCACCAAACCATCCGGGAAACAACCACCTCATTCGCCGTGTTAAAGAGCTCGACCGAAGCTGCACTGGCCGACTTCAGTGTGCAGTTGGCCATCCACCGCACACCATCCAATAGCCGGCAAACACCGGCCCCTACGCCAATAACATAGTCATGGCGGCTCTCCACACGCTCACCGTCTGGCAGTGGAACTGCAGGAGCTTCCGCAATAAGAAGGGCCATCTGCAGCAACATATCCAGCATATTCAAAACCATGCACCAAATGGGGAATGTTCGCCGGACATCATAGTTTTGCAAGAAACGAACACTGCCGCTCAACTGCCCGGATACGCATCATATAATCAGAGAATAGGCATGTCCGCGAGCGCACAATGCCACACTGCCATCTTAGTACACAAGAATGTCACAGCCATTCAACATGAAATTGAGGGTACGAGTATTCATCACACACTGGTGGAAATTATACCAAAAAGACGAGGAGACAAGCCACTCTTCATTTTAAATATATACAGCCCTCCAAGAGATACAGCTGCGGATCTACCTTACATCTTTCGGAAAGCAACAAATCTGGCGACGGATGCAAAGCTGCTCGTACTAGGCGATTTTAACGCAAAACATCCCGAATGGGGATACCCGAAATCCAACCCCCAAGGGTCGCCGATTATGGAGCATCATACACGACCTAGGTTTCAGTATCCTCAATGATCCGGAGCAATCGACGCGAATCGGGAACAGCGTATGTCGAGATACTACCCCAGACCTCTCCCTTTGCAAAAACACGGAGGGTGCCCGTTGGCAAAACACAGGTCACACCGTAGGAAGTGACCATTTCATTCTAGCGGTAACCATTGAGTTAACCACAAGCAATGTAAAAAAACGAGCCACAGCTCGCATTACAGATTGGGATAAATTCCGCCAACTGCGCAAAGAAACGGCACCCGATTCGGTATTGGACTTGAACGAATGGATACTTTCTTTGAGTCGAGATGTGGACGCTACAACATACCAAGCAGACGTAACTCCGGAACAGCCATCAACAGATTCACGCCTTCTACATATGTGGGAGGCGCATGAAAGCCTCATGCGTAGGTGGCGGCGCCAACGTCACAACACAAGGCTCCGCCGCCGCATCTCGAGGCTCGAACGTGAATTAGAAGCCCACACCGCTGTGCTAACACGCCAACAGTGGGGCCAACTTTGCGGCAGCCTCAATGGCCAGATGGGCTGCAAGAAAACGTGGCATCTTCTGCGACATCTGCTGGACCCTGGTAGCTCCAAGTCGGCCGCACGCAAACAGCTCGCGCGAATTGTCCATCAATACCCGGGCACCAACGAAGAGCTGCTGGAGGAGCTCATCACCCGCTACAATCAACACATCTCAGAAACAGAACAGCACAGAGCAGTTGCCTGAATACACTGGAACAGCCAACGAACAGTTGGACGCCGACATTTCGGAAAGTGAGGTTTGCATAGCGCTACATAAACTGCGTACAACATCGGCACCCGGTCCTGACGGGGTGACAAATAAGACGCTGCGCAACCTCGATCCAAAGTCGGTAGGGGCCATTACTGAATATATGAATGAGTGCTGGAGGTCCGGCCATTTGCCATCAGAATGGAAACACGCAAGGGTCGCGTTTATACCGAAACCGGGCAAGAAACTCGACCTGGAGAATCTTCGTCCAATCTCGTTGACCTCCTGCCTGGGCAAACTAATGGAGCATGTTGTCCTCTGTCGCTTGCAAAATTTCGCGGAAGAGCACCGCCTACTTCCCCCCCACAATGCTGGGCTTCAGGGCCCATCTATCCACTCAGGATGCGCTCATCCAGTTGCATCACGATCTCCTACGACCTGAGAGTGGCACTAGTACCAAGGCTTTGCTCGGTCTGGACCTTCACAAAGCATTTGACAACGTGAAGCATAGTGCCATTTTAGGCAGTCTGTCCGAACTACGATCCGGGGAACGCATATTTAACTACGTCCGTGCTTTCTTATCTAATCGAACGGTTGAACTCTCAGTGGGTGACCTTCGTTCTAAGCTCATCACACTCGGTGATCGCGGCACCCCGCAGGGAGCTGTTTTGTCCCCTTTCCTTTTCAACCTCGCTATGAGGTCACTACCTCCCAAACTTGACACGATACCCGGCCTGCGATACACCCTCTACGCAGATGACATCACGCTCTGGACGACGGTGGGATCCGATGGTCAAATCGAGGAGACTCTTCAAAGAGCAACCGACGTAGTCGTTCAGCACGTGTCAGAAGCGGGTTTGGAGTGTTCCCAGAGCAAATCGGAGCTACTATTACTGCGACCTCCAGATCGCCGCAAAATTAAGACTCCACTTCCTAGTATTAACGTGTATGTCAATGACACGCCAATTAAGCAGGTGGCCCACATGAGAGTACTCGGACTCATTGTGCAAACAAACCACCACAACAACATTACGCTAGACCGTCTCACCGTAACCGTGAACCAGACGGCCCATCTTATATCTCGAGTGAGCGCTCGCAATCGAGGCATGAAGGAGAAAGAACTGCTACAGATAATTCAAGCCTTCGTTTTGTCGCGCTTCACGTACGCCCTTCCTTATTTGCACCTCCTTCAATCTGAGCGAGCCCAACTAAATCGGCTCATACGCAAAGCGTATAAGGTGGCATTGGGTCTCCCCCGAAACACATCGACAGAGCACCTCCTCAGTCTTGGGCTGCATAACACCTTAGAAGAACTTCTTGAAGCGCATCTTACGGCGCAAATTCACCGATTACAGGGAAGCAGGACGGGGCGTTGGATCCTTGCTAAAATTGACCATGTGGTATCTCCTACGGGTAACGATCCGGCTGTCATCCCCCCCAACATCAGAAAGAAATTCCTCATAAAACCACTGCCAAAGAACATGTTGGCCAGCCATCACGACGGTAGAAGGAAAGCGAGGGCCAAATTCTTGCAAAAAACTTACGCGTCCAACCCAACCGTTGCGTACGTTGACGCCGCCCAATACCGAGAGTTTACTAAAGCATATGCAATAAGCGTAATCACTCTCCCCGGCAACAACGCCAATTCACCTCAAATTAAAGCGGCTGCTTCTGTCCGTGTGCTTAATACGACAGAAGCTGAGGAAGCGGCGATAGCGCTAGCAGCAGCATCCGGATTCACCACTATACTCAGTGACTCAAAGGCTGCTATATCCAACTTCGCACGTGGCATTGTGGCCCCCACAACTCTGCGTTTACTCTTGCCCAGTCTCCTTACAGATGCTGAGGAAGACGCACTATCCTCCATTGCGCTGGTATGGGTGCCGGCTCACGCGGGGAACCCAGGGAACGAGGCGGCCCACCTATATGCTCGAGGATTCGTCAGCCGAGCGGTGGTACCCGCCTCTGATTTGGAAAACCCTGGTGAAGCCTTGACATCCTACCATGACATCACACAATATTACCGTCTTTCGAGGCAGACAAAACCACCCCCGCACCATAAGCTAACTAAGCGCCAGGAGGTTATCTGGCGCCGCTTGCAAACACATTCATTTCCGTGCCCATACATTTATGCACGTATATACCCCGACTCGATTGATCCGCATTGCTCGCATTGTGGCTCAATAGCCACACTTAATCACATTCTCTGGGCCTGCAGGGAAGATCCCCCCTCTCTCGATCTCCTAGCCGCTCCCTCGCCAGAGGGGTGGGAGGCAGTTCTGACCTCCACCAGCCTGGCCGTTCAGCTCCAGGCCGTACAAAGGGCAGAGGAGGTGGCCACCAAGCTCAGCCTGGCGGGTCACCTACCTCCTTAAGTCTGACGACAATAAAGTTGTGTTCTCTCTCTCTCTTACTTTTGAAATACGACTACTCAAACAACGGTAGGTCGTTAGCAGTGTTACTTCCTTTCAAATGATACCACTATAATCTTGAAGATATCTCTAGGCATTGCTTCGAGCTTAAAATCAATTGCGACTTAGGTATGAGGTACGTCAATTATTCATGCTTCAAAGTGTCAAATTTACATTACCAATGACACGCGAAGCTACATAAAGAAGGCAAAGAGCTGAAGCATATGTAATACGTACAAGAGTGTGACCTTGAAAAGCAACCAACCTTGTTTTAGTTGATTTTTTCGTTAAGACCCTAATGTAGGAGAATATAAAGAAATTGCCGGCAATTAGGTTACTGCATAATATAAATTGTGAGTGAAGCTGCGTGTGGTGGAATGCCAAAGGCGTTTCCGGTTTTAGGTTTTCGCAAGGTATCGACTATGCCATGTGTCATGATTTTATGAAGCAAAACAGTGCTAAATACCTCACTATTCATACTTCCGCTGAGAAGTGATGCACCCACGTCACCTCTGAAGAGCATCGACCGATGACCACGAAAAATCGTGACTTAGCACTTGCAGTGAGTGCTGCAACAGCTCGCTCGTTTCACACATAGCATTGTGGGATGTCTGGTTGTCATTGTATTACTCTGCTACGCTTTATTGCACAGGTTAACGCCAATCATAAACATAATACCTTTATAGATTTTTTTGTGCAAATACCATCGTGGCTGCCCCTTAGTGTGGTCTAGTGGCTAAGGTACTTGTCCGCTGACGCACAGTTCTCGGGACCGAATTCCGGCTGTGGTGGCTGCATTATCGATGAAGGCGAAAATTCTGTAGGTCCGTGGGCTCCGATTTGGGTGTCTGCTAAAGAACCACAGTTGGTCAAAATTTCTGGAGCCCTCTGCTTCTTCGTATCTTATACTCATATGATGGTTTTGGGTCACTGAACCTTACATATAAATCATCATATTTATCAAACATCACAATGGCTCTATGGCAGGCTACTCAAATACCAAGCAGACAGCCAGGTTACAAATCCCATTCGATCATGGGAAATTTTTTTCCAATTCTCATATTCATGTTAACCGGTTATGTTACTGACTGTGAAAAAAAGGGTTACACCACTAAATGCAAGAGTGGGTGCCTGAAAGCTTCGTTCTAAAAATTGAAGTGGCAAGGATTTTCCGCTGCGCTGGCCTGAAAACTGCACGCTCACTTTGAGCCTAAATTTTCCAGTATCAAAAACCATGCAATTTTTTATGGTTGACACGTAACCACCGCCAAGTAGAAGCATCTTGTTCCCGCCATTTTGCAAAATTGTTGCGAGAGAACTCACTTAGCTGGTAAAATACTCTGCGTAGTTAAAAAGCTCGTATTTTCGACCATAGCTTCATTTCGGGTGGCGTCGACCCCGCAGAAAGACGACACTTGTCCGCATTCTGGATGAGGCACTTATAAACGGTAAATATTTGTACAGGTCTTCGTTGTGTTAAGAGTTTACCGAGAATACTGGGCACAATGAATGAACATTTGGGAGGGGCATACTGCAAAAGCACGGATGGCTGCACACTTTGCTAGCTTATTATAAACGCGTTACTGTGCAAAAAAGACGGTTTGCAGAAATGAAGGGCTTTCACAAATGAAAACACTTTGCACACTACCGTTTTAACACGGGATACTATACTCATTTTGTTCGCAAATGATAGAAAGTAATGAAGATTGCTGTCGCACCGGTCCCGTTATTAGGGAGGCGATCGCCGGGCTAATTCCAAGAGCCGAAGTATCGGCCCCCCGAACCGCACCACGAAAGCGAGGACAATTTAGAAGTGGTCCTTTTTGGCGCGCCAGCGGACGCCGGCTGTGGCCCAAAGAACAAGTCAGAGCCGAGAGTTGATAAACAAACAAATTATATTCTCAATTATGGCCTATCAAGAACAATACACAAAAATGCACACTCCACAATAGTTGCATACAATATGTCACCAATCAAACCAATCAATCAACGTACTACACAATACAATCAGCCACACTTGAAACAACGGACACGGACAACAATACGCACTACAATGCAGTCGCATGCATTGAACAACCAAGACACTTAAAGACTAAAGAGATAGAAAACCTATTCAGTCCAAAGTTCTTGGAACCAAAGTCTAGATGATACTCTTCCGAGAATCACTCACTCAAAGTCCAGCGTTGTTGTCGTTCCGCAGCCCTCGAAGTTTCTCTTCCAGGAAACCTCGCCGGAGTTTCTCTTCCAGGAAACCTCCCGTCTTCAATAGGCCACTCTCCAAGCTTCAAACTTCTTCGCCGGAATACGTTGGCTCCACACACGCAGCTGTCGCCACGCGTCTTCGCTCGATAGCGGTAAACACACGCTCTTGCCTATAGCTCGAGCCTTCACCCCTCAGGTGGAAATCCTCTTCATCTCCGGCTTCGTCCCTTCGGACCAAAACCTTCGCCGACTACACGGCGGAATCCCTACGCGCTCTGGCGCTCACTTCCGTCTCCTCCTGATCTGTCATCTCGGCTGCTTGGTTAAATACCTTGCGCGCGACATTCCAGACGGTTCTCGTCATTTCGTCGGCGCGATACGCAGCGAAGGCTGGGAAGAGGGCGAGACGGTTGGAATGCCCTCTGCGGCCGATGACTCAACTCGGTATGACCACGCCCCTTTCGTTCTGGAACTTTCGCGGGCTATCTCGGCCGCCGATGTGGGGTGAGGAGGTTCGTCGGCGAAGCCACGCTTCCAAGGGGAGAGCGCGCGCCCGGGGAGCCTAGGATGTTTGTTTTCTTTTTTTTTCTTTTTGACCTCTCGGCGTCTCTTCCGCGCGTTGCCGCAAGAATTTGGCGGCGCGCCTATTTTTAGCGCTCGTTCTGTGACAATTGCTTAGTAGAAATTGTTATGCCAAAAAACGTATTTCCAGCACCACTTCAGTGGGAACAGAGAACCCAATCAGAACAGCGGTGCTATGCAGAATCGGCCGAGTGTAACGAAACTCGGGATCTTCCGGAGCTCTGGTGACACCTTCTTATGAATTAGCTAAAAATACGAAAAAGTCAAATCTAGCTTTCAGCGCGCTGCGTTTTATTGGTTATGATGGAACCAGTCATCGCTTCGAGGGTGGTCAACTAAGATGTTTTCAAACCAGAAGCACCTTCTTTCATTAGTTTGCCTTTGCACTGAGTGCAGAAGTGCACACATACAATAAATGTGTCAGAAACTTTTCGTCAGTATATTTTTTAGAGACACAGGATGTTTATATTTATTTCGAATCATTTAATGCCTGCACTAAGTTTGTTTTAGAAAAATGACGCTCGGCATGCTGGTCTCAGCATGCCGAGCGTCTTAAAACATCTCGACCGGCGCTAATCCTGAAGGCACGTGTTAATCATCCTGGTTAGCCTGTACATCCTAGCGTGCTGCTCAGCTGGAGCACGCCGTTTTTAGCCACAGATTTAGGGGCACGTCCACAGCAGCCGTACGGATGCCACCTGCCAGCGTTTTGCAACGGAAGGCTGTGTCCGTACGGCGCATGCGGATGTGCAAATAAATATGTCTTTTGTTGTCATCGCCCGTTAGCACCCGAGCCCATGCGCTCAGCTACTAAGCTATTATGAACGAAGCTCCTGAAGCCGCTGGTTTGTTCCTTCTCGCTCGTGGTGCATTTGCGCAAGCCAGTGGCACGCTGCGAGTTTAACGGCCACACTGTGAGGTATCACCACCATCGAAGCGATGACAGTGCAGCCCCAGCGGCGTCAAACGCCTTTTAAAATAAGGCTTTTTTGACAATTTTATGTGTAGAACTTTAGAATAGTACGCATAAAAATACTGTTTCTCATTTAATGTTAGGCAAACATGGATAGTGCGAACGCATAGAACATTGGAAAGTGACCCACTTTATCTGGCAGCGCGAATGCAAAAACAGTTAGGCCACCCTGCTCGTAAAAAGCCTGCGCATTTGTTGATATTAATGAAAGCAAGTTTGCCGAATGCCGTCAACGACGTGTTACTACATCTTCAGCTACACAAGTACAGGAACGTTACCGGTCTACCTTCACTTACTGCAGCGATGGTTTCGTGAAGTGCGATGGATATAGCAGCCAGCGCTGAACATCTCCGTTCGCGCTATGCGTAGTACGTACTTGTTTGTACATGAACGCTGATGCATGCATATTGTTCACTGTTGTACATGCTAAAATGTTACTTACGTGGCTTTTATTTATTGCAAAAATTGATCGATTGACTCGCAATAAAATGATTTATTGCTTCTGTGAGCAGCGTTGTTATTTTGCTTGGCCTGTATGTGGCGTCACAACTTGCTAAAGTATATGTGCAAAATACTTATGAGGTTTTAGTAAACAGTTCACTACAATTTACTACATAAAAACGAGAAAAATTCACAAAGGAGCTTTTGAAGCGAGCGGGGGCAGCCATGGCGTAGAAGCAGACGACGATGGTGTCGTCTGCTATGCAGAATGCCAGCCACCATATGTTATTGCCGTTTTTGTTTTGAAAATAATTTTTATTTTAAGCGCAGCATTAAATTGTACCAACAATATTCTGAGTTATTTGTTCGAAAAAGTTATTTGAGAGTCAAAAATAATAAAATCTTTTTGTGTTGTAAAGTATTGGTATTCCAAACTTTTTACGTGTACCTACACAATGCAGATAGTGCCATCATCGCGTCTATTTTTCTTTCCAATTGGCTCTGTGGGAATGTCACTCCCTTGGTACATAACTGCCTAGTTTGACGATGCACTGCACAGGTGTGGACAGACGGACAGACAGGACAGGCAGTTAGTCAAAGAGACAGACGCACGGAGAGACAGAAGGACAGACAGGCAGAAGTACAGACGAACGACGGACAGACAGACAGACAGACAGACAGACAGACAGACAGACAGACAGACAGACAGACAGACAGACAGACAGGCAGGCAGGCAGGCAGGCAGGCAGGCAGGCAGGCAGGCTGGCAGGCGGATGGTAGGCAGGCAGGCGGATGGAAGGACGGACGGACGGACGGATGGACGGACGGATGGACGGATGGGTGGAGAGACGAATATACAGATGGACGAATGGCCACACAGACAGACAGACGATTCCTGCTTTGCTGATAAAATCCTCCGAAACTTCACCCCTCTCATCATCATTCACTCCGTCGATATGCTGCGATTTTTCGGCTGGACGCTATACTTGAATAGTTAAGCCAGGACATGCTATGACTAAGCAAATTACGCCAAGTCAAGGTAAGGCTGAAGTAATCATGCCACATCTTGAGAAGACCAATTTAATCAAGCCATCTAAAACTAGAAGCGGGCTAACTAAATCATTCTAGTTTATGGGCTAAGTAAACTATGCTGAATAATATGACTACATTATTTACCATAGTTAAATTAGTAAGGGCTAATTAGCATGTTCTAACTTAGCGTCCCCAGGACGCTAAGTCAGAACATGCTAATTAGCCCTTACTAATTTGATGACAACTATTATCCTGCTTATCAGAATTACGTTTGATAACTCCTTAGTGATCATAGCCTTGCTAATTGCACCCGAGATCCTTGCCTTTTATTTAAAATATTACTGATGAAGGCAAGCCAGCTCAGTATGAATGATCGTAAAGCCTCAGTCACTTTGTACAATCAAAATTAGGACAAAGCTTATGTGGTCTTGAGAGCCTACCACACATCAGTAGACGACCCACTTAAAAATCTGCAACAAGCTAACTTATCCCAAGCTCCTCTATGACTCGAGCCTTCCACAAGAAGTGTAAGCTCAACAAATAATTCCATATGCAAAAAGGTGCCGCTTAGTGTTCACCGAATCAAACATTAGACAGTCACACCGGCACTATCATAGTCACGAGTTGAAATCGGGCCTTCTCAGAATCAGAGTTTGTATCCGAGTTGACGCGTCAATCAGTTTGATTAAGAGATGCCAACGATAAAGGTTGGGCACGCCCACCACGTTTGCTCTGGTCGAGGAGCAGTACTGACGTCCAACGTGCGATTAATCTATTTGCTATAACCCGCAGACTTTGTACACTCGCACGCAGAATTAAAAGTGATATAACTACGTGGCTACGATGTCTCAAATTTCATTTGACCACGTTCACGGCGTATCCACTCACAGACATGCTGCCGTCAAGATGCCAGTCTCCTGGTGACTACTGTCTTTATATTTATCTGCAATACTTGATAAAAGCGAAGCGAGCAGCACTAAAGTGCTGCATGTGCACCCTTGCTGCCTTCGAGAGTGAAAAATTTGCTCCGGCAGGTGTAACGAAAAAATGTGTTGCAAAGAAGAGAAACGCCTACGAACACGCCTGTGGGAGGCGCGTGTTGAGTTGGCAAAAACACGCCACGACAATCACGCTGACGTCGCTGCGCTGTTGAAATGTTGACTGAGTGGCGGCGCTGACATGTTCCCGTGTTCACACGAGGTGTTTCTTTGATAACCACCTCAAGTTTCCTACCTGCATTTCCATCGTCGCGCACGTTCTTGTAACCTTTTTTATCAACGCTGCTATCACGCGCTCAGCATTGTCTCCATGCCATGGCCACCGCAGACTGAGCTCGAAGAAAACTAGTCTGCCCGAGAAACGCGAGCCATCCTGCGTTGCACTCCAGAGGAGACATAAAACAGAACACACTCTTCACTTCCTTATATTAGGGTGAAAGCACTAGATGCTTCATAAATTCTAGAATTGGACCATGGTATATGAGTGGTAAAAACATGTTTGCTTTCGCCATCATAGGAATCCGTATATCATGAAAGGAAAACGTGTTGTTACAAAATGAGTTTAATGTTTAGTGTACATTGATATAAGAAAGCTTCTGCGGGGTCCATTGGTGCTTTACATCTATATCACCGATTGACAAGAATGCATCTACGTTGACGCTTATCAGACATCTTCATTTCGAAAACCACGGTTCATTAACAATGACGAAAAATTCTTGTCCTCATGAATGCTTGTTGTAAGGATTATGGTGATGATGATAATAAATATACTATATTATGACTAATACTAATATTATTATATATGTGGTTTATTAATATAAAACCCTCTAATAAATGCGAAGCAAGCTTTGGCGACTTTGACCGTATCTATCTATCTATCTATTTATTTATTTATCTATCTATCTATTGTAGGGGGTCCGTCCTAAGTACAGCTGACGCAGAAGCCTATAGCTAATGTACCAGCTAATGTTCCACAATCGTACCGTGCGTGAGTAACGTCCCCTATCTGTAGTTTATCTCGCTGCAGCTACATGGCTTCGGGAGAATGAGGCAACAGGCTAGGTCAACTGCAGTTTAGGTCAACAACAGTTTAGTGCTATACGTTAGCAATAACGCGTAAATATTGCATAGAAGGACTGCAGATAACAATGGCAGACGCTAACAGGGGGTTCCAAGATCAGCCTTCTTCTTCCATCGCCGGTGTCAGAGAGAGCGTCCACCAGTCGGCACGCTCGTTTTCTTCACAGTCCCAGCTTCCTTGATCTAACGAGAATAGGTTCTCTCATTGAGGGATGGGAAACCCGTTCCACGCGCCAGTCATGGGGGATCGTGAGCGCCGGCCGCCGTGGTGCTCCATACGTTCGCAAAAAGACTTTATTGACTCGTGTCTCGAAGGGACAGTCCTGTCCCCGCAGTTGACCTGTTGCGCTGCCGTAAAAGGAAAGAATGGCTTGGTGCTCTTTCCTCAGATAGCTCACATAGCGGCGACCCGAATAACATTATTGGGATTCACGCTTGATGAGGGTCGCATATTGCCGGATAAGAGTAAGCTTGAAGCGATAGTCGGCTATACATAGCCGAACAATATCCGTGAGCTGAGACGCTTTCTGGGGGTGGTGAAATTTTATCGCCAGTTCATTCCGGATCGCGTGGCAGTGCAGGTGCCTTTGGCAAAGCTCTTCAGGAATGGCGAGCGTCGGGCTTAGAGCCAAGAGCAGGAAGCCGCTATGCGTCGCTTCACGAAGTTGCTAGCCAACACGACTCAGCTGCAGCTATTCGATAGGAACAGGGAGTTTGTGATTCACACAGACGCAAGAGTTGTGGGCTTAGGAGCAACTCTGCTTCAAGAGCATGAAGGTTCTCTCCAACTGGTGGCCCAGCAGGAAGAACCAGTTGCGCTGGAGACGCTGTCACAATGACAAGCTTAGCTAGCCAGCCCATGGTTGTCCGGACAACCTTACGGCCTGCTCTACCTTCACGCTATGGCATAGCACACCGACGATGAGACTCGCGAGCCCACTAACCCAGCGGAGCTGTGAACCGATGCAGCAGCCCGAACCATGCTGGAGGGCAGCCAAGTGCCAGTGCCGAAAAAGACCCGTCACCAACTGGCAAATATTAGTTACCACCAATGACCTGAGTGGTGGGGTCAACGGGATATGGTCCATACCAGAGAGTACTACCGAAGCCGGATCCAGGTGTCAGTAACAGTGGCGAAAGTGACAACAGTGGCAGTAACGGTGGCGGAGGTGACAGCGGTTGTGATGACTGGCCATGATGCAAGTGGGGTTGGCAGCATTGGTGATGGCTACTTAGGATGCAGCGGCGACAAGTAGGCGCACTAGTGGTACCTCCGACATTGGGTCAACCACAGGAGGGCACGAATTGGGACCCACTGTCCGAGCTTTCCCTAATGATGAATAACAAAATATTCTCATGTCTCAGTCTGTTGTTCGGGGGCCTCCTATAAAAGCTTTAGTGCATCTCCATCGCACTCTCGGTAACCGCTATTTGCTATGTCAATGACAATACCTGTCTTGGTGAGGAAGTCTCGACCTAGGATTAGAGACATTAAAATTCTAAAAACATGCACGAAAGTTTGTCGCCTCACGCGTCTCTTCTAGCGGATCACTAGCCTAGCTGCGCCACTCGATTGGGCTGTGCCCACAGCAAGGCCAAAGATGTTGTTGCTTTGTCTCAAGCGGATATTGTTCACGCGGAAATGGTGCAGCACATCGTCGCTGGACAAAGAAGCGCTTGCCCCAGTATCCAAAAGAGATACGAACTACTTTCGAGTTATCGTTAACTAGATAGGCGGTGTGGCATCACCTGCGCGACAAACTGAGGGTGCAAGTGATCCGAATGCATCTGCGGAATTACAATCGTCGCGCGGTCTCCGATGTAGTTTACCGGCGGCACCGTGTGTTCCCCAAACCGTGCTTACGCTCCTGACCCGGTGTGAGGTCGCTTTCGCAGGCGATGCATCCCGGCGTACCGCACCAACAGAAAGGACCGCGGAAACCATGCCGGCTCGATCGTAAGTCACCTCGATGAGGTGGCCTTGACTCCAATTCGCGCCGCTCGTTGGACCTCCAGTCGACCGCGCGCGCCCCACCAGTGGAATGTCACGCACAGGGGCTGAATGGGCCGTACGGAGCGCGTAAACTATGTATCCAAAGCGCGGCCTGACAGCTCCCAATCGCGCGGCACATGCTGATCAGCGAGCGATGCCGACGCGTTACCCCTAAATGCTCCTGAAGCTACTGCGCCCCCATTCTACGCACGGTTGGGCTCGATTGACTGCGCTGCGGGCGGAGGCGGGCGATTTGCTCGCGCAGCGACGATGTTTCCTTGTATGCGCTCCGCCTGGGTGGTGAGCTCTTGTAGGTCTCCGAAGACTCGCTCACGGGATTTCGTTCCCACCGGTTGTGGTGCCCCCGCAATCTCC
This sequence comes from Rhipicephalus annulatus, assembly GCA_013436015.1. NCBI lineage: Eukaryota > Metazoa > Arthropoda > Arachnida > Ixodida > Ixodidae > Rhipicephalus > Rhipicephalus annulatus. Next base: position 481,073 of record WOVY01010990.1, read on the forward strand.
GACGCCAGCGCGGCTCTGGCCGACAGGCTCACCCTACGTCATCTCCTGACGCCGACAAGAGCTCTCACTGAGTGATGCCCCATCCTCAGACTCTTGCGACCATGTACATTTTTCCTATCTTCGCCTTGCATCCGTATGTGGATGTCCCTACGCCTCTCTCTGTTTTTGCTCCTTTTTCTTTCTCTATACCTTCAATTTCTCCCTATCCTTTTAATCTCTACTTACCCCCATCCCTCGTGAGCCACTGTTGAGGTGTACTCCCTCTGCAGAGAAACGGGGCTCACTTTTGTCTTCTTTTCTTTCGAGAATCACCTAGTCAGGTCTCCGAACTGGCATTACCTGAAGTGTGCCGAAGAAGTCGGGGGCGCTTGTCGCGTAAGGCGTTCGCCTTTTTTTTGCGTTGGTGGCGTGAGGGTTAGCGAGAAGATACAGTTCGTCCATCGCCCGTACATATTCCCGCAAGGAGTCGCCCGGATGCTGGGTGCGTAACTCCAATTCCCTCCGCAAACTCCACTCATAACTAGGCAATGGGAATTCACTGCGGAAGCTGTCGCGGAACTCTTCAACCGTGTGGGCGTGATGTCCGATTATTCAGAACCATCAAGCCGCTTGCTTCGTGAGCGACACCAAGACGACGTGCTCGAGAAGTTTGGCGTCAGAAAGCCCTGTTGCCTGCTGATAATGGAGAACCGGTCGTGATGCTCGATGGCGCTATTGCAGTGGTGGTAACCAGTGTAGGCAGATATGTCTACCTTCACATGTGGTCGCACAGTCTGCACGGGGGGCTGCGTTGTGTTTTGCAGGGTGCTCGCAAGGCTTTGCATAGCTGACAGCGCATTCTGTAAAAGTACCTCGTTGGAGGAAAACTGTTGCCCGCAGACACGTCTACACTGGCGGCGTGTCTCAGAGCGACTTGTGGTGGCGCCTCTTTCTTCGCGCCGCGATGTGACGGAGCGCCATGCGAGTTGCTTTCTGTCGTGGGCCTAATCTCTGCTAGTGCAGTCTCTGCACCTTCTTGGTCGTCCCACGTGAAACTACCAAAATCTACGCTGTCGGAAAATTCTAGCAGTGCCTCTGTGTTAGCCAAAGAAAACCATCGACACTCTGGGACGCAACATCAGACATTCACAAATCTTGGAATTCCAACATGCTGTAGTGCTACGTTTGAAGGAGCGTCGTAGTCACTCGCGTTCACAAAACTAGCCGCGTTGCTGAATTCGTTGCGTTGGGCGACAGATGTAGGGGGTCCGTCCTATGTACGGCTGACACGGTAGTCCATAGCTAACTTTCCCGCAGCACGCACTCGTACCATGCCCAATTAACGTCCCTATTCTTATCTTGTCTCATTGCAGCTACACGGGTTCGGACGAATAAGGCAGCAGGCTAGGCCAACAACAACACTTTGTTGCTAATCGTTAGCAATAACGCGTAATGATCGGGTAAAGAGATTCCGGATAACAAGGGTAGGCGCTTACACCTTGGTCATTGTCGTCCTAGGCTCGCAGAGGGTTCAGAGTTCGACCTTCTCCTTTCATCGCCGGTGTCAGAAAGAGCATCCACCAGTCGGCACACTCGTTTTCTTCACCGTTCCAGTTTCCTCCACCTGACGAGAATTGGTTCCCTTGCTGAGGGAGGGGCAAGCCATTCCACGCACTGGCAGAGCAGAATCGCAAGCGCCGGCCGCGGGGTTGTTCCATCTCTTCTCAAGAGGCTTTATTGACTCGTGTTTCGAAGCGACAGTCATGTCTCCGCAAAGAGGCTGTCATGTTGCAGTAAGAAAAGGGTGGCTGGGCACACGTCATCCCCCACACTATCTAGCCGCCTACGACTTTTCACTCTCCTGGCCATTTTGATAATGGGATCTATACCAAAATAGGTATGGCATGACATGACCGCATGACGTGCATAAGCCAACATTTTTTATAAGCGACCATTCTTAATATGAAAACCATGACAAGAGTGTCACGATTTTCATATCAAGGTCTTGCTGCCCTCGCGGTGGTTTCATTCACATGAGGTATACCAAAACGCGTATGGTATTGCCACGTTTCTTTCTCTAACTTTCTTACCATTCCATTACGCTGACGCAATTCTCAGTGCAAACCGCGATTACACTGCTCGACAAGCTTCGGCACGGCAGTATATCATTTTGTTTAGATTACGCCCACTCCATGAACCGTACAGTTGATTCTTGAACCTACGTTGCTGCTAGCAACAACACTAGAATGTCCGATGGCAAATGTATAAATGCCGACAGGCTTCGCCGCTTGTCAGTTGATTGACGGCTGACGCTTAGTTGGCCAGTGTGTTGCTGTAGTTTCAGTGCCGGTGTCTTGCTGTAATGTTACTTTCCTTTCCTGTGGCCACAGGTTCAGCCGAATAAACAGTTTATTTTTCAACCTACTGTCTTCTTTCCTTTGTTGACGTCGTGACCCCGCGACAGTATCATATTACTACATGAACAAAAATCACAGCATACCCACGGAGGGAATGATGAAGTGGGGCGAAGCGTCCGTCCGTCCATCGGTCCGTGTGTCTATCTGTCCATGCATGCGTCCATGCTTCCGATCGCGTTCGAGAATGCAGACGGCACGCGGGTACACCAATGACACGCGAACCCAGGAAGCCGAGCGCAAACGTCTTCAATGCACCCGCCACTCTGCTCCATCCTCGGCTCACCGAGAATCCTACACATACGGTGGATATCCAGGGAACTAAGAGAGCCACTTGTTTGCAAAGTGCGTGCAGCAGCCAATCTGACCCCCATATGCACAAACGCTCCTCGACTCGACTTTCACCCTTTACTTGACAGAGTTGAGCACTGCGTCACTTCTCGGCTGAAAATGACGCTGTGCTGCTCGATAATCGCACCACATTATCGCTGATATGCAGTGACTTGCCGTGCCTAGGGAGAGCGCTTCCATCGGTTTTTTCAAGTGAAGGTGAAGCGTTGAGTGAAGGGTGAAGGGACGTTCTAAAATACGGGGGTAAGAGTAGTGGCACATCGGAGAGGGGCGGCACAGTAATGCCATCTAAGAAATGACACGAAAATGGTTGCCTATTTTTATTTCTTGCCTTCTTTGCTTTCTTGTCTCTTCTTCTCCCGGTTACGCACGACTAGTCACGAAGTTAGAGCATTAGGAGCTTCGCCATTAAAATATAGACAGCAAGCCCTAACGTAGAAATCATGCTATGCATGTCATGACATGACTACATGCCACGATCATGGTGCGTTCGTGGTCTTTTCACTGGCTTCAAACATATCGAATTCGTTATTGCGTTAGGTGAATAGATGAATCACGTGTATGACTGGCACAAATTTGATAATCATGACATGCGTGTCATGTAAGAACATCAATTCATTCTACGCTCATCAAGCGTTCAAGGTCATTTCGCTAGTTTCACATATATAAAATTTCGTGTTTCGTGATGTCAATAGATGACGACGGCAAATGACACGTCCAAACATGATAATCATGATATGCATGTAAAGCTTGACAAATGGTACATTCGTAGCGTGCCCGTTTCGCTAGCTTTACATATACCAAATTTGGTATTACTTGACGTGAATGCATTGCAACGGTAAATGACACGTTCAAACGTGGTAATCATTACGTGCGTGTTATGCAAGTCTATATCTAGGTACTACGCTCATCATGTGATCGCGGCTGTTTCGCTAGCTTCACAAATACTTAGTTTGGTATTACGTGATGTGAATGACTGACGAAGGCAAATGACACGTCTAAACATGATAATCATGACATGTGTGTCACGTAAAACATGACTACATGCGACGCTCACAGTGCGCTCTCGGCTGTTTCAGCTTTACATATAACATATTTGTTGTTACGTGACGTCAACGGACGATGAACACAAATGCCAGGCGCAAACATGATTAGCATCAAATGGAAGCCATTTACACCATAATTTACGTCGAACTCGCAACAGTGTGCTGATTCTGAAGTGGCATATCTACCTCCTCCATTCGTGCTTCATATATCTGTTCCCACTGATCGTGTTATCTGCCGATTCTTATCTTGAGAGATGCTGTAGTGAAGGGCTCTGGAAATTTCGATGATCAAAGTTCAACCAGAGAGAGGGATGTGATTTCCAGATAGGGTCAATCCCACGACGCCGAACTCCAGCTGTCGTCGACTGCCCGCGACAAATTGATGTAATTGAACAACACTGCCCAACCAGAGAGGAATGCAACGTGCATTGTGTCATCCCTTTGAACGGCCACAAATAATCGCAGGGTGAGCACAAGTGGAGAAGGCGAAGTTAAAGATGGGCAAAGCCGGCAGGCATCGCAAAAATATTTTTGTTATCTATGTATACTATGAAACACGGTGACGCTCTAGGTATGTTTCGCCGTTGACAAAATTGCACTTAAACGCGCCTAAAAGGACGGACGTTTACAATTGACGCGTTGAAGAAAGGAGGGACGCGATAAGAGGACAGTGGTAGCTATAAAAGTCGTATTGTAAACATTTTCAAAGTATGTGACTATGGCACAGTGGATAGCATGCCAGGCATTCATTTTCGTAGAAGAGGTCAGAGGTTCGACTTGCGAACACTTTTTTTCCGAACATGCGTATTTTTTTCGAAATCATTATTCTTACGGAAAACACCGCACCGAATTTTTTTGCACCCTGGCATAAAACGCTTTTGTGTTAAAAATTATCACGTGATATTGCCAGCATAATGTTTCAAATCGCAAATGTATTGCTTGTGATGATGGTGTCCCAAGTTCTAGATTTACGTGATGCCACACGAGGTCGTTATACCACTGTACTTCGGACGGCGAACGAAAGTGAAGAGCTAAGAATAGAATAAAATGAAGGCGACGCTAGGCAGTGGCACGTGAAGAGACTCGGCGCTTTTCTACTTACTGGAACATCAGCTTAGTAGAAAAATTACACCATCTCCCACTAGAGGATATTATGAGTAAATGCGAAGCTGCAGGCGCTAATATTTACAAATGTTGAGAAATGGACGAGCCGTCTTGCTCATGGCGAAGCCCACCCGTCGACATCTTCTTCACTGCTGCTGCTGATGATGATGATGATGATCCTTGATACTCTGGCGCACACCCACAAAGGGGGATTGGCCGAGAACCGGGCAGCAGGATCTTAACTAAAAGGCTACTGGGTTTTCAAACAAAACGTAATTTTGGGCTGTAAAAAATGATATAGATAGAAAAGCCGAAAATCGAAAAAGGAGTATATTTGAGCAGGGAGCGATGCAGGCTATCAGATGCGATTTCAGACAGAGGTAATGGTGGGTCTAAAATGATATATATATATATATATATATATATATATATATACGATTCAGTAGACGTCTGGGCGCGAGTGGCGAAATTCTTCTTGGCAGCGAGCTGACGACCAGATGAATCGCCGAAAAGATCACGGATCTTTGATTTGAAAAGATCCCAGCTTGTGATTTCGGCTTCGTTGGTTTCGAACCATGTCCGCGGCGTGCCGTCGAGGTAGAACACAACATTGGCGAGCATGAGCATGGGATCCCAGCGGTGGGTAGCACTGACTCGCTCGTACCGGTGCAGCCAGGAGTCAACGTCGATGGTGCCGTCGGGTAGCACTGACTCGCTCGTACCGGTGCAGCCAGGAGTCAACGTCGATGGTGCCGTCAGCGGAGAAAGTGCCAGGATCCCGCAGGGGTGGCAGGGTGACGTAGGTTGTCGACTCGGATCGAGAGACCGGTGGGGATGAGGCACTGGCAGTTGAAGTAGCCGAGGAGTCCCCGGTGTTGCGACCGCTGCGCGTCTCCATCGAGGTACGGGAGTCGTCCACCTCCACCAATAATGTTACGGGTAACTTATTTAATAAATTAAATACAAAGGACTGTGCTCGGCGAACAAAATGGCGACAGTTCATAAACAACCAGCCACCAACGTCGTCTTTCTCTGTCTTCCAGACAGGCTGTGCCGGCTGTTGCGTATCAATATATATATGTATATACATATATATATATATATATATATATATATACGTACATAAATATATACACACACATACACATATACATATATATATATATATATATATATATATATATATATATATATATATATATATATATATATATATATATATATATATATATGCATATATATTTATTTATATATAGGCAGATTAACATGGCATCCGCTTTGTTTCAATTATGTATTCAAATACCACAGAGCAGACGTCCCTGTGGCTATAACCGAATTTAATGCTGGCAAACAACAAAATTACTGCCGCATTTAATTCTAATCCCAATTTTTCACGTGGAGCTACCAGGTATCTTTTCCGCTGATGAGAATATCGGCGACAGAAGAAAAAAAAAGGGATCTATTATTTCCATTTCTTCGCAAGTCTGACATAAAGGTGACGCCTTTAGACCAACTTTATGCAAATACTGCAAATGCACTATTCTGATCCCCGATGATGATAATGTCGCTCCTCTTCCTCTACACAATTTGCAACATCATCGGCTGTGGCGCTGATGCTGGCGCAAATCACGGCGTTGCGGAATAGAGAAACCAACTGGAATATGCTAAGAGATTTTAATGAGCAGCGGGGGACAAAAGACTGCGATAGGACAGAGAGACAGAGATTGCACAGAAAAACAAGCGTGTGCAGCGAATTTCAATTGTTAAACAACGCACAGGATAAATCCCCCACCGAAACACCGGCCTGTGGTTGGGGGTAAAGATTTAGTGTTTATATATAAGAAGTGGACCGTAAACGGTTGTGTAGTGCAAGCATTATGTTTGTTCAATCAAGAAACTCTCAAGCAGATGTGGGCGCTCCGCCGCTGTGGTCTAGTGACAGAGGTACCCGCCTGCTGACTCGCAGGTTGTGGAATTGAATCCCGGCAGTGGCGGCTGCATTTTTGATCGGGGCGAAAATACTGTAAGTTCGTATGGTGACATTTGGGTGTTAAAGGATATGAAAGAACCCCACATGGTGGAAATTTGCGGAGCTCTCAACTACGGCGTCTCTCATATTTTTATGGGGGTTTGGAGGCGACAAATCCCACATTTCAATCAATCAGTCAATCAATCAATCAATCAGCAGACGGTGCCAGCATTGCGTTGCGAGGCAAGACAGAAGAAATTAGGAAAAAGGAGGAGACACGCAGGTGTGATGGCAGTGTAATCGCCGCTGGAATGGGTGTTTAGAGGAGGGAGAAAGAGGAGTGCGGCCAGGCTACTCTCCATCCGTTGATGTCGCAAGGCGAGAAAAGGCGGCGAGGACGGGAGAGGCTAGAAAGGGGGGACGTGTATGCATATGGGGGTGTAAACACTACTGGGAGGGATGCCTAGGGAAGAGGGACGATTCATAGTGGGAGAGGAGAGGTGAAGGGGCGCGCAGGCGCTGTAAGGGTAGTCACGCCGCATACCGAAACGAAGTCAGCCATAAGATGCTTTACATCTAAAATAAATACTTGCTCCAGCGAATATTGTAGTATGAATGTAAAAGCTTTTGAACTATCTATAAGTAATCTAACGCATGGTCCAAGAAACCCCACCGTGCGCCATTGTCGATGTGTAACACCTGCCGTTAGAATGGTAGTGGTGAGGAAGACGAAGTAACCACACAGAACAGTTTTTAGGTCTCGAAGTTTTCTCCATTTTTTCTACGTTTCTGCAATCAGAGAGAAAAACAATGGGAGACGGGGTTCCTTGAAATAGGGCACCAAAACGCCCAGCTCTCTGACACTGGACCATCTCATCGTTGACGTTCAACGTGAGTGACCACTTCAGCCCCAACATGGTGCATATGTAGCCTTCTGATGGCTCTACCACCAATGAAACGGTCTTTGATAGTAATTTCACCACTGTTCCAAGCCAACGTATGAGGAGAAATTTCAGAAACGCGTCGCTGACTGTAGACAGCCATCGAGAAAGGCGAGTGCGTGGTCCTTCCCGACCCCCTACGTGCCGACAACGACGACAGGCGTCCTGAAATCTCTAATACTCAAAGCATCTTGAAGCGTCTCAAACGTATCGGGCCTGGCCAAATCAAGGAGTTATGTGTGAATAAATAACCGCAACCACAACATGTCGTAGAGGTTAGTCAAAAGGCTATAATAAAGGCCATGAACAGATTGTAAACATTCCGGTGCACACATTTTTCACATACGACAACGTAAAAACAATGAGTGACACAATGTGGACGAAAACATCACAGACTTCAGTCTCAAGAAGTTTTTTTTTCTTCGCGAGCTCTTGTAATTCATAGTGATCTACTTGAATGGTCCCGATGTGTAAAAAAGTGTTCCAGACCGACTCATCGCCTACTCACGTCGAGTTTGCATAAGTCCGACATCCGGTACGTTCTTACGTGCTGAGGTTTCCGCAGTGTGACAAATGCTTGAAATTTGGAATTGTCAGTGCATTTTGTAAGGGCGTGGTAATTTTCGGAAAATCTCGTGGGTCTCATGACGACGGCGATAGCAACAATGCCTCAAAATGTTCTAACATCTCGGGAACCCGCAACGCCACCCCAAAAGACTGTCTTAAAAAGAGGAACCAAATAACTAGCACGAAAAAGATGCTTGGAGTCTTCTCCCCACACAAAAAACCTGAAAGGAATGTCCTGTGCAGCATACGTCATTCAGAATGCAGGCAAAAACGAGGCAGCAGTGCTAACCGAGATAAAGAACCGACACCAAACACTCATCCTTCACTTTATCCTCGCTTGCTTTTACCGAACAGAAATGAAGACCTTTAGAGCCGACAAAAGGACACGTGAACCACTGACTAACCTCTAATACTTCGGTGTAGCCGTTTTTACCATCGAAATTTCTGTGTACGCCTCCTCATCAAAATGCTGCTGAACGAAGGGAGGAGTGCGACAGGATGGATACCACTGAAGTGAAGAGTATTCTTAGGGCGACACCGCGCACTGCTCCTCCATGTGGGCAGTTTGACCTGGTACATAACGTAGCAATAGTGAAATAAACAACGCTCCACAATGTTAGTGTAGCGGTTACGATGCTCAGCAGCTGCCCTTAAGGTCACGGGCTTGGTCCCAGCTGCGGCGGTCGCACTTCGTTGCACAGAAAGTGCTACAGGCTCGTGTTCTTCTTCGTGATGTTGGTGCACATTAAAGAATACCAAATGGCCGAAATTTCCAGACCCCTTTCTTATGACATGTCTCATAATTTTATGTAGTTTAGGGCCGTAAGACCGTTCATAATATTAAGTATGTGGGACATGTATTAATGCGCACCATATGTGAAACAACCTTATAAACTCCGCGAAATTCAAGCAAGGTCTAACGCAAGCCTGCCTGCACAACCCTTGGCCCAGCTTTGAGCCCGGAGCTTCAGGGCCACACCCCGTCTGGGCCTGTTGTGGAAACTAATTTACATGGCTGGACTACGTTTGTGGGCATATTTAAGCCGGTTCAGTGCTCTAGTTTATCAGGTTACTAAGACCCATCATAGGTGACTTGTGGTCCAACCATTGTCCATCTTGTGAAACCGCTTTGCGTGCGCTGTTCCTGATGTCTTAGTTTGTGGGAGTAATACATGGTTGATAGTAGGGTTTAACACCCCAAGACCACATTATCATAATGAGAGACGCCATAGTAGAGGGCTCTGCAAATTTCGACCACCTGGAGTTGTGCACGAAAATCTGTTCACACGGGCTTACAGCATTTTCGCCTCCATCGAAAATGCAGCCGCCGCAGCCATGTTTCAATCCCGCGACCTGCAGGTCAGCAGCCGAGTACCTTAGCCACTACACCATTACGCCGAGTATTTGTGGGAGTGGCAATGCTGGGGGTTAAATTTCCGCAAGAACCAGGTGTTTGCTATTTTTAACTTCAGAAATATCATCGAAAAGTAATATTTAGAGTCCTTCGAACTTGTGCATTGCTGTTGCTGTAATCAAACTTTTCAAAAACACAGGGGATATTTCGCCAATAAAAACTAGATTTTTAAGCAGTATGTGCCACTGAGGTAACCACTGTCATGCCTTACAGCCTAAATTGTGTATCATTTTCTACACACTATCAGGCCCGTCATACTGCTTGTTGTGGGGATTATCGAGAGCGAATGTAGACAATACGACAGGATGTTACCAAAAACTAGAGTCCTCATGTGCGGGAGTAATGTACGATCTCACAGAGCCCGACGACCCATGTGAGAAACTCGATGAACATGAGAAAAAAGTTCAAGAAAAAATAAGGAAGGAACAAGAAGCCGCTACTCGATCTGATGAATAAAGTCATTTAAGCAATAACACTGGCTACTTTGGCTACTTTGACCTAGTTATAGTGCAGAGTACACAAGCACCAGAAAAATGCTGCAAGAGAACTCGCGCATTTCCGGAATTTCATCAGAATAAATCAGCGTCTTTATGTTTGCACCGCACCTTTAACCTATCTTTACTAGGTGGATAGTAAAGGTAGGTTTCGAACGACTGCATGCTAATGTTTTTAGCCTTATCTATTCTGAGTTGTAAGGTAAATTTATGTCGCAAAGCAGGCCTACATAAAGATGTGTTGAAGAAGTGGTATTCATGTATTCATTTCGCTGAAATTACGTTTGAACATATGCGAAGGCTAAAGTACGGTTAAAAAACTGACGGCGAGGTCTGCTCTAAAAAATTTAAACTTTAAATGTCCAAGCTTCCCGTTGCTAAGAGCGATTCTGCTATATTTGTGCTTTCCGAGCGCTCTTTTCAAACGGGACCTGTGCCTTTGTAACACCAAGACACCTTTATCTATTAGTCTTTTTCTACCATCTCTTTTTAACTTCTTACTGCTGCGTAATCATTTCATTTATTTCTATATGCGAGGGGATAACGTCATATACAGAAATAAATCATAAATGCTCAGTAATAACTATTAATGGGATAGAGATGTAAAAGGGAGATGTGTAGATAAATATGTCTGATTGATTTCATACATTTCCAGGCTTTTTTTCTTGCTCATTCGCAGTGATTTTATACACGTAAAATGAATTCGGATCACAATGAACCAGACAGGATAAACATGAACATTCAAGATGTGCCTCAGACTCCGAAATGAGACTCTTGAAATATATTACGATAGGATTTGCCCTCGAAACCTAAATTTTCATCATACGACGTCCCAAATAGTTAACTGCACGGTTATTTTGTTCACGTGAAAACAGAAAATATAGTAGCCAAAGATAATGCAGTAATGTACGAAAAGACAGGTGTGGGTACATTGACTTACTTATTTGGTCTTTTTAAGTACGCTTTCTTGACTTCACGTCTATTTTCGAAACTTAACTCTTTGCAATTATTCTATCGCTGCGGAAACTAGCTTCGAATGTCCATAACGCAAATATTATTGATGACTTCTTGTCTGTACTTACATCAAATCAAATCAGATAAAAATCAGGGCCCGTATTCACAAACCTTTCTCTTGGCTACGCATTTTTTTAGCCAAGAATTCTCTTTCCTCGAGGTATTACGATAACACGGGTACAAATTTAACTTATTCGGTTCTCAAGAGGCCGAGGAGGGCACACAAAAGCCGATGAAAGGACAAGCAAAGAAAGAAGTGTGTGCCGAAAATATCAAGGTAGCACCCAAATCGTCTAGCATCGAGAGTATACGATAATAGCCAATGATTTGCTGCATCTCAGTTTCAGTTCCGCGAACGCCTGCTACAAAGATTACGCGATGCCGCGTTATAATAGACGTCTTGGTGTGCTGTGCAAGTCCAAGTGCTAGCGTTTCATCAATGACCGTAGCTAAAAAAGAAATCGCTCGATGGTCTTAAGCAATGATCCATTCACTATCTCTTCAAGTACAAGTGAACAACACTACAGGTGCATCACAACAATATTACCACGCAAATTCCATGCATGCATTGTTCGAAAATGTGCTCAAATTTTCTTCCCCTGTTTAACGTGACCAGTTACCATAGATTTTAATGATGCTGCGCTGCTACTAAACAAATCCGGTTTAATCGAGCATGGTATAGTGGTGACTGTAAGGGTGTTTTGCAGCTAGACGTATGGTTGGCTTTCTTTCAATAAACTTTTTACAAGACAAAAGAGCGGCTTTTTTGCTTGCGGCCGAATTCTGCAGAAATATAGAACAACAGTAATGAAATAAAATCGTGAGAGTGATTTTACCGCTTCCATGCACCGCAGCATATTGATAAAGTCGAAATGTGAGAACATGCATAGGCTTACGCTTATATATGTGTCTACGTAAAACAAGGGAGATTTGTCGGGAGGTGTTTCAGTGCTAATGCTTTTCACAAAACACGGTGCAGTTATTTTGTCCAGTGGTGTTTGAGTGAACAAACAAATCAATGGACATGTATACGAGGTATTAAGGCAAAAGACGTTACCACACGGGTTGAAAGGACAAAAAAGAGAGAGAGACTCTCGCTCCGTCTTCGCGAAAGCCTGATATCGAAGTGATAAATATTAAAGACAATGTTCTGGCCCACCAGACGCTACAGAAAGTTTCCGCAAAGCAGCGTCGGATATTTGGAAAGCATAAAAAGTGGAGTATGCGTTTTATGGAAGCGCCGGCCACACGGAAAGCGATATGCAGTGTGACTGCCTTGAGAATCAATGCTCATCAGGGGAGTTGTGAGTTCATAAGCAAACTCTTCCTTAAATAACAATATAATGAAAACAAACCGAATATTCACTTAGGGAAAGTGAAACTACTTACAGTGAACTCATAATAGTTGATTAGCGTTGTCTTAAACCGATATATTTTTTATTTATATTTGGCAAATTATGGAAAGGTGGCCTACGTTAGAGCCGGCTAACTCAACATCATGACAGTATTGTAGAAGAAAAAAAAAGTGCACGGTTATGCAGCCACACTTTCTAGTTTCTACCTTCTAGTAAACTTGCATGAACACAGTCTAATTATTTTTTTTTCATTTTTGAACAAGTTTCACCGGACGTTTTGCATTTGGCGTCATTCGAATCATTGATGATATGTCAGCAATTAGATTAATTTTACAATGGCAAGCTCTCATCCAACGCACTGCCCCAGAGGACGAGTGGTTACAGGGTTCAACTACAATCTAGGAGGCACTGGGTTCGATTCTTCGTGTCACCGAGCACTTCTTTTTAAGAAGTTGACCAGCCTGAGATTTAGCGTGGCGATGGGTACTCATTTCTGGAGAAGGTGGCTTTAGCGCGTTCTTCTTTCACTCCTCTTTTGAATCAAAAGTGGTGTGCCGTGCTTCTTCATAAATTACGTAATTCAGGGTTCACATTTTCCCCCTCCATTCTCTCTTATCACAAGAGTGCCCAGTGCCGAAATACCAGTATCATACCTGGTATATTGGTTGTCACGTGTTTGAATATCTTACCAGCGATCAGTCACCACAATGTTTGATCAAAATATAGACATCCAGTGAGTCAATTGCTTGCGGCTATTTGACTGCCATTATCGAGTTACGTTTTCGCGCTAATTTGGTGGAATCACTATATACAGGAAAGCAAAAAAAAAGCATGGACAGATGGAGAAGACACAAACAGAGTGATTAGTTTATATCTTCTCTCTCGCTACCTGTCATGTTACGCACTTGAGTGTAATGCCATTGTCAATGGGTAAAAATAACTATTGAAGCTAATCAAGGTCTGTTGAGAGGGTCCTCGATTGTCCAGAGTGGTACAAAACAATAGCAAACAGACTAGCGTCATAGAGAAATAATCTGCTTTTAGTTACTATAATAAATTGTTAAACCAAAGTTCATTTTTATTAACAATAGTTCCAGTACTGCTAAAAGGTGCATGGAAGAAATCCGTGTACTCAGCTTGACTAGGTTCGGGCCCTTCGTAGTAATCGCCAACAGGCATTACAATATGCAAAAACATCACACATATACAAGCACCGGTGATAGCTTGTTTATTCTGATTGAAATTGATATGTTGAAATCGACATATTCGACCAACAAAATGAGTACAAGATACGCTATGTAGAGGAGAAATGCTCAAAACTAATGTTTGATGTTTGGTTTTATTTTGCCCAATTTCTCGCTCAAGACTATGTGTTGGCAAACAAAACAAGTTCTTCGAATGCGCAATTTTTTTAAAGTTACGTATATTTTATGCAGTGAAAAACAAATCGACAAGTATAATGGCTCAGAAGAAATAGAACTAAAAAGAAATTCAACCAAATTATTACCAAACTTACTCATCAACGATAAACAGATTCTCATTTAAAACATACATACATACATACATACATACATAAATACATGCATACATACATACATACATACATACATACATACATACATACATACATACATACATACATACATACATACATACATACATACATACATACATACATACATACATACACCGAAGTGTAAATAATAATATGAACGACTATATATCAACAATTCTCATACACTCATTTTGAATATACAGAAAGAAACTTACAAGAGAAAAACCCCAACACTGTTATGTTTGAACTCCGTGTTTCTCGAACCATCTTAGAAAAGCTTGATGCGTAGTTCCTGCTGCTGCCCAGTGACACGAAGTTTTCATAAGATACACGAAAATAAGGCCCTTGACAATGTCATTCTAAAAAAGGGCGATTCATCACAATTTGGTGCGTGTCAGCAATATTACTCCATTTACACAGCTCGGCTCGTTCACAACGCAGTAACAAAGCATTTTAGGACACTTGAGCTGAAAAGTTGGCACAGCGCGAAAAAATTCTAGACCAATACATGAATAATACAATTCTAAACTAATTAGCTCCTCAGTGCAAACATGTTTACACTGACAGCTATAGATCCCATTTCGTTCCCCCAAAACGCTCCTCAAAAAGGATTCAAAGTGTGCAGATTATCAAAGTTCCCATACAGCTGTTTGTTAGTGTGCTTGAAAAAAAAATTCAGTTTATTGTTGGGCGAAGACTGTACACTAAGTGTGTGAGATGATGCTCCAGTGCACTGCATGCATGTCTTGCTGCTGGCCTCACCTGCAATGCTCCTCAGCACATTACAACTAATACTATGTCACAGTGATTATGTGCCATTTGCATGAAACACGGACCACAATAAAATAACATAAAGATATTTACATTCGCACAGTTCAAAAAATGTAAATACATTTTCATAGAACTTTCAGAGCTCTTCCGAGAATAGCAATATTGGCTATAAACACAGTGTTACTTCTACTAACAAAATAGCTTTAAGATGCCAGCTTCAATATTAGAGTATAGCTGTACCCTTGTAGGGCTAAACAATGGTACAGGCACCTAGTAAAAGATAAGTAAAAGCATGCTATAGCTAATTATAAAATAAAATGAGTAGTTTTTTCTAATTTGAGGAACGCTGCATTGATAAGTCTTTTGCATAGTACACAATTACGTTATGAACAAACCTATCGGAGCAAAGACTACATTAAAAATGTTACACTTACACAATAGAAACAGAGAAGTACACAATTAAAGGATGAACAGTTAGTGGGATAACACTACACCAGTACTAAAACTTAGTGTTAGATATACTAAGAGTAGTGATGATCCACTTCCTTCCAAGTAAAATAATCTACATAGAAGCATTTTCCAGAGCTCATGCACACGAGACATCATTGGTGCTATAAAAGTGAGTGTATATATAAGGATGATATTGACTAAGTATAACATTACCACATCCATGGCTTTACTTTTTGTACTACAAAAAAGGCAAACACAGTTACCATTGCCGACCTTGTATAATGTGATTTATGGCAGGTAAATGCAGAGACACGCTGGCACTTTCATAACTATGAGTGTTGAAAACCTCCGCTCAAATGTATTAGCCCAAGAGCGCTACAGCAGCCTTTAAGTCGGTGTCATAGTTTGGCATCGTTCATGTAAAATATAATACTTTGAAATGCACAAGCACAGAGGAACTGCGGAATAATGCACTGCTAAGAAGTTAAACTGCAGTTGCACAGAATGTTACTGCGTGTAAAATTCAAGCTGCCCCAGATGTGCTCTTTCTGCTGTCGTGAACATGGAGCAGGAGAACACAGTCACTGGCAGTCCCTTTCTACTTGTTGGTCTTCTGTGCTCAGTTCTTGAAACACGGTACATGATCGTGGAGCACCTGATCCCTTGTTACTACTGGAACCTAAAAAGTTACAGATCTTCGTTACAATCATGCTACATGCAAAGTTTACAGTTGTTGAATATGTGCTCATATTTACGGATGTCGTATTTCCAGAAGCTGATGACAAATATGCAGAAATAATAAAAAAGGAAATCTCAACACACACACAAACAGTGAAGACTGAAAATAAATTTTATTATTACACAAGTGCAAAACAACAATGTTATATATGAAGGCATGCTACTTCTGCCGAACATAATAAGCCAATAAAGTACCTTCTATTTCGACTTTACACTAGGTGCGAGAAGCCGACCAGAAAGAGGATCACTAGGAAACAAGTTAGACTGCATTACAAGACAAATGCTAACGTTCACGACTTTAAACCTAGCTAACTTAGCCAGCTCACCATCAAGTGTATAGGAGGAAATGGGCAGTCTAGAAGACGCAAATGCTTCTGGATTATGAACGTGCTTGTTGCTCACGTCTACTAACCCAAACGAAGAAAACCTTGCAAAAATGCACTTCGTTTGGCGAAATAATAATGCGCACCAAATACAGTGGGCTCCTACAGGTGCCACCAACACTGACCATTATTACTGTTGTCAGTGTCTTGCCGGATGGATATGCTGTGTCCTGCACAAAACTTTAAAGGAGCGCTCCATGACTTGGCTTGCATGGGTGCTGGCCGCATCGCACTGCTGCTCAAATAAGCTAGCCACAGACAGGGATATGGAGAGCCACGGCTTTGAGGCACACCAAGCGTCAACTTTAGAGATCAACAATGCATACTTGGGTGAGGTACAATCGGTAGAAAAAATACGTCACCATGCAATCGACGTGAACATGTTCGGCTGAAAAGACAACGTGCCACAGCACTGAGAGAAAAAAAAGCTACATCAAGTAAAAAAGCAGTTACCGGCCGTATGTCATCTGAGACTTGTACGATAGGCCTTTCTCCTTGCAAATTGTGAACAGGTGTGCGATGTTAACCCACTTGCTGTTTCTTTCCAGAGCACTTGATTCACTGAATGAGTCACAAGAGCGAGAGCTCAATAAGAAATCAAAGTATTTGTGCCCATTCAAAAGCACGGGCTCTTCAACCTCAGATGATTAGAGTTTCGTTCATTAGCTGCAGGCTTTCCACTTTCAACCTTCTCAATTATCTCGCAATTTATTTCTAATATTGTTGAATAAGCATTAGGTGTGAGAATAATACAGCCATTTATTGCAAGCAACTATGCTTGGGTTTTCGATTTGTGCACAGTACTGGTGTTTACTTCATCGTATGTACCTAAAAACTAATCTTGCAGCCAGCTGTTAGGCATTTTTGTGCCCTCGAAGCTCCCAAGCAGACCACGGTCCTTCCGGATGAGGCTTCCAGGCATGCTTCCTGGCTACTTCTAGGTTCACTGAATGATAACAGTCCCAGAAATGACATAGATTTGCACATTTAGTGAGCACGTGTCCTTCATATTTGCGTACAGGTGCTCCCAGTCATGAGGAGGCTTGATGTGGGAGTAAGTGCAAGCACAGGACCTTAACAAATTCTACAATCTGTGACGGGCCGAAAATGATATATTTAAAAACAATAATCAAAAGCTCTCACTTCTAATACTTTTTAGACGAAGCTATCGCTTCTTCAATGTGATCAACGCTGCTCTAATCACTTTGAAACAAACTGAAGCCCCATGTTGGATTAACATACAATATATATGTCCAAGGGAAGTATAGTGCTACCACAGCGGTCATCTTCTATAAAAATAATTTTTCAAAATAACATGAGTTCCTCAAGCGCAACGTGCCTCCTGTAAAGTACATTCACAATATCTTTTCAGCTATCAAACGTGCTAAATATACAGGCTAATTTTAACAATCAAACGAGAGCTGGCTTATATAAAATCACGAAAAAACTACTGATGTATTTGCCCCCCTCTCCCTAATATATGTATGTATATAACAGTAGCGGTAAAATTTTCATACTTGAACTGAACATAGGGAAACATTACATCGGCTGGACTGAAAAACTTGCACACGTTTTAGTACTGCCTGAATAGCAACAAATTTAGTTCGACAAGGTCAACTCACCGATGGCAGCTTGTAGTAACCGTTAGTGTCATCAGAGATCAAGTGTGCTCGGGGGCCAAGGCAAAGAACATCTGCATACTAGAAGCTGCCTATGACATCGCAATGAAAGGCTGGCCAGGCGTGCACGTCCATTGATACAGTGTAAGAACTGGACATGAGCCGCTGTTGTCAAGGCTCTAGTGCCGTGCAGAACGGTAGCCAGACGAACTCAGAAACGTGTAGTTAGCGAGTACTGGCCTACAACTTTATCCAAAGCAAGGCACCGGTGAAATCGTTGCTCTTTCTGGGCGCTGCAAGGAAGCTGGACGTTCAAGGACTCTCGCTGGCACATAAAACTCTCAAGTTCTTACCGAAGAACAGTCTAGGTGCGCTAACAAAGTAACACGATTCACAACAGAATGTAGCATCTCACCGCTTTGGTTCATCACTTTACAGCGCTAAAACTATGGTTATCACAGAAAGGAGAAGTGACAAGTTCACAAAAACGCCTAGCCCCACCACCGCAACTTCGCAGCGCAAAACATGAATCAACGCTGTCTTTAAATTTTTACGAGCGCAGCCTCTTCACATGTCTTGGAAACGTCAACGTAGCATCACTGTTCAAAACGAACATCGTTTTACTCCCGAACACTAGACTGCTTACAAGAAAATAGAAGTGTACGGGCTAACCAGTGGCAAAGCAAGAACCGAACACAGCACGTATTTCATACGCTTTCGTACGTACTTGGGGTCGCACAATTAAACAACGTACCGAAACGCTGTCAATCCAAAATGTCGCAGAGCCCCTATCTGAGAGACTGGAAAGTGAAGTGAACGAACTGTTACTAGTGCACAAATCCACACTGCTGCCTTCCCGAGTGCTAGTTATCGTTGATGTACGGGCACCGATCTCGCTTGATGAACACACCGAGGCACAGCCTTCACTACAATTCACCGTACTTCGATACGCTGCCGCTAGTTTTCACACCGCCTAATAGCATCGAAAAAGCAGTGGTAGTCACAGCACATCCAGTTGAACGCTGAAGGAACTCAAGCGAGATGCGTTTGTTAAAATTCGCACCGACCGATGCACTGTTTACGACGCCATGTTGTTTCCGACAACTGCGCAGCACGTAAGAGAGCTCTTATAAAGTACTTGCACACTTTTCACAACGTCACAAAATTACCTCTTATGTGCGAGGAGGATGATATGACGAACACGACAGGCGTGACAGATGAAAGAAGTGTTTTGGCAACGTCATGGAGTGAGATGATGTTGAGAGTATTGCTTCACAACCAATCGGAAGCTGCACCTGTTGCCATATAGGCGTCTTCTCGCATTTGTCGTCTGCTTCGATCAGAGCATACGACGGGGGTTTCGCCTTCGCAACGCAATTGTTGCCAGGTCAAGTGGTCGCTGCGTCGCACAAAATACATGTCAGTTGCTCGCACTACTTTTGAATGATATTTGTGCGCCAAGTTAAGTGGCTGGTAACTGTAGCAGGGATGAAGTTCAGGCAACGTTCGCTCCAGAATCGTGAGGTTTTGCACATTTCCGGCGTCAATCAAAATTACTAGGGTCATTTTATCTAGACTGCATGCCATGTTATCACGGCCGATATCTGTTTCTGAACAGTGCAGGCAGAAACACTTGACTTGTTTGTATTTCCATGCGAATAGCACACAGAATACGCTACAGTTTACAGAGCACGTGCTCGTTTCATAACGTCCCAAAGTGTATCGACAGCTGTATTTCAGAGATCGTGCCGATTGGACAGTTAGAGCTAATCGAAGTACACTGAAGCACAATCACAGAACAGGCTTTGTAAACACTCTAAAGAAAGAGCGAGTAAAAAGGGTGTCTTTTTGTCCCACAACAATAATTGTCATCTGTATTGCGTGCCATCCTTGTGCTATCACCCCACGCCCGGTACATTCCGATCACGATCGACATGCCCATTATCAGGGTTACATTGCATTCTCGATAGGAAAGGGGCCCTGCGCCGAGTTTTCAAGAAAGGAAGCGCACGCAAGCCTGATGACGGTTATTGTTGCGGGACTAAAAGACACCCTTTTTACTCGTTATTTTTTTAGAGTGAATCGCTAACTGAAAAGTACCGCTTATTTTCATTTCTAATAGCGTGTAAGGAATGTGCTACTATTAACCTCTTTGGTGGTAATTTTCACCAATGAGCAAAGGATCTCAAGTTGTACTTTTAATTAGATGCGGTGGGGCCCAACAAAACAACAAAACAAATATGATTGATCATATGCAATGCCGCGTTCAAACTCACCGACCATTGACGTAGTACATTGGTTTTCAGCCAACCACAAATCTTTACGTGCATAATTTTACGCCACTGACGCCAAATTTGATTCTTCAATTACTTCGACTGCGAACTTATTGGTTGACGGTGGTTATCAATACCATCCACTGCGCACAAGGGAAACAACACAGGAAATTCAAAGTGCCGAAATAAATAAAACCGCACCAGCAGTCATCAGGTAGCCCTTAATGGGCATGAAATAACTCAAAACTAGCCAGGGCACCTATGTATACCGCTGCTACGGCAGGTTCTAAGTAGCCACATTGTCTTTAAGAGCGGTCCGGACCACTGCTAGAATTTTCTCCTAGCCACGCTGTTTTTACGTAAAATTTTGCTTCGTGAATCCACTTACGAGCGTTTTTCGGTGACGTAAACAAATATACCAACTGCACCATCGCCGTTGACATATTCCTAGGCCGTCACAGCGTGCTTTATTGCAGCGATGGATGTGGTAACGATAACCTCTTAGAAAGCTTTTTTTGTTTCCTGAATCGACCTACACAACAAAATTTTTCTTGCACATAAAAATTTTCTTAGGTGAGTTTTGTGAATACGGCCCTAGGTTTATAAGTTCAACACTGCATACTCAGAGAAAAAGAAGTTATATTGTTACAATAGTTTTATAAGCATTCTTTTAATTATTAAGACGGCGTTTGTGTAGCATCAGCAATATGGCTTCTTTAAGAACTACAGATGTATTGGCCCAATTCAGCTTACGAAGCAGGAATCTCCCGAATGCAAAATTACAAATAATGATCGCTCTGTTTGCAACTTTATTCGTTAATCAGAAGCAACATGTTTACAGAATGACATTTATGGTTTCTAGCTTTTCATCTTGTACACTTTATATTTCTTATCAATTATTTAAAATACTCAGAACCAACATCTTGACTCAAGCAGCATTGGCGTCAAGTACGCTGCAAGATTAAATACACTAAAACGGTACACGCATCTTTCAATACAAACAACGCAATGGGTAACACAAGCAAGTATACAGACAAGTAAACTAGTATGACGATGATTCAACAATAAGGCCGTCCAAACATGTGGTAGGAGCAAGTAGAAACAGTAACAACGAAGAGTGCTAGAGCTTTATAATATGAAATTCGATAGTGCTAACAAAGTGTTAGGAGCTGAATTTACTATTTTGCAACGAATTCCGATCCGCGACGATACGAGGGAAAAAACTGTATTTGAAATGCTCTTGTGAGAGTGAAGATTCGTACTAACGAACGTTTGTGATTCTGCCATGTTGTTCTTGTACTAAGACGCTTAACAGATGCTCGAAATGATGTATTGATTTCACCTGCAAAACACTTTAGAAGGGATGAAAGGTGGTTAACTTTTCTCAGTGTTTCCTGCGTTGGTATGTTATTGAGCTTCATTAACTATCTAGAAGAATCTAGACGTTTGTATTTGCATACAAGCGTCTAGCTTCCCACCTGACGCCCATTTCGACATGTGTCCTCGACAGGCTCAACTTATAACGCTGGTTTTACATAAATCACAGCATATCCACGGTATGGATGATGATGAGCTGGGTGAAGCGTCCGTCAATCGGCCCGTGCTTCCGTCCGTCTGTTCGCTCTTGCTTCCGTCCGTCTGACCGTGCACCCGACCATCCGAACATTTATACGTCCGTTCGTTAGTGCATCAAACAGATAGACAGACCGACAGATTACGGACGGACACGGCCAGAGGATGATTTGAGGTTTGCCGATGAAACCCCCTGAAGCTTAACCCACTATATCATCATTCACTCCGTGGATAATTGGTGAGGTATTTACTACATACATGAATACTTATAGTTGACGACTGACCCATGCCTTAAAAAGCTTCGCCCCTAAAACTTGGCCCATGTGGCAGACCCACCAACGTACGTTTTCCGATGAGCCCAGTCCGCACAGTACTCTATTTGTCTCACTAATCTTTTCATTTCCTTTTTTTAATAATGTAGATACCAGCTTCAGAAGCATAACTGGTCTTGAATACTCTTTTATGGGCGAAGCTCCTTATAGCAGATAGCGGCACCCGTTCGTTCCGCGTCCTGTCGTAGTATGTAACCAGTCTTACGCTTTGACCTGCAAACATTTTGACCTCCAAGGTGGTGCCGGTGAGAGATTCCTTCTGTGCGTTGTTGAACAACAAAAAATAGTGCTCAATGTACATGCCAATAGCTGATAATAGGTTATGCGAGACAGGAGCATTCGGCTTTTAGTTAACGTGCACGCTTCGATCCCCATTAGCAGCCATTGAATGTACATTGAGCACTATCTGAAGGAAATGGGTTGCTACGTTATACCCGCTGGGTGTAACCACCTTAGTTTTAGAAAGCTTTAGCGAGCGTTGAGCCGCAGTGCCATGAGTACAATGAACTAGTATATACCATGAATGAACTCGACGTAGTTAAAGGTGGGAAGTAGGTACGAATACGAAGTGCAAGCCGTAAGAAAGTAAAAGCCGAATTCTCCTGTCTCTCATTTCCCATGCAGTCATTGGCATGTACATGGAGCTCTATCTGCCAGGAAAAGGTTGCTACGTTATACTCGCAGGGCGTAACCTCCTTGGTTTTAGAAAGGTTTAGCGAGTGTTGGGCCGCAGTGCATTGAATACAGCGAACTAGTATATATCATGAACTCGAGGTGGTTAAAGGTGGGAAGTAGACCCGAAGAGCAAGCTGTTAGAAAGTGTGCGTGTGCCACCTCTCGTTTAGTCCTTGGAATGTCCACTGGATGGCGATGTTTCTATATGGGGAATATATAATGAAAAGATGCGAGATGGTGGTACTCGGAGTGTTGAATAGATGGACGAACGGACACGCAGACAGATGCATGAATGGACGCATGAACGGACGCAGGGGTGGATGCATCGACAAACGCAGGAACAGACGCACGCATGGACGGGCGGATGGAAGCATGGACGGTCGCACAGACGGAAGGAAGCAAGAACGAATGGACGGACGAATGCTTCGCCCCACTCTCCAACATTCACTCCGTTTATATGCTGCCAATTTTTTACTGACGCGCTCCCTGTGATCGTTATTCTTCGAAACGTAATCACGAGACGAAAAAGTACACCGAAATTGGCGACTAGATAATCTAGCCGTTCTAAAGACCAGTATTGATGTTTTTCAATGCCTAATGTGAAATCCTTTGAGCAAATGGCCGGTGCACTCTAAAAAGAGCGAGTAAAAAGGGTCTCTTTTTGTTCCACAACAATAATCGTCATCTATTTTGCGTTCCATCCTTGCGCTATCGCCCCCTGCCTGGTACATTCCGGTCACGATCGACATGCCCATTATCAGGGTTACATTGCATTCTCGGTAGGAAAGTGGCTAGCGGCGAGTTTTCAAGAAAAGAAGCGCACGCAAGCCTGATGACGATTATTGTTGTGGAACAAAAAGACACCCTTTTTACTCGATATTTTTTTAGAATGTGTGTGTTATATAGGAAGGCTATCTGCGAAATGGCAACATTAGCAGACATTTTTTTCAGAACCCAAGGGGTCCAGTAATTTATTTATGTATTTATTTCATACAACTGCAGGCCATAACAGACTAAAGGAGGAATGAAAACTTAAACGAACTAATGAAGAAAAGCGAAGTAAAATAACAAAGAACGGAAAAATACAAGCTCCTCACGTTACCAAGGATCAAAGGGCAATTTACGACTACACATATATCATGTCAACGCCTCCTCTAGAAAGAAGCCAGAGGAATGGCTCGCGCTCCAGCGGAGTTGGCCTGCCTTCAGTTTAAAGCAGCTCCGCGCGGTGGCGCTCGCGACCGACACTATTATCACGGAAACGGGCGGTACCAGCTGAGCGTTTTTCAGCTGCGGCCCCTAGGGGCGCGTCAGTCGAAAGTTGTTCAAGACATGCAACTGTGCACCACTGTTTTGGAGGCTATGCAAAGTGTTCGTTGTTGCACCGTCCGCCACAAGTGACGCTAGCGACCTGAGAACATTTTCAAAATGAAGGTGGGAAACAGTGTGGCAGCTGTTTCTTTTTTCTCGTGCGGCGGGCATCTTCCTAAAGGAGGCGTTGGTCATGTAATAGGGACCAAATAAAAAAGAAATCTGGTTGATTCGTTTGATATAGGAATGGCTATGACCCACGAAAATGAAACGTGTCTTCAAAAAAGCAGTTCAATGTTTGTTCACCATTGATATATGACTTGGATTGGTGTTTCATGGCTACAGTAACCTTAGATGTTCACTCTAAAAAAAGGGGGGAGCGAGAATGGAGAAACAAGCTCCGTTCCTCCTATGGCGCCGCGACTTCCTCCATTTCGGGCGCTTTACCCGTCGTGCCCTCTCGCGGCAAAGACCAAATGAGCAACGTTCCTCCTTCACCGTTCAAGATTCTCAATCACGGGGGTCTTGCGCGCGCGCATGCGCACACCGAGCCTAGCCAGCCGCGGCCAGTCGTGAGTGGTTGATTTTACCTAAGATTGATGTAAGCAATGCCGGAGTGACGTTTTTTTCGGGGGGGGCGGGGGTTGTTTTATTGGTGTAGAGTAAAAGCCTCTCTTTTTTATCTCCAGGCACTCACACGATGCTCCGCACACTCTATGTGTGTCTCATGTTGTTTCATACTACCAATTTGTCACGAATACAAGTAGCTCTGCTTCCGAAGCAGTCTTGCTTTATCTGTTACCTTAGAGAGTACAGAAAAATGAATTTTTTAGGTGTCGACATACTTGGTAACCCACACATTTTTAGTTTCGCATGGCACCAACAGCACTGATAAATTCAACGAGGCGCATAAAGAAGCATCACACCTAATTTTTCAACATTCCAGGAAACCTGCTACCACTCTACAGCCCATGCATGAAAGCACGATCATATACAATTGATAGAGTTATACGTGCCACTACCGCCATATGGATGTTCTTGTCAGTTTACCTCCATTCGAATACGGCCGCCGTGGCCGGAAGTTGAACCTGCATCCTCCAGCATAGTCACACGACACCCAATAAAGCTATGCTACCACGGCAGGTGAGAGCACTATGGGAAACAGGCTGCAAAGTTGCACCGAGCGTTTATTCGCCAGACTAGGTTACAACCATCAGAAACGTTTTAAATATCATCGTAACTACACTTTTGTGAAAAAGTAATGTTGAATTCCAGTGGAGGAGTCGGAGCAAGTTTTTCTGCTTCTCTCAGAGCAAGTGTGTTCCAATGACAGAGTGAGAGCGAGAGTGAAAGTTCCAATGAGAGAGCGGAGGGGTTTTAGAGGCGGAGTCCCTCCGTGGAGCAGGAAAAACTGCTCCGCCGAAATCGGTGGAGTGGACCGGAACTCAGCGTGACGCATTTCCTTTAACACGTTTGCCTGCTTGGGGCCACGGCTGGCATGGCGCGAGTTGTGTTGATAATGGCGGACGGCATGGCCGGCTCGGCTACCTCGGCAAAGCATGCGGCAATGCTTCTGCTACTCGATAGCGACAGCTCTGAGTTGGAAAGCTCAAGCACAGACACGAGTGATTCGTCGGACAGTGACAGCGACGCTAAAGCTTGCGCTTACGAGCGGGAATTCAACAAGTTGCTCCGCATTCCCGCGAAGAGGCCCAAGGTCGTCGGTTTCATCGAGGACGTCGTTCGGCAGTACTCGGACCACGAGGTGAAGAAATAGAAAAAAAGAATGAAAGCATTATGGTCAACGTTTAACACGTTGTGGTGTTTTCGTTTGTTTCTTTTCTTGGGCAGTTCCGGAGGCACTTTAGGCTGGCTCGACCTGTGGCCGAAAAGTTGGTCGCGGAGTTTGCTGTCTCGTCAATGTGCCCTTCGGGCACACACGAAGTAGTTCAAGCGAAATCTGCAGAAATGCATGTCTTGACATTTATGTGGTTAATTACACCTCTCCACCTTCACCCCCTTTTTTTTCTTTGTACGATGCCTGCACCAAGAACGCATTTGACTATGAGCCCGTGGCTTACAGTGCAGTGTGGTCTGAAGCTGTTTTTTTTTTCTTTCGGGTTGCCTGTAATCACCCTGCGCAGGTACACGGCCAACAAACCTGCATGCGAGACGTGGTAAGCCGTTTCGAGATGTCAGAAAAACGCCGTGTACAGAGTTCTTCAGAGAGTAGCGCAGTTCCTGATGACGCTAGGGCCATCGGTGATCGAGTTTTCCCGCAGACCTGGAGAACCTCACTAGCAGTTTTTGAGAAGGTTTGCTTTGATTTTATTTATCGTGAGGACCAATATTATTGGTCGGCCAAGCTATATTGGTCATATCACAAACACGAGTGCACATTTTATAGTGGGTTAATTCAAGCTCAATTTACGCTGAGGTGGGACTTTAAGAAATTGTGATAGATCGTGATGATAATACTGAGTTCATCCAGTTGTGTTCGAAACATTGAACTTATGTCTCTCCTGCTGTCACAGTCGATTCCTTGCACGCAGATGATGCTGCATGCTTTGTCATTTCTGTTCAGATGTACGATACAATATGACGAGGTTTGGTTTTAAATTTAAGAATTAAATTCCAATTACGTACTTCAACTCCCTTTAAGAAAAAACATACGCAGGCTTTGTTTTGTTTTCTCTCCCATTTTACCATTGTAAAAAGAGAGGTGGATAGCAAGAAAACGTGTAGTATATGGTGTGGACAGCAATGTATGTTATCTTAACTAGTTCTCAAAGTTGAATTTGGTTTGCATTTTGCATCTTTAACATAAAATGTATTGTGCTGAGTCATGAAGCGTATGCTGTCATTGTGAGTTAATGGGGTTGAGCACCAGTATTTTCTGTTAGAACTCCTCGCAAATGCTCATTTCTTGTTCAGCATGGATGATATCACTCATTAGAAGAGTACAACTTGCTTGCAGGTGTCTGGAATGCCTGCTGTTATTGGCTGTATAGATGGATCGTATGTCAAGATACAGTGCCCAACCAACAAGGTTGCCTCCACATACTGCAACAGGCACCATTACCTTTCACTAACGCTGCAAGTCGTTTGTGACCACAAGAGGCGCTTCCTCGATGCGTTCACTGGAACCTCCAGCAAAATGCACGATTCTCATGTGTTTAGCTATAACGTCTTTCAAAGACATAGCTTCAGTATGTCAGGGCCATTATCATATATTAGGAGGCGCAGCTTATCTGCTGCTGGAGTACCTGTTGCCACCATACAAGGATTATGGTGCATGAATAAGCACCAAAAGTCTTCAATTTTAAGTTTTCAGGCACGAGTGCTTATTGAAAGGGCATTCAGCACATTCCAAGCGCTTCAGGCAGCTCATGTACCTGGAGTTGCACACTATCCACTGGCTCAATACGTATTATAAGCTGCTGTATTCTTCATAAATTGTGCATTGATTACGGTGATTGAGAGCCAGATGATGATAATGATGATGATGGAGCACCCAATGCTATCAGTGGAAAAAACTGTACTGATAACCACGGTGATAAAACTGATGAGGAGCGAGCTTTGCACAAGCTTGGCGAAATTAAGCGTGCAAAGGCCTTGACTAAGCTCCTGTGAAAGTGATTGTGGGACATAACACCCTAACTCTTTTTTGTCTGAACTAGCCCTTTTAGTTTCCCCCCAGTAGTTGGGAGACTGTGTGTGTGCACCATGCGCGGCCCCCTTTATACCACAAGCACTGTTTTGCACTGTACATTTTATTTCAACATGCTAAGTATTTTAGGCCACTGGAATCATTCATTGTCTAAGCCAAGAAAGCGATTCAAAAGCTACATTTTTTGTTCATGCTGTTTTGCTTTTTCTTGCCGAATGCGCTCCTTCTGTTCTTATCTCTCTTCATGACGCTTCCTTCTTTCATTATCGTGTTCAGTTCGTTTTTTTTCTTCCTGAATGTTGATCATTTCGTCAAGAAGTGTAATAATTTCAAGCATCATAGAAGCCGAGAGTTTCGGCTTTTTGGGCTCAGGTTCCTTTGTTGTGCTGGTCAACTCCTGGCTAGTTGAACCTCGGCTTGTCAGCCCTGGCTCCTCGATGCTTGGCTTGTCGACGATTGGTCTTTCGACGCTTGGCTGGGCGGTCTTTTAATGGAAACTATTACAGAGCTGTCCCTGAGCTCTTCTGGCTCAGGGTATCATTTAGCCAACGTACTTTGGCAATGTCTTCTTCAAAGGGAACGCCGCAAGG
>WOVY01010992.1:0-31131 GCA_013436015.1 Rhipicephalus annulatus
TGCTCATCTTTTCAACCGCATCAAAGCCAGCGTTTCCAAACAATCTCGCAGAAACAGGCAGTAGACACAAAATAATGCTGGTCAAAACAACCACACCACGCTCGCGCCCTCGAGGGTTGGGCTTGTTTGAGCACATCATGTGCACTGACCTCTTGGTTGGATGCTTGAGAGGGTAGGAAAGAAATTGGCTTGTGAAGGCAATACGGGAGAGTGGCAAGGGTTTTAGCTTGCCTCCTTTCATCCTTTTTCCTGCTGTTCAAAAAAAAGAAAGTGTTCTCTCAGCTCGTAATAACCGAATGAAAAAACTTTTTGTGGTATGATGCTCTCTGTCACCACACAACAACTTCCACAGTCCACTAAAATTTGTTATGGGACCTGGTGAGTGGACCTTTAAGGACTGACTTCAGGGATCGAAAGTATGAAGTTAGGCATGTTGGTAATGCATAACTGATCACACAGCCAAAAATTTGACCCTGGACAAGAGAAGGAACAAACACGAGTGCTCACTTCTAAGAAGATTTATCTTGAAGAGCAAACACATATATACTCCTGAAATGTGAAAATCGGGCAAATCATTCAAGACGCCCACTACTGCATGCGCAATATCTTGCATTTTCAAGAAAGACAATTCGTTTTGACAAAGCCTGAGACAGAGTGCTGATGCAGTTCAGCTCTAGTCTACAAATCCTTTTTGCCTCGATAATTCTGTTGTCATTTTATTTGTTGTTGTTTTTTTTAGCGATAATGGTGTCATGCAAAAGCATTTTGCCGCCACAGGTGCTGCCATGAACACGCTTGTAACCTCAAGAATGGTCGCAATCGTTTCTTGGCCTTGCACTGCAGCAGGTGTGGCTCCAAACCACTTTTGTGTGACACCATTATCATTGGAAAAAAAAACCTACAAGAGAAATTGTCGTGGCGAAAAAATTTGTAGACTAGAGCTGAACTGCATCAGCACTTTCTCTCACTCTTTCTCTAAGGATTTGTCAAAACGAATGTCTTTCCTGAGGATGTAAGGTTTCGTGCATGGCAGTGTGGGCTTTTTGAATGATTTGTCTGTTTTTTGCATTTCAAGAGTATATATGTTTGCTCTTCAAGATAAATCTTATTGGAAGTGAGCACTCGTCTTTGTTCCTTCTCTTGTTCTGGGTCAAATTTTCACGTTATGTGATGAGTTAACTTCTGCATGCACCACCTTATTTTTCATTTTTTCATTTTTTTCCTTTTTTATCAAGGAACTCGCCATCAGATGCTGCTTGCGTCGGTGGTGCGAGTCGAGAGAGGGGGAGTGTAGGAGAGAAGAGAGACGGGGAGGGGACGCGCATGCGCAGCAAGGGTGGTCAACGCCTCACGCCGCACACGCATTGAACTCGACCATAACACGCTTGGCATCTAAAATGGCCCCAGTGTACGAGAGAAAATTGCTGGATCTGCAGTCGAAGATTTTCCGCCTAAGAAATGTAGACTGCAGACTCTAGATCACATTACATACGGCTGCCATTCAGTTCAGCACATTAAAAATATCAGTTAATTTACATGGAACATACTACGAACTATAGCTACATGTACTTTATAAATGTACCCGCAAAATGACTTTGTAAATTTACACGGTGGACACTAATCCAGAGTTCCCGCCTGTTTCTGAAGCATTGTTACAGCAGAACACTGAAAACATTGCTGCAGGTGCATATATATATAGTTGTTATATTGTAACGCGGACTGAAAGAGAAATATATACCTGCTATATTGGTAAAAAAGAAAGACAACTCTTGGCGATTCTGTGTAGACTACCGCCGTCTCAACGCCGTCACAAGAAAGACGTGTATCCGCTACCACGCATCGACGATGCTGTTGATTGTCTGCACTCGGCCGCATACTTTTCGTCTGTCGACCTAAGGTCTGGATACTGGCAAAGACCAATGCATCCGTCTGACAAAGAGAAGACTGCTTTTGTAATGCCTGATGGATTATTTGAATTCAACGTTATGCCGTTTGGCTTATGCAATGCCCCAGCTACATTCGAGCGATTCATGGACTCCATCCTTCGCGGTCTCAAATGGGAGATATGTATGTGTTATCTCGATGATGTAATTATTTTTGGCAAGACATTCCACGAATACAACCATCGGCTTAGCGTTGTTGTAGACTGCGTCAAACAAGCTGGTCTCGTTTAAACGCAAAGAGTGTCATTTTGGTGAGCGTCAAGCCCTTGTGCTTGGATATCTAGTTGACAAGGACGGTATACGACCAACCCGCACAAAATCAGTGCTGTCCGAGACTTCAAGCAACCGACGTCTTTGAAGGATCTCCGTAGCTTCGTGGGCCTGTGTTTCTTATTTTCGTCGGTTTATCAAAGACTTCGCCCAGCTTGCTCATCCTCTGACAGAGTTGCTCCGCACAAACACTCCATTTCGATGGACCATTGAGTGTGAGGCTGCTTTCGAGCAGCTGAAGTATTTGCTTACTTCCGGGCCCCTCTTGCGCCATTTCGACCCGGAGGCACTCACGGAACTGCATACAGATGCTAGTGGTATCGGAGTTGGTGCCGTGCTAGTTCAATATCACGATAGCCGGCAGCACGTCGTGGCGTATGCAAGTCGTACTTTGACTAAGACGGAGAGGAATTATACGGTCATCGAACTGGAATTGTCTTGCAGTTGTTTTCGCCGTCCAAAAGTTTCAGACCTTATTTGTACGGCCGGCAGTTCAAGATCGTCACAGATCATCATTCGCTTTGTTGGCTTGTCGGACTACGTGACCCAGCTGGTCGGTTGGCTCGCTGGGCCTTACGGCTTCAAGAATATAATTATTCTGTGACCTACAAGAGCGGTCGATGTCACGCAGATGCCGACTGCTTATCTCGTCTTCCATCTCCAACTGTGGATGCTGATGATGATGATTTGACAACTACCTGGCCGCAATCTCATCCAACTTCCCGAAATTTGGATGTCTTTCGTCACGAACAACAGCGTGACCCTTCGCTGAAACCAATGATTGATGTGGCTCGTAGCTCTAAATGCGCCACGCCATTCGTGATACATGACGCCCTACTATATCGCAAGAATTACTCCAGCCATGGTTCCACACTACTATTCGTCGTGCCAGAATGCCTGCGTCTTGCGATATTCCAAGCCATGCATGATGACATCACGTCTGGGCACCTTGGATTTGCCCGAACGCTTCACCGTATCCGACAACGTTTTTACTGGCCTCGACTCTGGAAGACCACCAAGCACTACGTCGCAAGTTGTGATGTCTGCCAACGCCACAAACAACCTACCACACCATCGGCCGGCCCACTGCAGCCGGTTAAGCCACCGACATCACCATTCGAAAAAGTCGGCATAGATTTACTGGGCCCTTTCCCCAAGTCTAACCACCGCCGCCGCTGGATTATTGTGTGCGTAGATTACCTGACGCGGTATACCGAAACGATGGCGGTTGCTTCAGCCACATCATCTGATGTGTCATGGTTTCTTCTACACTCGATCATACTTCGTCACGGGGCCCCTCGTGTGGTGATAAGTGATCGCGGCCGTCAGTTTATACCGCTGACGTTGTCGAAGAGTTGCTACGGCTTTTGGGTGTCAGTATCGCCATTCCACGCCATACCACCCTCAGACCAACGGCCTCACTGAGCGCACCAATCGTACCATCATCAACATGCTTTCAATGTACGTCGCAGCGGATCACAAGAACTGGGATGCCGTATTACCTTTTGTTACATACGCCTTTATATACCGGGAACACAAAGTCACAGGTTATACGTCTTTCTTTCTTCTCTATGCTCGTCATCCGCAAAGTTTCCTTGACACCATACTTCCATTTCGACGAACGAAAACGCCAGTGTCGCGCAGACTTTGTGTCGCGCCGAAGAAGCTCGTCGACTTGCTCGCTCCGAACTCTTTCCGCCCACGCTCGCGCGAAAGACCGTTACGACGCAAAACACCCGCCCGTGACTTTCGCTACAGGTGATTTGGTCTGGCTGTGGACGCCTGTTCGAAAAAGGGACTTTGCCAGAAGTTTCTTTCTAAGTACTCAGGACCGTTTGTCATTACTCAGTGCTTAAGTGACATCACTTACGCTGTCGCGAGAGTGACAGCTCAGAACCGGCGTTCGCGCAAGACGCAAATTGTGCACATTGCCCGATTGAAGCCCTACAACAACCGATTGCTTCTACTCGCTCGGTGAGCTTCGTCTTGCCCAAAGGGAAATGTAACGCGGACTGAAAGAGCGAGGAAGAAGAAGAGATCGGACGCGCTCGAGCGATGGTGATTCGGCAGTGACGGTAGAGCGCTGCCATTTTTCATTGTAAATAAACCCATCACATCCGTAACAATATATATATTCACACAGCAATTCACAACACGCCATTCTAACACCTGACACATATACATGACCCCACTCATCGGTTGGCTGCTGTGAGGTGCATGCACAGTAGCTTTCGCTGGCACTCGCAGTGCATCAAGTTACTGTAACATAAACACAGCGTCATAAGGCTAAACTATATTTAGTTTATGACATTCTTTGGCTCTCAAGGAGCAGGATGCTCTTCTTGAAAAGAAAAAGAAAGGCAGATCCCACGCACAGTATAAAGGAATTGATGCATAGTGCGAAGTTGCCAGGAAGGAGGAAGTCATGCTGTACAATTAAGACGTGGATATTAAGATTTGCATGTTAGGAAATGTCATTTATGTTCTTCATACGGTGATATGCAATGCAAATTTCGCTGTATTTAAGTTAGAGAAATTGCCGCAAGCACACCAAGAGCCCGGCATGTAAATCACGTGGCGCATGATTGTATGTCATAATTTACATGTTACCATTTGCTCTTTATGTTCATCATGCAGTCACGTCCATAGGTTGACGAACTCACCCACGAGTCGACTCAATCAAACTCAGATCAAGCCGTGAGCCTCAGTCTGAATGAGCTGCATAAGTTTTGCTGACCTATGGTCATGTCATATTAATTTTGGTATAAACCAAGCTATAGCAAAATAACTGCAAGCACACCATGAGCGTGACATGTATGTGAGCCCATTCGTGACATGCACGTCATGGTTTTGCAATCACCATACCCTTAATTTATGTTATTTGTACAAAATTATCTCGTCATATGATATTTGGCATATATTTATATAATGAAATGGCTGCGAGTGTACCAATCAATGTATAACGTATGCATACCAATTTTGGGGTGTAAATCCCTTTAATGATATGCTAAGGAGTGCACAAGGTCGTGGGCGGCTAATAGATAGATAGTTAGATAGGTATATATATATATATATATATAAATAAAAGAGAGAGAGAGAGATTGTTTCATTGTATGATTGATTGATTCAAAGTCACAGAAGTTCACTAAGAAATGCATTGCATTTGAAGTAAACAATTGAAAAAGGGCAGCTTTTATTAGTATATTGCGTGAATGGCACCAGTGCTCTATCTGGCTTATTAAATGCATATATTTATTTATTGTTATATAAATATACAAAACACACCTATTTTATTTGCAGAACCCTCTGAAAAAAGTAGCATGTTATGACCGTAAATCTGTAATGGCTGGATGGCTCATTGGGATGTTGTCACTATCGGACCACATTGCTTGTATTGCCTCTGTTGGCAATAAAACGCCAATGATAACCCCATTTTATTCATAGACTGTGCCAAGTTTACTGTCTACATCCCAGGTCAGTGGGCTTGGGCTGAAGGCTGCTGTTGCGAACGCGTGTTGCTACTTGCATTACATCGTCAAAAGCTTACAGTGTTACAAAATTGAAAAAAATAAAGTATTTCTCGAGTTCAAAAACAATACTTCCCTGTAACTTCACATATCTTTAGCTAATATATATAACTTTATGAATACTTTTAGTCCACTAAGTGACCAGTAAAGTTGGTTTTCAATGAACACTAAGCTTTTTTCTAAAAAAAAAGCGAAATGGAATTTACTTTCCAGACGATATATCTTGAGCACCTTAATCGTTTTTACTTCATAGCATGTTGAACAGGCTATGACATATTATTTGTGCGGTTTTATTTTGACATGCTTCCACAGTGAATATAGAATTTCACAAATTCATTCAATTTGGCTCATGTCAAAATCCCTCAATGAGTTTATATACATAAAAGTAATTTATTCATAGTGACATTATCTCATTAGCTTTCCTAAACACCATTTTATCGAGTGCATCCTTAGACGTCCTTTCAATGAAAATTGTTGTTTGATAATCTCTAGCTGAGTCGGTGAAAAGCTACAAACTAGCACAAACAGGCAGGAAATTTTCGTCTACAGAAATTAGCAAGCAGAGCAAGTTTTAAACACAAAGAAAAATGTGGTGATTTTTAAGCCAGATTTTTCAAAAAGCTGTTAGAGAGTGAGAATCATTTTAGTGGAGAGTTGGAGATGCTTGTCTGGCTTTTCGCCTGACATGTTACTCCAGATACTGGGTGATAACTATGATATATGCAGTGATAAACACATAACACATGCACTCACACACGTGCACTACACTATCTACAATGTTTCATTCAGATTTGGGGCCCAAAAGAATGTCAGTAGCACTTTTGTGGCATGTAATAGACTGAAGCTACTTTGCCATGGCCTAAAATATCTGGTCATCATCATCATCATCATCAGCCTGACTACGTCCACTGCAGGACAAAGGCCTCTCCCATGTTCCGCCAGTTAACCCGGTCCTGTGCTTGCTGCTGCCAATTTATACCCGCAAACTTCTTAATTTCATCTGCCCACCTAACCTTCTGTCTCCCCCTAACCCGCTTGCCTTCTCTGGGAATCCAGTTAGTTACCCTTAACGACCAGCAGTTATCCTCTCTACGCGCTACATGCCCGGCCATGTTCATTTCTTCTTGATTCAGCTATGATATCCTTAACCCCCGTTTGTTCCCTAATCCACTCTGCTCTCTTCTTGTCTCTTATGGTACACCTACCATGCATTTTTCTTTGAATTGCTCGCTGCGTCGTCCTCAATATTAAGCTGACCCTCTTTGTAAGTCTCCAGGTTTCTGCTCCGTAGCTAAGTACCGGCAAGATGCAGCTAGTTATATGCCTTCCTCTTGAGGGATAGTGGCAATTCACCTGTCAATATTGAGAGTGCTTGCCGAATAGTGCTCCATCCCATTCTTATTCTTCTGGTCACTTCAATCTCGTGGTTCAGGCTCCTGCGGTTATTACCTGCCCTAAGTAGACATAGTCTTTTACAAACTTGAAGTGCACTATTACCTATCTCGAAGCGCTGCTCTTTCCGAGGTTGTTGTACATTACTTTCGTTTTCTGCAGATTCATTTTAAGACCCACCTTTCTGCTCTCCTTGTCTAACTCCGTAATCATGAGTTGCAATTCGTCCCCTGATTTACTCAGCAATTGCAATATCATCGGTGAAGCAGCAGGTTACTAAGGTACTCTTCATTAGACTCTTATCCTAACTGTTCCCATTCTAGGCTTCTGAAAACCTCCTGTAAGCACGCGGTAAATAGCATTGGGGAAATTGTGTCCCCCTGCCTTACACCCTTCTTGATTGGTATTCTGTTGCTTTCTTTATGAAGCACTATGGTAAGCAGTTGATCTCCCTGTAGATTTCTTCCAGGAATGTTTATATATACTTCATCTACGCCCTGTATTCCGCAGTGTTGCATGACGGATGATATTTCTACTGAATCAAACGCCTTCTCGTAATCTATGAAGGCTATGTATAGTGGTTGGTTATACTCTGAGCATTTCTCTATTACCTGATTTATAGTATGAATGTGGTCAATTGTTGAGTAGCCTGTTCGAAATCCTGCTTGTTCCTTTGGTTGATTGAATCTAATGTTTTCTTTACTCTGTTAGCAATTACCTTTGTAAATAGCTTGTATACTACAGAGAGCAAGCTGATCGGCCTGTAATTCTTCAAGTCCTTGTCATCTCCTTTCTTATGTATTAAGATGATGTTAGCGTTCTTCCAAGACTCTGAGTACTTTCCCGTCAGGAGACACCCTCGTAAACTAGAGTGGCTAGTTTTTCTAACACAATCTGTCCTCCATCTTTCAAGCAGATCTGATGTTACCCCGATCCTCACCAGCAGCTTTGCCTCTGTGCATGCTCTCCAAAGCTTTTCTGACTTCTTCTATCATTACCGGTGGGGTGTTCGTCTGGGTTACTGCTAGTTCTTATAGTATAAGGTCCGTGGTTGTCTCGGCTACTGTACAGATCTCTGGTAAAACTCCTCCGCTATTTTAACTATCCTATCCATATTGGTAGTTATTTTGCCTTCTTTGTCCCTTAGTGCATACATCCGACTTTTGCCTATCCCAAGTTTCCTCTTCAATGCTTTGACACTTCCTCCATTTTTTTTCAGAGCGTGTTCAATTCTCTCCATGTTTATACCTTCTTACATCGCATACCTTACGTCTATTAATCAACTTCGAAAGCTCTGCCAGTTCTATTTTGTCTGTTGTACTTGACACTTTCATGATTTGACGCTTCTTAATTAGGTTCTTTGTTTCCTGCGAAAGCTTGCCAGTGTCCTGTCTAACTACCTTGCCTCCAACTTCCACTGCACACTCCGTAATGATACTCGTCAGATTATCATTCATTGTATCTACGCTAAGGTTGGTTTCCTCACTAAGAGCCGAGTACCTGTTCTGCAGCGACACTCTGAATTCCTGTACTTTCCCTCTCAGTGCTAGCTGATTGATTGGCTTCTTGCGTATCAGTTTCTGTCGTCCTTCTTCAAGTCTAGGCAAATTCGAGACCGTACCATTCTATGGTCACTGCATCGTACCTTGCCAACCACTTCCACATCCTGCACGATTCCAGGGTGTGCACTCATTATAAAGTCTATTTCGTTCTTATTTTCGCCATTAGGGCTCCTCCATGTCCACTTGCGGTTTCTCGTTTTCGGTAGAAGGTATTCAAAATCCGTAAATTATTGCGTTTCTGCGAATTCTACTAGTAGCTCTCCTCTGGCGTTTCTAGTGCCGATGCCATAATCTCCTACTGCCTGGTCTCCAGCCTGCTTCTTCCCTACCTTTGCATTAAAGTCGCCCATCACTATAGTATACTGTTGTTTTTACCTTACTCATTGCTGATTCCACGTCTTCATAGAAGCTTTCACTGAAGCGTCTTCATGGCTGGATGTAGGCGCGTAAAGCCTGTACTACCTTCATTTTGTACCTTTTATTCAGTTTAATTACGATACCTACCACCCTTTCATTAATGCTATAGTATTCCTCTATGTTGCCAGCTATGTTTCTGTGAATTAGGAAACCCCACTCCCAGTTCTCTTCTGTCTGCCAAGCCCTGTAGCAAGGACGTGCCCATTCTGTAGCACCGTATAGGCCTCATCTGTCCTCCTAACCTCACTGAGGCCTATTATATCCCATTTAACACCCGCTAGCTCCTCGAATAGTACAGCTAGACTTCCTTCACTAGATAAGTTTCTAGCGTTAAACGTGGCCAAGTTCAGGTTCAGGCCGCAGTCTCGACTAAGCTTGGCGGTGTTTTAAAATAAGAGGCATGTTCTTTCATTTGTTGTCATTTCACTGAGTGCAGAAGTGCACTCATGCAACAAAGGTGTCTGAAACATTTCTGGCGATAATTTTTAAGCATGTGGTTTAGGTTCATTGTGAAGCTTTTAATTCATGCACTGAGCCTGCTTTAGAAGGGTCAGCACGATGGACTCTGAGATTAGTTCAGGGCCGAGCGCCTTACACATCGTGACTGCAGCTAAACCCGAGGCCACGTGTAGATCAACATGGCCAACCAGTACCTTCTAGGTGCTTGCTTGCTTGCTTGATTGATCCTCTCTTGTGGATCTTACCCACTATATATAGGGGATTGGCCAAGAAGACGGCGGTTAATGTAAGTGAATAATTTAGGATTATGCACACTAGAGAAAGATGATTACTTGTTTTAACAAGACGGGATCATTTTGGCACAATGTGAACAAAAAAGATAAAGAAGAGAAATAACACGATTTTCCGAATAACCGAGGCATATTCGTAATAAATAATTCTTCAGTATGTTTATTCAATACTGTGTAATAATGAAATACTAAATTTAGGCTTCATTAGGGGAAAATCGAGAGCTGATCAATGACTGATCAAGGTAATCTCCTTGTGTAGCATAGGAATTCGCAGATGCGCGCTGCACGTCCGGTGCGCGCCTTCGTCGTCTTTATCGTCTGCCAGAACCAGAGCAAGTGTGACTGTATAATTAGCTAATTGCTTGGTGGTAAACTTCGCTAGTTAGGCCAGAACATGCTATGAACACGCCATTAAGTCCAAGTCGTGGTAATACCGAGGTAATTACGCCACATTTTATTAAAACCATGCTAACGAAGTTTTGTAAGGCTTGGACGATGCAAACTAAACCATGATAATTGACGCGCTAACTATACCATGCTAATTAACGCGACTGTAATCATAAGCATGCTAAGTAAAACCATGCTCATTGTACCTTACTAATATGATAGTTGATCGTTATAGTTAGAATTAGCTTAAGTAGATCCTCAATAATCACGAATTTGCTAATCGCACGAGATAATTAATTAGTGTTAAGTTAAGTAAAATTATCAATTAAGACAAAGCTATTCAGTATGATGTTAATTAAGCCCTAGCTAATTAGTAAATTCAAAATTAAGACAGAGCTGAAGCGGTCTTCACTTCGAAGCAGACGAAACAGATGAGTTGACGACCGACTTAAAAAGCTGGAAGAAGGTTGTTTATCACAAGCTCCTCCACGGGTTCAGCCTTGCTCAACTTGTGCGAGCTGACCAAACTATTTTATATACAAAGAAGCTGCTGCTTAGCGTCCCCCGCGTCAAGCGCTTGACAGTCACGCCGGCACCATGACAGTCCCGAGTTGAACTGGGCCTTCTACAAATCAAGAAGGTTGAACCAGAGTTCACACGTCAGTCAGTTTGATTGATAGACGTCCGCGGCGAAGATCGTTTCCTCCAACCACGTTTGCCCTTGCCGAAGAGTAGTGCTCAAGCCGCGATGCCGGCGAGCGGCACGACTCATCTATCAGCTTTATCGCACAGACTATATGGACACACGCACTCAGATGTGAAAGTTGTATCATCACGTGGTCATAGTGTCTCGACTTCTATTTCACCAGGCTCGCGACGTATTCACTCACAGCCGCGTTACCGCCATTGCGCCCCTAGTGACAACATGCCCGTATATTTATCCGCAATATTTTATGGAAGCGAAAGGGAAACGAGCAGCACAAGAGTGCTGCGTGTGTACCTTTGCTACCTTCAGGCACTGCGCCGTGCTCGCGACCGGGTTGCAGAAATTAGGTGCTTTTTCTCATCTTCTAACCACTACCACCACCACCACTACCACCTCCGAGAGAGAAAATTTTCATGCTTCAGGCGGAACGCAAGAACCTGCCCGAAAGAGAACAAACGCTCACGAACGTGCCTGTGGGAGGCGCAAGTTGAGTTGGCAAAATGATAGCTCAACAACCGTGTTGACGTTAAGGTCCCCATAGATAAAAACATGTTCTTTCATCCAGGGCCCTTAGCTGACGTAACTATACACTGGTGAAATGCTGACTTAGTGGTGGCACTGACGTGGTTCGCACGCGGTGTTTCTTTCAGAAACGTTCGCAAATGCCCAAGTGCGTTTCTGACGCCACGCATGTTCTTGTAGCCATTTTCATTAGCGCTGCTATCGCGCGTTTCGTACTGTCTTCATTCCCGCCGTAGAGCGAGTTCGTCTGCCCGAAAAAGCTCAGGCCGTCTCGCATAGCACCCCAGATGGTTGTTGTGCACATAAGCAATGAATAATAACAATAATCACTGTCATTACCATCATAGGGGGCGCCGAAATAAATTATCCATGGGCGCCGTTCTATCTAGTTACGCCACTGATCACTCGTCATGCTTCCTGCCCAAATTAAAAGATTGCCCCAATTAAAAGAGCGTGCTCTACAGACACAGCTGTTACGTTGTTTTTTGTCTCCGATGCGGCGTGCATGTCCCGATTTCTTAGCTGCGCCAGCCACGCAACTTTGCTCCCAGGAGCCGTCATATATCCTACCCACATGAGGTTGGACTGGAGTGCAACGGCGTTACATTTGTCGCAACGTGACGGGATACTCACATACCTAACTCGCCTTCATCATTCGTTACTATTTCGCGTCCCCCCCCCCCCCGCTTCCCCAGTGCAGAGTAGCAGGCCAAAGCAAATTATCGCTCAGGCCAACCACACTGCCTTTCAGTAAACTCATAAGGTTCGTCATGCATTCGCCTAAGAATACCAGAAGGCGGAAGTCATCATCTATTTCTTCTCAGTCGATGTACTGGTCCTTCCTCGCCCCCTCCGCAAGCTATCTGCACCTACCGTCCCTTTGCATCATCCCTTGTATTTCAGATGCCTTGCAAGCAGCTTGCACCTGACCTGGTTTCATTGCGATAGCAATTTTATGGACACTGTCGGCGTCGACATTGCTGTCGCCGTCACGTTCCGCATAAAGCTCGAATTTATATCATTCCCAACGCATCGCATGTTTTACCCGCGCTGGTAAAGCTTGGGAGCGGGCAAAATAAATGCGGCTGAAGCAAAGATCAAACGAGCTGGGTCATATCTGTCGCGTGTAGGGCGCATGTGATAACATCTCCACGCCTGCTGTCCAAATACCTGCTAAAAAACAAAAAAAAAACGCCAAGCCTGCGCGGAAGGCGCAGCAGTCACAGCGAAAGCTAGAAGGGCGGCCTTTCAGGGCCTTTTCTAAACACTCATTGGGTAACTGCTGCCAGCACACTTGCTGGGTACCCACTATGGCATAATAAGTACCTGTGAGATTTGATTCTAAGAGCGCAGTCGCGATCGCTGGCGGCGTGCTATCTCGACAGGCATCGGCGAACGGCTCGTACGCCCTGCTACGTGCTGCGTTCTCAATGCGAAGAGATTGTGCGAAAAGCGCCGCTCTCTCTGGAGCGGCCGTATTCTCTTACACCAGCATTTTGTACAGTTACGCGAGATCTTATCCAAAAGAGTCATCTGCGAGCCTTCTTACTCGTATAACATTACATTATGTTTCTATCGCATTTATCGCTTCACCCTGGCGGAGAAACTGGGATTTCTTTCACTGTCTCCATGATCAGCCCACTTTTCGCCAAGCTACAATGTCACGTGATTGCATCACGGTGATACCACAAATTTGGGCGATCTGTGACTTCATGACATGATTATAATCTTAATTTAGACGCAAACGCAAACTTGTCGACGCCAACGCAGACGGGTGCCGACACCGACTGTCATTTTTCACGTTTAATGAGTGCACCTATGGCTTTCGGCTCAATAAATCTATTGTTTTTGTTCTTACCGGCTGTCTCAATAGCTGTCCTGCATATCACTGAGTTAAGGCGATATGTGTTTAATGGTCGACCAATTCGTTGAAAACTCAGCTGCCACTCTTAGGTAGCTCTGAAGACACTTGCTTCCGAGAATTCGGGGAGGCAACGAACCGGTTGATAGCATGTCGCCTTTGCCAACTTTCGTTTCTCGTACTGCCTACACCAGCATTCCTTGCGCGCCATTCTACCTGTATCTATAAGTATATGTCACGCGAATGTTTGCTTGCTGTACAAGTGTAGAAGCTTGGGCGAGCTGTTTTTGGTTCATTACAGCGTATTTCACAGCAAGAGAACATGGGCAAAAACGTAGGACGGAGTAGAAAAGCAGCGTCTGCTTCCAAGTTGGAAGTGAGCATGATTTTTCTCTTCTTCTAACTTTCCTGCTTCTTACGTTAGCGTGGTGTGAAACACTCCGTCATGAATCAATTTATTGATTGGGTTTCATTGTTGTTCGGGTTTCATTTATCCGTCTTGTGTTTTATTGCTTACTTAAGATTAGTTCGAAACTTGCAGAGTCACGGGGCGTCTCACGAACACGAAACTGCCATCAGCCTTACATGATTAAAAGAAATCGCAGGAGTTGCCATTTAAGGCGTGGCGCGGGAAGGCCATCACGTCTTGGTGTAGTGCTATATTGAGTATACGACCTCTTGGTGTAGTGCCATGTATTTTTGTTATTTAT
The DNA here is from genome assembly GCA_013436015.1 of Rhipicephalus annulatus. Taxonomy (NCBI): domain Eukaryota; kingdom Metazoa; phylum Arthropoda; class Arachnida; order Ixodida; family Ixodidae; genus Rhipicephalus; species Rhipicephalus annulatus. The sequence goes on from WOVY01010992.1 coordinate 14,047, forward strand.
CGTTTTCTGTAAGTGCACGGCTGTTTGTCATTCATATTTTGATGCAATGTACTTGGATCAAGATATAAAGCAGGTACTAAAGATCCTGTAAGACATTCAACGGGAGTTTAGTAGTACTTCCAAACAAAGAAAAAAAATGCTGCAGAGAATTCCGAAACATATCGCCGTGAGTTTAGAACACGAAATTGTTTCTTCGATTAGGTTGTCGTTACCGAGGGTGGCCTGAAGACATATGTGCATTTGAAAACGCACCGAAATGGGCACCACCGGAGGTCACCCCGACCTAAAGCTTCCTCAAGAACTACACCCTAAACATCTATCAGACGGCAAGTTTCTTAGGCGCGAAATCAATAAAGTAATACATGCACCAACTACACACCAGATAATGCTAGCTTCATGTCCCGACATCCTGCAACACATAGCCACATTGCCATAACGATTTGTATTTTTTCGCAAATTCATGTGTTTGCACTATATCTGCGCTAACACGAATTTACATAGATAACCAGCTGCACTGCTGAGCTCTGTTTGTCTTTGCTTCCTTCCATATTTCTTCAGCCACGCTTTCCAACTGCACATCGTCTACATTTTCAATTGAAAAATGAAGTTACTGGATACCAAAGCAAAAGCACAAGAACGCCCCCATAGTTTGTATTCACGGGTGAGAATGGCATTAAAAAAAACACATGTGCTTGACATTTTCACCATGCTTTCAGGGGTGTGAAAACAATACAAGGTGATGAAAAAACAAACACTCAGTTGCAAGGCTGTGCACATTTTTATTTTACATACTAACACATATCAATGTAAATAAACAAATTCATTCGTATGAGCCTGTGCTTGAAATTGCATGAGCGAATCATATTCACAAAGACATTTTGTGTACTTCATAGCAGACTTTATACGGCAGTCAAACTGTTGTTTCAAAAATGTTTACTGTCGAAAGAACAGTTTGTGTCGTACCTGTGCCCCATCTTCGCAATCGCACGTCAGTGCACTGTACAACACCCACCTTGCACGCGTGTGCATTCACACTGCTAAAACATGTCTTTGCCATTTGGCGAGATAGTGTCAATGTCTTTTCCTTGTCAATCAAGGCAGTGCTTCTTCCCTTGCCTTCAAGGAGGTGTTTTCAACAACATATTTCTGGCTGGGAACTTAGAAGTAATTTCTGAATATCCTGTAACCATAACTGCAAGAGATACACTTCTCCAGTCTTTTCAGGTTTCCTGAAAACAAAGCTGGCATTCACTATTGCTTGCTTCTAAGTTTCGACAAGAAGTTTTTTACAGTAATGGTAACAGCTACAATATTTTGATCAGCTTTCGATCTGATTTCGATCTGCAGCTTATTGATGCTGTGGTTGCGGAAAAAGTCGTCGGTGTTTTTATTTATTCTGTTTTTTATTTATTTCGCGTGATAGGGGTTATCTGCTTAGGCGACGGTGGACAACTACGGCACCGTAATCAGCCTGTTGTTGTGATCTCATGACAGCTATTACTATATTAATGTATATGTGCCCATAGATCATGTATAAATTCGCGCACAGGAATAACGCCTTGTCCGGGCGTGTATTCAAAATGCGTCATCACAGTCAGCCCTACAGGTGTCCTGACCAAGTTTGTTATCTTGGAGTTGCTTAATCACGTCTTTAACAAAGTGACGTTCGCTATGAGTACGCACTGAGTGACAGCACTTGTAGTATAGTTAACAGTGGGAGTAAAAACCCCTGCGCTGCTACACGGTACTCATCTTTTTTTTTTTAACGAATTCATTCTAACTCTGCACGTCACAACAAAGGGGCAGGTGCGGGCACTTGCAAAAGAAAGTAGCTGGAAAGTGCAAAATAGTGGGATCATAGAACGAAAACGAAGTTCAAAGCCACCGTAAGTCAACGCACGAGCGGAATCACTTGACGTTCACCTCATACGAAGAAAGAGTAGTGTGCCAATCCTGAGCACATTCGCGACTTTTGGCAAATACTGTAGCGAGGACACTAGCACAGCATGGTATTAATTTTAATGCGAGCATGAGTAGGTATGTTATGTTAGTAAGGTACGAGTCGCCACAGATTATGTGATTTGAAATTTATGATTATGTGATTTGAAAAAAAAAGGTTTCTCGAAGTAAACGTCATCGTCAACATTTACGCAGAGATGTGGAGCAGGTAAAGTGTACTACTGGCACGTCGTGGTGTATAAGCGCCAATTTATTTTGTTCTCGTCTACTGGCACTAAAAAGTTCACAAAGTTTTTTTTCTCTCTCTTTTTTTTACATTTATAGCTCACTGTTAGGAGGCGTTGAGCGCTATAAACCCTCTTCGCGGTATAGTCAAATCATGCCCCGATAAGCGTGCGCTGGGTTCCCCTTCAGTAGAGGCGAAGGTTCATGGCAACTCTCGCCCTTCCTATTGAATCATTGTATGGAACAGATATTGGAACCCCTTTTTTATGTGACTAGGAGGGGCGGCTGCCACCCCGGCACTTCCCCCCTCCCCATGCACAAGCGTATGCATGCCACAAATTTCACTTTCTTCTTGCGAATGCCCCAAGCTCTCGGCTGCATTAAGTATGCATACCTCTCAGTTATAGGCGGGCGCATATAGGGGAGGGAGGGCACCACTTTCTTTTTCTGCATTATCTCAGAGAAGCGTCGAGTATGCAACGTACACCTTTGATCAGTCGGACCTGTTTCGTCTTTTTTAGGTGTGCAAGGTTACGGCAATACAGGTTTTCGACAATGACGGCGTCCAAGGGTCATTGACTTTGCATTACAAGAACAGTCTACTGCCCACTTTTAACCCTGCAAAACTGTAGACTGTAGACAAGGGTTGCGAGGAGCACATAGTCACGTCATTTACGTTTTTTCGTCCGTTACGAAGCTTGTTTTTGTTTTCCTTTTTGGAAAGGGAGCGGGGAGGAGGTCTGCGGTGATACTTTGCGTCCCCGAATGGAGAACTTTGCGCACGCGTATGCTCTCCACACAGAGTTGGGCCATTGGCTTAACGAGAGTGAAGAAACTGTATCGTCAGGGTGAGGTGACGCTAACGGGATGCAGCACGTATGCTATGCATGCACTCTCTGCAGGAGTCCAAGCACTCGGCGTGACGTTGGTCCCTCACCGAGCTTTACGATGCTGTTTGAGCTGGAGTGCAAGAACTTCGTCCGAAGGTTGAAGTACTCTTTATTATGGGACAAACGCAGGGAAAAAAAAAGGAGGGTAGGGCGTGGGGTGCGGCGATCGAGCTTTTCATTCTTCCAAGAAACACTGCACTGCAAGCTCCGTATACATGCTCAAAAAGGCGGACAACATTTTAACGCCATAGAATTAAAAAAAAACACCCCAATTTGCAGAAATTCCGGTGTCGGCGTTGTTGTTTGTTGGCAAAAAACCATCTTATGCGTGACCCAGAAGTCGAGAACGATGCAAATAGAATAAATTATATAAAAAAAACCTGGATCTGGTTGGCAAGCGGGTGATATACCACACGGCCAAGCGCCTGCTTGTGAATAAATCAAAAATAACTTCATCGGCTTGGAAATGCAGTGAGAGTTACAGATGTTTTACGAACACACGCGTCCTGCATGCGCGCTTCACAATATAACATGGAATAATGCAGTAATAATGCGTGGTACCCAGCGGCCATTGCAATGGGGCGTTAGAACATGCGACTATCACGTAGGACTTGACCGGTAACCCACTACGAAAGGCACACACGCTACTGCGCCTGTTTCCTTAAGGACCCGTAGTGGGTGCATAGGAAGTTCCAAAATGTTTCATGCGCTAAGTGTTTGAAGTATGCACGATTATGCGAAAGTGGAAGACCAGGGGAAGATGTGTGACCCCGAGGTTGTATGCGGCTCACCGCTGACACTTACGCGTTTGAGTACAAGATCACGCCTCCATCGAACGCGTAAGCAAATTGCTAAATAATGCAGGAAGAGAGTGGAAACTTGAGCGTTCGCACTCATTTGTTAGACACAATGTGAATGAGAACTAAGTCACTATGGTACCAAGAAATCTATAGGGGATGTCATCAACGGTACTAATAATGTGGACGTAAAGAAAGAAGTGTGGACTAAAAGATAAGTTCCCGCTGGTATAGAAATCGAACCTGAGATCTTCAAATAACGTTAGAGCATATGATGCGTTATTCGAAGGTCGCAGGTTCGATCTCTATACCGACGAGAACGTTTCTTTCCGTTCACCTGTTTTTCTTCCCATCTATGTTACAAGTATATCACGAATAACATCCCATGCATTTTCCTTGGCAGCATTGCCTGCTAATGCAGTTATCTAAGATATTAGCGCAGCTTATGCAAGGCTGCGTCACATCAGAGCTGCTGGGCACCTTTCAGCTTCTCTCGTTAACCGTCTGCGCAGAATGGTTGAGCGGTCATTGAGCGTGCACCGGTTCGTGATGACAGTAATTGTCTATCTGCGACAAACGGCGGACCTCGACACTAACATCTATTTACGTAAAAGCACATGAACTATGGAATAATGAATCCGGGCGTTCGTAATCGCGAGCTTTAGTTTTCCCCACTAAAAGCCCAAATCATTGAACGTAGCTTCACACACACACACACACACACGCACACACACACACACACTCCCCTAATATATATATATATATATATATATATATAGTATATATATATATATAGATATATATATATATATATATATATATATATATATATATATATTATATATATATATATATATATATATATATATTAGTAGCATGAATCACGACAGCAGCGATGCGACCTGTCTGGGACGCAGCGCCAGGAACTCTGCATTATCAGAAAGGAGAACATAGTTTATGTCACTCCATCTTCAAGGAAATATGAAGCGCAGCGTCCGCCTTTTTACTCTGTTCGCAGGTATATGAATAGAATTACACTTTGGCGAGAGTAACGAAATTGTTTTCATCTTGAACTACTCCCTCTACTTGAAATATATACGATTTACAGGAAAATGTGTGGGCGCCCAAATACTGCAACGCCAGAGTCGTAGCTAGAATTTTTTTCTTTTATACGAAAGATAGTGAAATGAAGGATTCAAATAGTCTTTATGAATATTTATGCATGCGTTCGTATGGGTGCAACTTCATGACACTGGCTACAACTTGTCTCTAGAATAAGTGAAACGTACAGTATGCCTATCAAAATTACACACCGAAAGAGAAAAAAAAAGAACCTGCAGAAATGTGATAGTGTCTCATAACAAGTACACAACACATTAACACAGCTGTGAAACGACAATGGCTTTGTTTTATTGAACTAAAATAGTCTCGTGGGCGTATCCTATTTCGCGCGCAGCTCAAATATATTCGAAATTGGCTCATTCGCAGCGAATACTCACCTTAGCGCGTGAAGCTAGTGGCTCGGGAAATGGGCACAGAGACGACTAAATGTAGCCCCGTTCATGTTGAACTGCAGCAGATGTATGTACAATCGCTTCTTCCATTGTCGCTTTGGACGGCCGCTTCCACATCAGGTGTAATCCTGGAGAAACAGGTAACAGATCCGGCACCAATTGCGTCCAGTCTACGAATGTTCATTTCTTGTCCCATTTCCGGGCAGGCGCCCACTGCAGGCCGCGCCTCAAACGGCACTGACCCCGAACGAAAGTACTTTCGTCAGACCTTGTTGCCGCTGCTTCAAGCCTTGCTTCGCGTAAAGCATGTTGTATCCAACGAGACTATATGGGGAAAATAACAGCGGCAGTCATTTTGTGAATCGCGTTTGCGCAACTCCACAAGCAGTTGACCACCATGACAAAAAAAGATTTATTTTTTTCTGCTCTGTTTGAAATCACAACAACCGATTTCGGTGGCGTATAGCTGTACACCCTCGCAACTAATTACTGCTATGGCCCAAAATAAGGGGGAAAAAGGAGAATAACATGGCTGATCCCTCTGTCATGGGAATCGGTATAACACGAAAGTGAAACGTGTCTTCCCGGAAGTGGTTGATTGTTTATTGCGCATTAATATATTAGAGCTTGTGAACAATCTCCGCCCCAATGACTAAGGCCCATCCACGATCATGATCCAGTTGTTGTGGCAGCTGCGATTGGTTGGGTATACTTGGACCCAGATGTCGCGAATCCCGCTCAAGATGACATCAACTGTAGCACGTAATAAACAATGGTTCTCAAAACGGCACTGCTTCAAAGCGTCGTTAATTGAGCAGAAAAGGCGAGATGTGCGCCCCTAAGTAATAGGGTAACCTGCGCCTGTGCTGATTCATACACTACCACACTGTACTTCAGCAGCAAGGGAGATAGAGGTTCCTAGCTTGAACCGCGAACGTGAACAGTCGTTCCACGTCCCGCTGGCCCCTGTCTCGCTCCACCAAAAGCGCAAACTCCGTCAGGACGAGGGACGAGCCGACCAGAGAAGGAGAGAGCGAAACAAGCGAGGGCGTTCTTTGTATCACCAATCGGGTGTAACTCTGCTATTACGGTACCATCCCGAAAAATTATCAGGTCAATGTGTTCGTTGTACACTCGTGCACAACTGGAACACCGCAACAAATTTTCAACCTCTGGGCGGTTTAGGGGCCCTAAAGAGCCTTCATGTGAACTGTATCTTATGGTGATGCGTCAAATCGTATTTGTTTAATCATATTCAACGCGTGACTCGTTATATGTTTGTCCCGCAAAGCACATAATTCGAAGCATTATGAAAGAAATCTTTGTCCACGGCTGACGTGGTCACCCTTCATTTGATGACAATCGCTTTTCGGTGATGCGCAATATGCTATAGTTGACGCAGTTAGGTATCATGTGGTGACACGTGGACGGTTGTTGAGGGAACAATGAAGATGACGCGTGTTAGTGTATTTATTACGAGTAGTACGGAAAAGAGCGCTGCAAGGAAACTTGAAAATTTCGTCGCCACCTTTGAGTAATCAGCAAGTACATTCATTGTTGTGCTCTCAGAGCAACTGCGCTACATTTATTCGGGACGCTTCGCATATGTAATAAAATTTACTACTCAAAACGCGTCATATTTTAATGTAGCACAGTCGCGTTATTGCAGTGAATCGAAGGACGTTAAGTGCGGGCCCATCTACTCAAATAGCCCAGGGGTCTCTCTCGTCATTGTTAGTGACTCGTTTGCGAGCAACTTCACGATGAACCGATCAGGTTGCATTAGGGAAAGTAGGAACTAGCTTTGTGGCAGCGCGGAAGTATTAAGTTGGAGAAAAAGAAGAGAAAGGAGAAAAGTAAAGTTAGCGTATAGTGCATTTCCACAGGAAGTCTTTCAAGCGGTCATGCAGGCAATTTCGTGGATTACCTTAAAGAGCGATCCACCTCGATCATATGTCAGGCTAAATATAGATCATCAGTACCAACTATAAAAACTATATATATATATATATATACTCAATGTATATGTCTCAACAATATATGTCTAATAAATATATGTATGTCTCAACTATTTTTGAGACAAAAGAACACGTGAGGCAGATAGCAACCCTGTCACCACTCTGGCTGGAGACTAGAGATCGTGTGGTTGAAGCGAGGACCTAGCACGGCCTGCTGGTTTGACAGCGTGTTTAGATTTCCCCATGAGCTTCAGCAAACCTGCTACCTAGTTTAGTGGAGGTGCTGGGCAACAACAAGCTCTAATCTCGCGTCAGAACTCTGGTCGGGCCCAGAGTGGCCTAAAAGGAGCTTAGAGAGACATTAAACAAACCAACGATTTTTCGCGCGTTAGTGCAGTCTTTTACAGTGCTGAAAACACCACATTTACCGCAAGACAGCGCTAGTAAAACGAGAAAAAACGCGCGATAATAATAAAAACAAATGCGGTTGGAAACGCCATCTTCAGATTTCCGCACGAAACACCATGACGTCATAGATTTTGACGGCATCACCAAGTTCTAGGTAGTTTTTAAAAGCTAAGAATTAGGTATATTGTCATATGTGGGTGCCATAGACCTAACACACCAACTTTCATAAAATTCCGTAGGTCCTATGTTGCCAAAATGAGACAAATACATTTTCAATTGATTGACGATTTGACGTTACGCGCGGAGATTTCAGCGCAAAATTAAAATAAAAATTGAAACTTCAGCCTTCATTTTCTCCACTAATAGTGAACTTACGATAGCGAAACTTGTGACGTTAGAGTTCTCGGTTATCAATCTAAATCAAGTCATTGTTTCTCTTTAGTGTTCACTGCCACGCAGAGTGTGCTGTCCTCTGGGGTCCCGTTTTTCATTTGCCACAACTGTCACAGTTAGTATTTCCCCGGGCGTTCTCTCTCACAAGGAGCAAAATAATCTGTCCTGCACACGCGAATTCAATTATTGGAGAATTTTGCGCGCCTCTAGCATGACGGCGGACGGTCACCTAAGCTCAGCTTACCGATCCCCGATGGCTTTGGCCTCGACGGGCAGTAACCCCGCAAAACGACAGACGTCGGCTGACGCAACGGCTCAACTCAAGGGCGCGCGGCTATTGTGTGTCGCCACCTATTTCCCCGGCGACCTCAAAAGAAGCGTTTTGTTCACGCGCGAACGCTTCCGCTGAGTGGCCGTAATTGTAGGTCACACTCGTCAGACACCGCTCCATCCGTTCAACGCGTTTTCCTTCCTGGTTTCCTTGCTTTTCGCGAACATAGCGCCATCTCGCCTCGATAATACGAACTACTGTGCCTTGTTTAACTCGACAACTGCCTTCGAGATGGCAAAAGGTCACGAATCAAAGTGTCTGAAAATCTATGTCGCGGACAAAACCTCGCCATGGCTATAATCTACACTAGCGTGGCTCACCGTTAATCAGTAATTGCGTTAGCACTGCCACGTTAAATATTTCTGCTGGCTATTTGGTGGCATTCACTAGTCGTAGAGGCCAGCGTATTCAAACTGACGTTTGAATCAAACCCACGATGTGGCGGTAGCGGCGTCGCTTGCGGGCTAAAGCCCCCGAGACTTCGTCTATTGCGCGCATTTTCAAAAGAATGGAATGCATGTCAAGTGACATGAAATAACGCACTGGTAAATGACATAACATGTTTGATTCATTCGGCTTTATTTGTTATCGGATCAAAATACTATGAATTACAGCGTGTGGCACGTCTACCGCAGGTCAATACGCTGCTTTAAAATCACGCTTACATCTCCTGCCATCAAATTGTGGGGCGAAGCCCAACATGGAATAGCTCGAAAAAGTTAAAGAGGCTGGCTGAAAAAAAAAAAGGGGGGGGGGTGGCTTTTAAAACTTCAACCTTGTTCGATTACTTGATGTTTATGTTTGTGATAACGAAGTCATGTGAGTTTCTTCAAAGAACCGGTATGTTGCTTTAGAACCGCAAGAACAGACATGCGAAGGTGCCACATTTGAGAAGAGAGAGGTAAGAAACATGGGGAAGGTAGGGGAATTAACTAGTCTATGTTCAGTTTCTTACCCTACACGTGGTGAAAGAGAAATGAGGGAGTAAAAATTACGAAATATCATGTATATTAGAGAAAATGTCTTCACTGCAACGTAATGGTGTTGGTCGTGATACATAGATGTGCCGAAGTGTATATGCCCTGTTACTGTGTAATGAAGCCTTTGTGTTCTGTACATACTGTAAATATTTTTTTTAAACAAGAGAGACACATATCGCAAACCCGAGCACATTTCACAAACTCTGCGTTAAATAGCGGGGCATGTGGACACCGTAAGGAAACAATTGATGCAAACAATTGATGTCGCGGGAACTTGCATGCAAACGTTTATGAAAACTTCATGTCCTACCAATTCTTGCATGGTGCGTCCTTGAAATGGTCCAATCATATCGCTTATAAGAGCTAAAAACTTAAAGATGAAGATGAAAATGGTGCCCTAATAACTTTCTACTAATAAATACATTTTTAAGATGGCAGAAATGCAATTGCTGTGATAGTTACGAAAATTGAGAATTCTGTGGGGATTTTTCTTTTTCTTCTTTGACGCTGGTTGATAAAACTCGAACTGCTCCAAAATGTTCGAAAATATTCGTTTTTCTGAAGATAAATTGAGCAAGAACTTTTTCTCTTAGCCACACAATACTGGATTTGCGTAAAATATTGAAAATGGTTGAAAAATCAGCTGGCACAGTCGGCTATAGGAAAGAAACATGGCACATTCAAACGAAGTTGTGGAGATGGCGTCTGCACGTATTCACCATTCCACTGACCAAGCGATGAACACAACACCAGCAAAATACAACAATGGCGTAGCCAGAGGGAAAGGGGTGGGAGGGGGGTCTGTCTTGCCACCGCCTCTTCGAATTTTTCAATTTCGCATGTGTGCACGTATTTATGTACACACACACGCACAGACGCACGCACGAACACATACAGTTGTTGTACTTGCCCTGCCCCTACCTGAAAAATGTTCTGCAAACTCCCCAGGATGACATCTCGGCGTTTTCGTTCTCACTAGTGTCGAGAAGCCGAAAGATGGCTACGGGAGGGACGCAGAGCCCTAAGATCGCCGGACTCTCCAGTGTGCATTGAGCAGACTCGACGATAGGAAAGATCTTTACTGAAGGAAATCTCTTGGGAAACCTGGCCTCATAGCACAAGAGCCTTGAGAACCATTCGAGCCCTCATGCAGTACTTAAAGGTATATAGCAACATTGAGCGGCCTCCTGTGAAAAACTGTGTGGTGTGGTGTGTGCAACATGTCTATCTCTTTCTTACGCTCTTATTCCCCTCTCTTTGTGCAGGGTAGAAAACTGGACGTAGTCTTGTTGACCTCAGTTCCTTTCCTATTTCTTATCTATCTCTCTCTCTCTCTCTCTCTCTCTCCTCGATAGCAGCTGAATTGTGACAACGGGCCATACGTGGTCTTAGTACTAATATGCATGTGGGATGATGATTATAAAAATAAACATTTTATTTCATTGGCGAAAACATCGTCATTCCCCTTTCAGAGAAGGGAGGGGGCAATCTAGGCGATGGCCATAATCTTGTGAGTGAGCTCCGGCGTCATCTTCGACTTGCCGCCTTTGTGTGTGTGTGGTGTGTGTGTGTGTGTGTGTGTGTGTGTGTGTGTTGTGGTGTGTGTGTGTGTGTGTGTGTGTTTGCATCACGATTTTAGAAAATTACATGGTTGTGTTAACATAGTGTCTGAGATTTCACGTGTCAAAACAACGATACTAGTATGCGGCAAGTGGTACTATATATGGTGTTACAAATTAATGCCGGTTACCTGCGGTTCCCCACGTGATCGTAAACCTGAGTGCTCAAGTTTATTTGTTTTTTTTTCGCATTCAACTCCGTATCAACGCGGCCACTGTTGCAGGGAAACGAACTCCCGTCCTCGGGCTTAGCAGCACGACGATAAACCTCCTAAGATATGTCACGGATAATCCTTGGTACGTAGTATGAATTACTAAGCTGCAGTTATTGTTATCGCTGGCTGAAGGTGCTGTGATGAACCTATGTGTCTCACCATCCATTTAGAAATATTTGAGAAGTTCCTCATGCTTTTCATTTTGTTCCGGTGTGGAGGTGCGTTTTTATCAAACAGCTGCCTGACGACGGCTGGTGTACGCCATCAACAAAGATAGTTAAGGAGACGATGATGTAGCAAATGTTTCTATAAAATTAATAATATTGTTACGTGATTTCGTCTGACTGAAAGAGGGCATAGTGGGGCATACCCAAGTAAGGTGCCTCAGACTGAGAGTAAAGAAGTGGACGTTGTCAGCGAGCTTATTATATCATTAGTTTTCATTTAGGATAAACCTTTAGTATATCTCATATAGGCTACTTCTAGATTTCATGGCCAATCCCCATAGTGGGTATGTGCCAGTGCGAAGGGGCAACAACAACAACAACAACAACTGTGTTGGGCTGCGGACCGACTACTGTTATTTTCCACGTAACATTTTGGTGGAAGTGCTGGGTGCTCTTCTGACAACGGAGCTACGCAGTGGACGCCTCCTTAAGTCTGCTACCATGGCTCCGGGTGAAGATACGGCTTCGCCACCTACCTCAGCAACGACAGCAACCCGGTACGTCGCTCTAACGCAACCCCGTGATCCCGGTACCTTTACTGGAGAGGACAACGTGAATGTGGACAAGTGGCTTAGCATGTACGAGCGCATCAGCAAGCAATATGGCTGGGACCCAACCTGTTATGCTTGCGAATGTCATTTTCTATCTTGACAAGACCCCTCGCACCTGGTTTGGAGACCCACGAGCACGAAATCACGAGCTGGGAAATGTTTAAAACAACAGCTCCGCGACCTTTTTGGCAACCCGTTTGGTCAACAACTTGATGCCCGAAAGCAATTGGCTGTCCGTACACAGACGTCCACTGAGCCCTACTTGACTTATATTCAAGACATCTTAGCGTTGTGTCAAAGGGCCGATCCCAACATGACTGAGGCCGACAAGATTTCGCACGTGATTAAAAGGAATCGCCGACGATGCGTTCAGTCTGCTTGTATTCACCAACGTACGACCATGGATGCCGTTGATCAAAGAGTGCCGCCGTCTCGAGCAGGCGAAGAGTCGACGCATTGTTGCAGCAGTTTTCAGCGCCTACCCAACACCGCGGCAACGTCGTCTTGCGAAGCCACTCCTTGTCATCCGTCTACAACCGAAGACGTGACGCGCATCGTCCGACGTGAACTCGAGGCCGCTTACCCGGCTGCCAACAAACTACCGACGTTGCCCGACGCCTCAACGCCAGCTGTCGCCTTAATCCAGGCTGTTGTCCGCCAGGAATTCGCAAACCTTGGTATCCTGTCCACTGCATCCACACTGGATAATACTGGTCCCTCGATAGCTTCTGTGGACATGAGACGTCGCCGTCCATACTCTATTCAAACCAGGAACCCGTCTGAATGGCGAACAGCTGATGATAAGCCAATCTGCTTCCGCTGTGGTCGCGCAGGACACATCGCTCGTTACTGCCGCAGTCAATGGCCATCTATGTCTTCTGGCTCGTACCCCGCTTACAGTAGCTCATTCCGTCCACCAAACCACCGTTATCCGACCCGCACTCAGTCTACAGCATTTACTGCCCCTGAGGACTACGGCCACCCTGCCCCGTCGTCGCCACCGCCTCAAAGCCGCCCTTCTCGTTCAAACACGCGTCGCCGCTCTCCCTCGCCATCGTTCAACCGCCGCGCGTCCCCGGAAAACTAGGCTGTGCAGCTTCTGGAGGTGAAGCTGCCCTGTCGACCTTACCCAAAAATCCTCTGTTGCCCTTACGTTTGAACCGGAACACCCTAGAAGTATATGTTGATGGTACACCTGTTGAAGCTTTGATAGATACGGGCGCTCACGTCTGTATTATGAGTTCGCGTTTTCGTCGTCGCATGAAGAAGGTCCTCACGCCGCCCTTGACCAGTGTCGTCCAAGTTGCAGATGGTGCAAAAGTCCCTGTCGTCGGTATGTGCACAGCTCAACTTACCGTAGCCGGTCATCAAGTGGTCGTCCTTTTTACCGTGCTTGAAACATGTCCCCACGACCTCATACTAGGCCTCGATTTTCTTGCCGCCAATTCTGCTCTGATTGATTGCTCCGCTGGTGTGCTCCGCCTTGAACTACCACAAATCAGTGCCCGCCCCGTACCAACCTACATGCCGATTACAATGCAGCGATTTCGTTCGCCTGCCCTCGAAAACTGTGACGTACGTCGATTTTCTGTTGGCTCACCAGCTGTGCACGACGGTGACTATTACGCTACGCCTCTCATCGACGTACTCCTTGCGCACAATGTTGCAGTGCCCTATACGGTGCTCAGCATCACAAGATAACAAAACTTGTCTACCTCTTGTCAATTTCGGCTACATGAATCATGTGCTTCCACAAGGCATTTCTGTGGCCCACCTGTGTCCGTTGCTCGATTCACAAATTGAAAGTGCTTGCCTTAGACACACTTGCTTCACCGCAGCGCACATCACTCGCAAACACATTCGGGGCAGCCGTCAAAATTGTAGACATGATCGCCACTGATCTCCACCTCCGCAAGTTGAAGCCCTACAACATCTTCTCGAGGCCTACCAGGATTGTTTTCGATTTTGGTGACCGACCTCTTGGGCAGACGTCCTTTGTCCAGCATCGCATACACACAGTGATGCCAACCCTGTTCACCGCCGTCCCTACAGAGTGTCTGCTTTTGAGCGGAGCATAATTCCAGAAGGAGGTGAACAAGATGCTAGCGAAGGACATTATTGAACCATCCTCCAGTCCCTGGGCATCCCCGGTGGTATTAGTTAAAATGAAGGACGGATCGTGGCGATTTTGTGTGGACTATCGCCACCTTAACAACATCACCAAGAAAGACGCATACCCTCTGCCCCGCATTGATGACGCCCTTGATTGCCTCCATGGTGCCGCCTACTTTTCTTCTATAGATCTTCGTTCTGGTTATTGGCAGATTGCCGGGACCCCATGCACCGAGAGAAGACGGCTTTTGTAACACCCGATGGCCTCTACCAATTCAAAGTCATGCCTTTCGGCTTATGTAATGCCCCCGCCACCTTTGAACGAATGATGGACTCCCTGCTCCATGGATTCAAGTGGTCTACGTGTCTTTGTTATCTGGATGACGTGATTGTGTTTGCTCCCACTTTTTGAAGCGCACCTTGAGAGACTGTCAAAAATTCTTGATTATTCCGTCTCGCCGGCCTTCAGCTGAATTCATCTAAGTGCCGGTTTGGTCGCCGTCGCATTACAATACTTGGACATATTGTTGACGCTTACGGTGTACAGCCTGACCCAGAAAAAGTTCGAGCTGTGAAGGACTTTCCTGTGCCGAAAACCGCCAAAGATGTCCGCAGCTTTGTGGGGCTCTGCTCCTATTTTCGGCGGTTCATCAAGAACTTCGCGGAAATCGCTCGGCCCCTAACAGATTTACTCAAACCGGATGAGACGTTTACCTGGGGTCCCTCGCAAGCAGCAGCATTTTCCGACCTGACCACTTGGCTCACTTCTTCTCCTGTGCTGGCTCACTTCGACCCTACGGCACCGACGGAAGTGCGACACCGATGCCAGCGGTTACGGAATAGGCGCTGTGTTTGGCTCCAGCGACAACGTGGGCAGCATCGCGTGATAGCTTATGCCAGCAGGCTGCTGTCCACCTCGGAGCGTAATTATTCCATCACAGAGCGCGAATGCCTAGCGCTGGTGTGGGCTAGTCGCGAAATTTCGCCCTTACTTATACGGCCGACCATTTATAGTTCTTACCGACCACCACGCTTCCTGCTGGCTCGCCTCCCTCAAAGATCCCACAGGTCGTCTCGCCCGCTGGGCACTCCGCCTCCAGGAGTATTCTTACACCGTAGTGTACAAATCAGGAAAAACTGCACAAGATGTGGATTGTCTGTCACGCTACCCTGTGGCCGACTGCGATCCTATGAGCCACTGATTCTGTGGGCTGCGTCCTTTCCATCTCCCAGCTGCTTCATCTCGGGGACGAGCAGCGTCGCGATCCGGATATCAGCCGCCTAATACAACAGCTCGAATCTTCACCGCAGAGACGCTTCCGTTCGCATTGTTTACCTTAAAGGACCACACCTTATATCGGCGTAATTTATCGCCCCCATGGTCACGACCTACTTCTGGTCATACCAAGCACCTGCGTTCTACAGTCCTACGCGAGCTCCATGACGCGCCAACCGTGGGTCACCTTGGTGTCTCTCGCACATATGACCGTGTGCGCGCCGCTTCTACTGGCCTGGCCTTTCACGTTCTGTACGTCGCTATGTCAACGCTTGTGAAATTTGCCAGCGTCGCAAAAAGCCGTCGAGACTACCTTCCTGATATCTTCAGCCCATCGACATCCCATCGGAAGGCCATTCTTCCGTGTTGGTTTGGACCTTCTCGGTCCCTTCCCAACATATCCGCCTCCGGAGACAAGTGGGTCGCGGTGGCTACGGATTACGCGACCCGTTATGCAGTTACGCGAGCCATGCCAACAAGCTGCGCTACAGACGTCGCTGATTTTCTACTACGCGATCTCATTTAGTGTATGGAGCCCCTCGTCAACTGCTGACAGACCGAGGCCGTACGTTCCTTTCGAAGTGGTTGACGATATCCTGCGTTCCTGCTCTACCCACATAAGCTCACGACATCGTACCACCCCCAGACAAATGGGCTTACAGAACGTTTAAACCGCACCTTGACAGACATGCTATCAAAATACGTCTCGGCCGATCATCGTGATTGGGACCTTGCACTACCCTACGTGACGTTCGCATACAATTCCTCCCGGCATGACACTGCCGGGTACTCGCCATTTTACCTTCTGTTTGGACGCGAACCAACATTGCCGTTGGATACCTTCCTGCCAGCCGCTGCACAGTATACTTCTGAATATGCACGCGACGCTATTACCCGAGCTGACCATGCTCGTCAGCTTGCCCGCAGGCAGGTTAATGGCGTCCCAAGACTCGCAGAAGCATCGTTACGACGAGCGGCATCGCGACGAACACTTTCCAACAGGCTCCCTCGTTCTTACTTTGGTCCCCTACGCGACATGCAGGCCTGTCAGAAAAACTCTCTCTCGTTTCACACGGGCCCATACCGCGTGCTTAGACGAGTGACCGACACTACATATGAAATTGTCCCTGATAATCCATCAACCTCTTCCGCTCTGCTGTCAAGGGACATCGTCCACGTATCAAGGCTCAAGCGTTACCACACTGCTCCTGCTGTGGCCCCGTAAACTCGCCGGGTCGGCGCTTTTGCCGCCGGGGGTCGTGTTACGTGATTTCGTCTGACTGAAAGAGGGCATAGTGGGGCATACCCAAGTAAGGTGCCTCAGACTGAGAGTAAAGAAGTGGACGTTGTCAGCGAGCTGCGTTGTGGCTGCGGACCGACTACTGTTATTTTCACGTAACAATATGTACATGTGGTTTTAGTGCGTAAACACCTCATGCTTCTGAGGCAATCGAGAAAGGGCTCCGGGAAATTGACCCTCGATGTGTTTCAGCGTGCCGCTGAAGTGCACAGTATATGAGGCTCTGTGCGCATTTCATCATCAGCTGACTGACAGCATCTGCAGGACAGAGGCCTCTACCATGTTCTGCCAGTCAACTCAATCCGCGTCTTGCTGCTGCCTCTTAATACC